>CM060273.1:16343687-16456748 GCA_030684275.1 Acipenser oxyrinchus oxyrinchus | reverse complement strand
AAAGAAAGGGGCTTATAACCAGGAGGTCCCTGGTTCAAATCCCACCTCAGCCACGGACTCATTGTGTGACCCTGAGCAAGTCACTTAACCTCCTTGTGCTCCGTCTTCGGGTGAGATGTAATTGTAATTGACTTTGCAGCTGATGCATAGTTCACAGACCCAAGTCTTTGTAAGTCACCTTGGATAAAGGTGTCTGCTAAATAAATAAATCACTGTATTAAAAGACAGAGAGATGTGTTTGACTGTTTCCTAAGGTCATGGGCATATCGCGTAGGTTAAGGAGGTATTGTCCTGGTGGAACTCTAGCTACAGTACTTCTTTAAAATATTCAGAAAGAGCCAAGGAAACAACTATAGGGAATACTTTCAGCTTTATTAACCATAGGTGTTGTACATGTTTTATTAACTGGCTTCTTTAACACCCCTCACACCTCATAAAATACAGAGAACACAGTTGGAAAGTGGAGAAGGTTATGAGATCAATCAACTACAACCAGGTGAGGTTGGATGGGCCTAATGGCCTCTTTTCGTGCATCATTTTTTAATGTTTTATGTTGTTATATACATATTGTTTCATATGGTGTTCATTGGTTAAAATTAAAGACTGTGAACCCTATTTTTTATCTGTAGCCCAGTAACTAGTACCTTAAGAAAACTTGGTATGAAGTTGGATTGTTTTGGATTTTATAGACATTGTGCTGATGGAAAATGTGGCATTAGATATGGCTTCTTTCAAAGCAATTATGATTATTCACACCAAAGGGTGCATGCTATGACAAAGTGAGCTTTCTAATTTCAGATCAAATACCATTGCAAAAGTAGAAATACCGCTGGAAGTTACATTTGATAACTAAAGATTTACAATTCTAAAATTCATAACAATGACATCTTTGAAAACAAAACAAGATCCTAAAGATCAATTTGCAGATGCTGTGCCTTTATTTTTTATCAAAATGAAATATTGTGCGAAAGTGAATAATTTATTGATTTGTGTCAAACAGCAAAAAAATATACTGAGTTTATATAGATGCCTTACTCTGTGTTCGTGTGAGTAACCTGGTGCTTTTATTTGGATGCAAAGGGCGGGTGAAGTAGGGGAGCTAAACGTCATCTTTGCTCTGAACCTGTTTTAGTAAATCCAGCCCATTCTGATAGAAAATAAGGGAACGTTTCCTTGCATTCATTCCAATTAAGTAATGTTTGCAAGTCATTTTCGATAAACTGAGTTGCATACACGGTTGGCCTACAGCTCCAATCACCAGAGTTTTTAAATGCTCAAAATTATAACTTCAAACGTCGAGAAAGTTTTTTTTTTGTATGCGACAGGCAATGGTTTCACAGCTAGTGTTCACCGCTGGCTGAACAAAAGCATCACAAAACTGTTTTTGCATTGCATTATCTGACTTCTGAAGTCTTATTTTCATAAAATGTAATATAATGAAAAATGTACTATATTGCATAAGACAAAAGTATCATTTAAAATACGGGATAGATGGTATTCCATATTGATTTACTAAGTGACGGGGAATTGTTTATTTAATACAGTGCAGTTGGTAACCCGTATCTAGAGCCCAAGCATTTGTAAGGACAAACTGTGTTTGATTCCCTGCTTTAACCCTTAATCTTAAGAACAACTGCTTAACTTGTGCCAGTAATAGAAACCAAGCATCTTTTTACCTCTTAGTTTAAATTAAGGAAAACAAAACTGTATTATATATAATAGCATGCATTGTTGTTTTTCCTCTAAAAATAAAAAGGATGGGCATACATTTATTTCTCCATTCGACCCCTCGATGGGTTTACAGCATTATAATACACATGCTGTCTTATATCCTTTATATAACAATTATTGTAAAACAGTGCACACAGGAGATTCATGACATATTTGCAATCAAGCAGACCCTATTATTTTGCCTTCAAGCAATTGTGTGATGACAGAGTGTTGGGCAGCTGGCGATTCTTATATTAAACTTGAAGTTTCCATAAAAATCTCAGATTTGTATTGTTAGTCAAGCTATTAGTTCCACATTGTACCACTGCTCTCCAAGCTATTAAACTGATAGTCCAGATCAGGGATGTCACACATAAGGCTCAAGGGCCAAATCAGCCCCAGGGTCAGTTGATTTGCCTTTTCATTTCTTTTTTGTCACTTGGATGCTCAATAAGAGATCATAAACCTTCAGGAAATAAGCAGCCCTGTGGTAAGTGAGGCAGGCGAACCTCCAATCTCACATTGCATCAGAGTGGAGTTCATTGGAATGCATGTTGGCGGTATCACATGTAATGTTTTCAATATGAATCAAATTGAATGTGAAATTGCAGTATGGCTCTTGCTGAAATTGAGTTTGACAGCACTGGGCTTGATTTTATTCTCTTCTGATTTTAAAACACCATTGCAAAGCTGCAGGAGCGAGACTGGCTTTCTATTAGACAACAGTTTTGAACATAATCAAGTATCAAAGCAACGTATCTTCTATTTATGTATTTACTTGGTATGTAGACTAAGAAGATAGTCAAAGCAAAATAAGACATCAAGGAATGCTTATTTTGTGTGGCTGTGTTTCTGTACTGCAGTACATACACAATATTTGCACTGTTTGCCAATCGATAAAATGTATGGGGAAATATTTTCAAAGTGTTTACTCCAGTATTTAATTAACTCCTATTTTTAAAAGTAGAAAATACCCTTATATATATATATATATGGGAGGCTCTGTGGTCCAGTGGTTAAAGAAAAGGGCAACCCCAAACCTTCATGTTACACCTCCACGCTTTTACTGTCGGCACAGCACAACATTTTGACACACTCTTGCTTGTTTTCCTTCTCACATATTGCTTCCTCTTGGAGCTCAAAAGTTTGAACATTGATTCATCTTTCCATAACACTCTTCTCTTTTAATTGTTTTACTCATTCTAGACTTTTTTACAGTTTCCTTTCAATAATAATGAAAACAACAACAGCGCTAATATATCCTGAGTATCACTATAGTTAAAGTCAAATTAATTACCAGGAAGCGTATTGTGTTAAAATATGCTAATTCTTTAATGGGCTCATCAAGATGATATTTCCCGTATTAACTGGCTCACTTCACAAGCAACACAGAACTTTAGAACCCTGGCAAGAAAAAAAGTGCTCACCAGAGATTATACAAAAATACTGCATGGGGTAGTGTATGATATGAGATTTAATGCCCACCCTTGGGGTGGGTGCTTGGCTAAACCCAGAGGGCTTCAATTCTCATCTCACACACTACCCCATGCATTATTCTCTATGCTTTTCAAATATTAGCATATACAATATCAAATTATATAAATTCAGCAAGATAAGGGATGCTACTAGTGCTAAGAGAGGCAAGAAAGTTGATTTTAAAACCTTGATTAGAATTTGTTTATGCCACTACTCATTATTGATACTAAATACGACTGAGTTACGGTAGACAGTGTCTTTTACTCAAACATCTGTCAAACTTCATTCAATATCTCTTTGTATTACTGTAGATCGTATGATCTAGTGTTTAAAGTTAAGCATGTCCTCTTATTAAAAGCCTCTTGCTTGTTAATCTATAAATCTCCTTCGGCTTGGATAAAAGTTAGCAGCTTTTCCCCTTGTCCTTCCTTCTCTCCACATTGACAGCAGTTCATATTTCAGGAAATTAAGTGATTGGTGCAGCACAATCACTAAGCTCAATCACAAGTCGTGCATTAGTTTCACCATCCCCAAGTATTTCTTACACTAACTAGGACCATCTGTAACACATTAATACCAAAAGGTTTTGTATGCCACCAAAGACCAAATAATATGCTGCTACACAAACTCAATTCAGAGCACAGCCCTAAGTGATTAGGTATAATTAGACAATTTAGATTTCAATTTTCTAAGCAGCTGTTTGCAACTCTGTTAAATCCCTGCCTAACCAAACTAGTACTTCTACTGAACAAAATAATGACTCATTGAAGCTGTTGTTTTGTTTAGTATTAATTTAGAGTACCCAATTGCTTTACCTGTGATTCCCCCAATTTAGGATGTCCAGTTATGTTCCCTCACCACAGCAATTCCCCACACAGCTCAGGTTTAGTTGACCTTCGATCCCACAACCAGGTCAATTGCCTCTATGCCTTAATAATGTACTATACAATATTGCAATGCTATCATAACCCCTCTGCGATAGTTCCTTTCTACTTTATGAGTATGGTCCAGAATAGGATGAACTGGATGTAAATTGAAAAAGAAACCTGTTGTGTAATTAAAGCATCTGTTCTTGAAGCACCCTACTATACTTATTGTATACCTGCCTGAATTCTTACAGCACTCCAGTGACTTTGCAATGCACAAGGATTATGCAAAATTGGTCTTCCAGCTGTCATTGAAGATCCCCATTTCAGAAAGGTACTGCAAGTGTGGGTCCCCATGGTACTCATTAAGACACAATATCACTGGCATATTTTCTGGCATGGTGCACCTGTTTCTACCTCATTGACTGGAAAAATCTATAATTTTGAAATCACCCAGGGCAAGGTGTTATAGAAAAGGCATAAATAATAATAATGAATTGTTCTGTCCTAGTGTGAGGTAGCTAAGGAAACACCATGTGCGCTATTGTATTAATCTGGAGCAGCAAGTTAAAGCTTATAACAGTTAATATAAAACATGTCTGGTAACCACATTAGTGTTACAGAATCCCCTGCAGTGTTTATAAGAAACACACAATTGCTGTATCCCATGTTGTCCATATCGGAGCAATTTTTCCCCGATTTAGACACTAGGGAATAAACTAGGGAATTACTTTTTTTATTCAGGAACGTTCGCCAAGAGAAAGTGTATTTAATTCATGCTCACTCCTGCAACAATGTTGATTTTCCCCCCAATTTAGGATGTCCAGTTATGTTCCCTCACCACAGCAATTCCCCACACAGCTCAGGATTAGTTGACCTCCGATCCCACAACCAAGTCAATTGCCTCTTTTACACTAAGGAGCTCTGGAGTGGATGTCAGAGAACTACTGGCCTCTGGAGTACAAAGGTCACCTCTACAGGAGTGGAGGGGCTGGACAGCAAGAAGACACAGAAGACCAGAGGTTTTGGGCTGAAATGCCGGTTTGGCACAGTTTTATTGAAATATAGATGGGACACTATCAGAACTGTGGACAGGGCCTTAGTGTTTCAAAAATGAGTGTAAATCAAAAATAAGTTTTACTTGTATGATGGTAAACACGAAAGAACCAAGGTATTAGTGTTTCCATGATTTTTGACAGTGCTGTACAGATCGTTCCCGATTTGTGTTACACCCACTTTACTCCTTGACCCAAGAAAATGGATTTTGAGTCCAAGACCTTAACAAGTATTGATACAGTATACCTGAACATTGAAGCGTAATGTAATGTTCACTGTTGTTAAATTGTTAGTAAGTGACTTAAAATGCAGCAGTGTGGAGTAGTGGTTAGGCTCTGGACTCTTGACCAGAGGGTCGTGGGTTCAATCCCAGGTGGGGACACTGCTGCTGTACCCTTGAGCAAGGTACTTTACCTAGATTGCTCCAGTAAAACCCAACTGTATAAAATGAGTAATTTTATGTAAAAATAATGTGATATCTTGTAACAATTGTAAGTCGCCCTGGATAAGGGTGTCTGCAAAGAAATAAAATAATAATAATACAGGTAGAGAAATGGAGTTTAATTTGTCAAGGTATGAAAGAGCACTGGTAGCTTAGATAAGGACCTGTCGACTGGAAATCACAGCTTTTCAGATATCTGTTTTCTTCTTGGCTTAATTATTACTACTGACTGGATCTTCAGTAGAAGGAATTCTCCTGAAATGCTGTACAAACACACAGCCACAAAGGAGGTTTCAAACCAATGACTATTCTGGTTAATCAAACAACTCCATTCTACCATAGAAAATACATCTTCACTCTTACTTTTGTTTTAGTTGTTTTAGGGACAGGAGATGAAAATAGTGATACAAAACAAGCATGCATTGCTGCTTCTCCTAAGGGTGATGGGAATTTTAAGTACTGTGGCTTTATTTATGTGATACACAGAGTGCAAGTTGCCCATGGGACCTGGTTTGTACCCTTGGATCATGAAACAATCAAATCAGAAAACCTCAAATTCCATCAACATTTAAGATGCACTGGAGCCCAAGTTGTAGCCCCAGGCCTAGTGGGCCTTGGTTTGACACTCTGCTAAATTGTTACTGTAAAATAAACCATTATCTGTACCCAATGGTTCTTAATAGCAATGCAATGGTTCTACACTGAAGGGCAATGATAGTCCAGACACATGGCTTGAGCTGTGGCTTGTAAGATGATACATGTTTATATTTTATATGAACCACTGGAAATACATTGCAACACCAACATACCTTCTCAGTATTGGTCAGATACTAAAGCAGGACCACTGTAAAATGTATACATTTACTGCACTTTCAAAACAGCTCAACTACTGTATCTTTTATTTGAGGAAGGCTGAATGGAGACTATTGAACAGGTTATAAACATGTAACTGTTGTTTAAAACAAACAAACACACACACACATGTAACGGGTGGTGGTGGTAACGAAGCCAAACCAGTACAGGAGGATGGTGCTGCTACAGTGGGGCCACTACGCCAGGCTAAGCCACCACCATGCTGTGCAGTAATCCGACTACGCCAGCTCTATAAAGAAAGGGCAACTAAAATCTAATGTTTGCCAATTTTGCCCTAGTTTAAATAGCACAGGTTATTTTATTGGGATAGAGCAATGCATGAACCACATAAAAAGAGAGCAAGCAAAGAGGGAGTTCAATGTTTTATTACTAAGATAAAATATGCTTTTCGTGATTTACACAAAGAGTATGTAGACACCATCATGCACAATTCAGCATCCCAGCTCTCTCCTTGTTCTTATTAATGACACTTTATAAAGTATTCAACTACAAACAATTGGACTAATTAATCAATTACAACGCGATTTCCTTACACACATTCACACGTGCATTAAAAAACATATCTAATCAGAGTGCAGTAGAAAACAACACATCCTAAATTCTAAATACAAAATAAAGTGCAAAGAAAGCTTTTACCCTGTTACACATACATAATCATAATCATAATCATAATCATAATCACATACCAGTAATAAATCCCATAGTACCTTAAAGGTTAAAATATCTCTATTAAATGTATTGGATTATAACCAATTGCAATCTGAAATGTCTGATATAGGTTTGTGAAGATGGACTCAAAATCAAGGCATTTATCATGTTCACCATGTGACAGAGAGACATACAGAGTGAGTGCATAGGGTCCAATTTTTCCAAAAGTAATAATTTCTCATTTTTTTTATTTTGTTTGATAATTTTTTTAACACTTTTACCCAAAACAAAGATTTAAACCACACTCACAAAACACACCCTGATGCAATGTTTTACTAGCTGAACCAGAATTTATGGACACTTTAAGCCAGGTCAGGTCTTTTAACTCGCCTCTCTAACCGAAATTAATTGACTTTATTGAACATGTAACGCGAGTCTAAATTGCATGAGCGGCTTCATTAATTGTTTAATTGCGGTTGCAATTCTATCTGGAGAGCATCATAACATGTATTAAAATCATATTGCTTGAAATGTTATATGGTAAACAATATGTATCAAAATAGTGCAATTCCGTCATTATAAAGAATTCTGCACTCACCCGCACGCTTTCTCATTTAACCTTGGGGTTAAGTTTCTATTAATGTAATACTCTTCTCTAACATAGTATCAGCCTTCCGTTCGGAAGTGTCAAAATTAGAGACGTGTGATAAATTAATTCAACACCATTCATACACCTCCCAGTGCAATTAAACCTTTATGAATTCCACCGATGTCTACTGCAGCACTCACACTATGCTACAATACTGCTCATTTGGGGGGTGTATCTTTTCTCTAATTTGAATTGCTTGCTGGGATCCACCTTGGCCTGCAGATCCTAATTGATGCCAGTGCTGTTTCAGGCAGGCAGAGCATTTGACATGCTGTCAGCATCCAGTTTTCAAGTGTATTTATATGGAACAACGATATATACTGTAGTTGTACAAATATGGCACTGCCATACATGTGTTTTAAATGTTACAGTGCTAAAACTGAACATGAGAAACACGAAATACCCAAACATAGAACTGTTACTTCACGTGTGTGTAAAACAAAAAAGGGAGTAGGCTTAAACAGTACTACACAACGATGTACTACAATGGTCCTTACAATATGTGTTGTACTTACAATCAATTCTAAAGAACACACTTTTAAAATAAAAATTGTCCAACGTTGTCTGCTTTTACAATGTACCACCTCCTGCTGTAAAGCCATCTCAATTTTGTGTGCAGCTTCAGAGCCAGTTTCAAATCCATGATTCTGCCTCAGTTCACCAGAAACACGCAGTTGCGAAGTCAGTGTGTTATAAAAGCTGCATGAAGTATGTGCATAAATCATGCAAGTGCGCTCTGTAGCACTGGCAACTAGTAATAAAGTTGTCAATAAGCAGCTTGCAGTTGCTAATATCAGAATTGAAATTAACATTAAAGTCTATGGGACGGGATTGGTTCCTGAGAAAATGCTGTTAATAACCAAAAGTTGTTTTTATCAGGAGAAGATATTGGAATACAGTGATAACATTTTTCTATTTTGCTGCAAGGACAAGGTGGTTGCTTGTTTGTTATATTTATTATAAAGTAATGGTACATTTACATTTTTTACAAATATATCTGGTGTGGACTCAACTGCAATGCATTTCAGAGTAAATAATAGTATTGGTGGAACCAGGATGATAAAAGGGTTAAAATGTGATAGAAATAACATTTTGAAGTTGCTTTCACCTACTGTAGGCTGCAGTACTAAAGAAATCGAGCAGCTCGTGTCAAAAGTTCAATGCAGTGAAATGAGGATCATTAAAATTAAATAACATTGCACAGGCATTTAAATGAAAGCGAGCACAACTCTGGTAGCGAGGAAAATTCATTTCACCTTCGTGGTCACTCACTGTAAGGAGTTATTGAGCTCTGAGACACCGCTTCCTGTGAAGAGAAGATCATTAATGCATCAAATTGCATTGTACCTTGGTGCAAATGAGAACTCGCTTTTAGATGGTGAGCTCATTTGATTACCAATTTAGCAGAAAGCTACCATTTTACTTGGATATTGAAATTAAAACATCAACAAAATGGTTAGCAAGGAAACAAAATCTTTGTTGAAACTATACTGATGCAGAAAGCCATGATGCTTTTGTGTTTCATGAGAGGAGGGGGTCCTTGTGAGCAAACAACAGTTGCAACGCTATAGTCAAAATGAACTACAATTGTAAACACTACAGTGAGATAGAAATACAGAATTTCTGTAAGAACTGAATCTGGTGCACAGTCTGTTAAGAATGGCAGGAAAACAAGCACATGTGTTGTCAATCACATAAGCACATTGATATTTGAAGCACTTAGGAGCTGAAATAAAGTAAGTGGCAGAGAGACTTCTTATGGACTGCTGTAAAGTTCAATTTGACATTTTCTTAAAACAGACGCATGCACATTTGTCTATCTTCTTGGAATATAAAGGCTGTGATATTGATCTTGCTAAAATCAATCAATCACTGCTAAAATGTAACCACATGATGCCATTTACAGTTTCAAACTCATCTGACCCATAACAAAGGGGAATTAAGCTTTACAGATTTTTAACATGAGTTGCTGGTCTCCATTGTGAGAGAGTTCATCAACAGATCATCCTCCCAATAGATGGTTTCTAGAGCCGATTGTATTATCTCCGTGTTACCTTGTGGTATTAAGCTGTATTTGCTAGTATTGTGCCCATAAATTGCAGATCACAGTCTGTGAAGTACCCACTTGAATTGGCAGGTGGCCAATACTCATCAGTCCACTTCGGATCTGTGGTAAACACATTTGCTCTTTTCAAAACATTAACCTCATTTAGAAAACCCAAGGTACAGGTTCTATTGTAGATATCTTTCAGGCTAGATATTGCAGCTCAGTCTAATCTATTGACCTGTGTAGTGTGCTCTTTAAATATCAGATATCTGACAATTGTAATGATCATATACAAATATCTCCTAGTTTCTATAAGCTGCATATGTGTTTAATCTTAGTTTTAATTACATATTTAATTGATACAATTACAACATCCATCTTATTTAAGTTTGTATTATTATTATTATTATTATTATTATTATTATTATTATTATTATTATCCAAAAATAACCCAGCATAAAAACCCTGTTTTTCTATTTCTGGATTCTCTTTATAGTTTTATATTTATTTACAATCCAGCATTTGCTGTTAAATTATTTGAACCAACTGCTAAATCAAAATAGAGT
The DNA here is from genome assembly GCA_030684275.1 of Acipenser oxyrinchus oxyrinchus. Lineage (NCBI taxonomy): Eukaryota > Metazoa > Chordata > Actinopteri > Acipenseriformes > Acipenseridae > Acipenser > Acipenser oxyrinchus. The sequence goes on along the minus strand of CM060273.1, from coordinate 16,446,415 downwards.
CAGTTTATTACTCACCTGCATTTACAATTATCAGTTTCCTTTACTCATAAACTGATGTTTTTCATTGTCGTTTAGATAATAATAATAATAATAATAATAATAATAATAATAATAATAATAATACTTAATTATCTTTTATTAATAATGTGAACTTGCTTAAATAAAACAAAACATTCACTCATTCATTCCTGGCATGCACTAAAATGGTGGTGCAGGAAATGAATTATGGTGTGCTGAGAGGGACAAGACAGGAGTGCGATTAACATGCGTTAAAATAATAATAATAATAATTAACCTCCCAAAAAATGAACGTGTTATTCGCATAAGTTAACTGAGATTAATTGACAGCCCTAGTTTAAAATAAACCATAGAATGAATGTTTAATGTCCACTATAGGGAAGGAACATATCTCATCTGATTGCAAAACCTTCATCAGTAAAGGAGCGTATTCAGGGACACAGTGGGGTTAGGACCAGTCTGGCCTCAGTCTAAGTCCCAGTTATTGAGGTAGTGTTGGCAGGTCTGAGGTCAGTCCCGATCACTTCATTTGTTTGTTTCCTTTAATCATTATAATGTTGCCTTTAAATACTGTTCAATCAATACGTCTACCATTTTCTGTCAATCTCTGGTTCGATTGGGAGCTGTACTGACAATGGATGAGGAATTTAAAGGTCTGCACACTTCTCATTTTAACACACCACACGACTCCTTCCATGGAAACACCATTAACATATTCCATGTTTCACTACCTGTCTTAAACACAAGAAAATATAGTGAAGAATTGAAACAGAGACTGAGTGAAGAGCTCTGTGACAGGGTAGTGGAAACAGTTACAATATCGACTACAAAACTAAAGAAAAAAGTTACAAATATTGATTCTGGCCATTGTAAATTAGGTACGCCTTGTTTAATTAATGGGAAAAAAATCAATGATTTTCAAATGGGTTGTTCACATTATATAATGCTGAGCACTGTGTTGCACCCAGGGGTTAAATTGTAAACAGAAAGGTACCAGATGTTATAATTAAGGAAGAGGGATAATATTTTATTTCTCGACCTAAAGTATTGCTGTTGATTTGAAATAGCTTCCAATCTATGCTTCAAGTTCACCATCTGCTTGTTGGTTCCGTGCCTTATTGCTGGTGTTGGTAGCTGCATGCCCTCCTTTGTCTAGCCTTGTTTTAACATAATCTTCAGGTTTGAACAATACCAGCAGCGGAGTGACTAATCAGACGAACAGGAGTGACAAGTGCTAGTTTTTTGGTGTTTCGCCGTTGTGGTTGTGAATAAAACTAGTCGTTTCTTATTTGTCAATTATGTTGCACCCTAAAGAATATCGAAACGTAACACCTTTGTCTTTCAATTCATGGAACAAAGCATTTTTTTTTTTTATTGTACTTGTTATGTACATCCAGTAGAGTTATTTTTGCAACAACATTTTTATTAACATTTTTTCCCTCCATACAGTTTATCATTTGCAAACTGCATAATTCTCACCTGTCGGACAAAAAGGCAGTGTTTGTAACACTGATCTTGCTTGACTGAGCAGTCTAATTTTCAATAAGAGCATAACAGAATATCAATTATTATTCATTTCAATTATGAACAATGAATTCACTCAAAGTTACAGTAATGTCAAATCAATTGGCGGTTCAGATCAGCAGCACAGCCTCAGGGGTCAAACCCAAGCTGAATAGCCTGGTTTATTTAAGGAAAACCCCACAATCACAAACCGTATGGTAGCAGACGGATTATGCCTCGGTCAAAGCCTCCAAGCCTATCACCCACACATATCTGATGAATGATGCAATAAGGAACGTTTTAGCAGGCAATCAAATGAGAAATCAATAAAGCCAGTAATCAATGTCTTCTGTTCATGCAGCTCCGAACAGATCTGAACGAGAAGATTCCGTTTTAATGTTGTAATTCCAGCAATAATATTACAGTTTGTTGTAGACAAATGCAACACTAGTGCCCTTAGACCACATATTAATCAACCTGAGAAGGCCCAGCAGAAGCTTTTAAAGAACTCGGAGGCCTTTAGCCCTCAAGCGAATTTAAATGTACATTTAAATATACAGATCAGAAACTATTAAACGGCTCATTGATTGAGTGTTTTAACCACATGGTTCACAGAAGTAAATGTGCAATGTATGTTGGAGTGAGGACAACACAATGCGACAAAAATGTCACTATCTTTAGGGCTTCTGTTTTTTTAAATCTTTATTTCTTAACCTTTTTCATTCATTTTATTAATATGTTAGGGCTTTTTTTTAAAATTTGGAATCGCCAGTTGTATTTTACCCCATTTTCTCCCCAATTTGAAATGCCCAATAAGCCTGGCTCACTGCTGAAACCCCCACGCTGACTCAAGAGAGATGAAGATGAACACACACGTCCTCCAAAACGTGTGCTGTCAGCCGTCCGCTTCTTTTCACTCTGCAGCCCTGCCATGCAGCTACCTCAGAGCTACAGCATCGGAGGACCATGCAGCTTTGGACTGGTGCGCGGTGAGCCAAGGACACCCTAGCCAACCTATGCTCTCCCCACTTCGGGCGGCGCTTGGCCAATTGTGCGCCACCCCCTGGGAACTCCCATCCACAGTCGGCAGTGGAATAGCCTGAACTCGAACCGGCAACCTCCAGGCTGCAGGGCGCATCCTGCACTCCACGTGGAGTGCCTTTACCGGATACGCCACTCAGGAGCCATGTTTGGGCTTTTTGTAAATAACCAAAAATCATGCAGGTTTATTTTGACAGGTTCTTTCTGGTATTGCCCAAAAGCTCTTTTTTGATATGTTGAGGCATCCTAAGAACTACTTAAATCAAACAAACTGTTTCTACTTTCAAGCTGGTTAGTTCCACCTTCTTTTATAATATTCTAATCTAGCATTCAATCACATGCAAATTAAAATGAATAAATAGATGTGTTGTGCTGAAGCAACTCTCTGGAGACGAGATGTCATAATTGCTAACTCTTAGAATTGCTTCTCACCTGATCTGAAGACCAGACTTATTTTTTCCAACAGCCACAACACCTGTTTTAAAATCTCTCTCAAGGTGTAATGGTAATTACCTAATTACTAAATTACATCAGGTGCATGAAAGATGGAGATGTAAATATAGTTCATCCTCACACCTTTTTGAGAAGACTTGCCTGCAGAGGAGAGAACAATCATACACACATATTCCTGGAGTATAGAAGTTAGTTTAAGTTAATTAACTCATAAATCTTACTCCAATAAGATAACTGATTAAATTATCAAATACTGATTTTGCCAAACCTCAGAAAAAGAGAGTGATTCAGATCAGAAAACAGAAAAGGTGCTGTAGTGTGGGTGGTGGTTTAATATAGGGCTACTTAGAAATCAAGCTTTTAGGAGGCTTTTCAGAAGCAGCCACACTGAGAGAACAGCGAGAAAACTCAGATACTAGGATACTTCACAGATACATACAATTGTAGCTTCAGAAGCTTGTTTTGAACACCCTGAGACTGACCATTTTCTATTCTGGACTTCGTTGTACAGACTTGGTTTAACTTGAACAGACCAGCAAGTGGCAGGTTGACAGAAAATGTTATGGAATGGGTCTCTCTTGTGCAGATGATGCAAGGATCTATTAAAAAAAATTACCCCTTTACTTCCTCAGCTCTGTTAGCATACAGTGTCTTACTAATGTGTGCTTTGCTGCAGCCCTACACAAGACCATCTTCCACCATAAGTTCTAACTCCAAACTAAATTGCAAACTAATCCATGTTCTTTTATACATGTGACAGGTTAATTAGCAATCATTTAAGCAATTTAACCTGAATGCCACACCTGGATTTCTTGTGCTGGGGTTCTCAACCCCATCTCAGCCAAATCAAGTAAGTTATTAGTGTGCCGGTCTCCACCCTGCCACTTTCTGTCTAGGCTTGGAATTCAGTTAGATACTGGACTACCTTGAATGGCCATGTTTCTACAGCAGCAAAGTCAGCCTTCTATCACTTACAAAACTTTGTTAGATTTTCAACTCTTTACAAACAATTAACCCTGCTGCTACCAGTGTTTATTTGTGAAACCTTGCTGAATACACTATTATGTTTTGGGAATTATGTTTGGGACACACTATATATAATTGCTAAGGTTTTATTATTAGACACAATTCTATGTTGTCATTATAAACTGGCATATCTCTTACTGCATTGAATTTCAAAGGGTTTTACAGTCAGTTCTAATAGCTAATAGTTTATTGAAGACTGCGATAAAATTATATTCAAGGCCTCCCATAACTCAAATTTTAATGCGTTTCATAGTGTGTAATTTACTACCATTTTACAGCTTTTTATTGTATTCACTTTAACCTTGGGAATCCCACATTGCAACAAAAAGCAATTGATTGACATAATTTTTCATTTGATCCCTCCAAGACGTAATAGAGACTTTCAGTTTGTGTAATGGGCTATCCTTTAGGTGACTGGCAGAGTCTCTTAAGGCTGTACTATTATAGAATTGCAATTCTTGTGCATTCCAGTCTTATGCATTTAAGGCTAAATTATTGGATTTATTCATGTGAAAAGAAATATTGGCTTTTTAATTTATAGACATACCTTCAGATATCTATTTACTGGATTTTGGATTGCTATTTGTTGTTCTGTGTGGAGTAGAGTTTTGTTTTGGAAAGAAACCCTGATAGAAAATGATATCTTCATGGGTAGGGTTACCAGACGTCCCGGGAAAACTGGGTTTTTTCCAATTTTTGGCCTTAATTTTTTTTGTCCCAGTCAGAAAAAGTAAAATTGTCACATTGTCCCGGTTTTGTTATTTTGTATTCACAAGTACAAAACTGTAGTTTCCTGTGAAAATTCCCATTTCTGAAAGAATAGTGTAATACACATTTTTATCACTTAAAAGTAAATACAGCAAACACTTTGCCTTTGATGCACTACCAGTTACACTGAATTTATGAACCTGGGAAACTGGTTTAGTTTGTTTCTGGTAAACAATTGAACACACCGCATAATTTCTGCACAATTTCTATAAAATGTCTTCAAAGAAAAGACATTCAGCTGCTTAAAGATCAGAAATATTTCTGCTAAGATCGCTTCTGTCCGGTACAAGAATGGGACATCTATTTATTTATTTTATTTTATCTGATAATTTACTGATGGTGAAAATAGAATGTCTTTAGAAAATAGAATGTCTTTAAAAGGTGGACATAAAAAAATGAAATACTCTAAAATTTAGTATTTACTGTAATATTTAGGAACATTGTTGTATAAGAAAATGATCTTAAATTACCTTTCTGTGTGAATTCTCAAAATATTATTTTCATTTATTCCTGAAAACCGTCACTATAATACCAGGTAAATGGCTGTGAAAAAATACATTGTCAGACTTTTTTTCGTGTGGAAAATAAGGAAAGCCATATGTACAGCATGTATTGAAAGTGCTCATGACTACAGAAATGTTGCTTTTTAATCACCCAAAATACATTTGACTAAATTGGAGAGTAAATTACTGAATGTCTAGCTTACTTATAGCATATAATCTTAAATTTACATTTTGAGTGTATTGATTTTGAGTGACCCAGGTCATTGACTGCCACATATATGCCTGCGTCATTCTGTTTCCTTGCTGGTCTATTGATTGGAAGGTCTAGATCTCTGTGTAAATAATTGTACGTCAGCGATTGGACGAAGCCTTGGTTATAGCCAGGCACGATGCAGGCATGCTATCTATGAGATGTTGTGATTTAGAAACATGTATTTATCATTTACATGTGACAATATGGAGAGGGAAAGGGATTAGTGCTAAATTCAGGGATGGACACAGCGAGGCTTTTAGAGATGTTAAAATATAGCAGGCAGGCTTGTACTGTATGTTACCAGGCTGGGGCACCGTGCTGCAAGTGAGATTGCATCTATTATGATCTATTCCAGATATTAACTGGAAGATGGAATAATATTTATACTGAAAGCCCCTTAACATCTTGGGTCTTTGGAGAAAAGCCTTGTGATTTATAGGGTGGTTCCTATAATTTGATCAAGTACCACATTGAAGTGAAAAATATTTAGAACATGTTTAGTACAAACAGAGGAAAGAAAGGCTAATGCAGCATTTTAACCCACAGAAACCAAAACGTCATGGATGGGCAAGGACAATGGACTGTATAATGTTAAACATACACTGTATATTAAAACAAGGATATCTGTTGAACGCAATTTGGTGTGATTATAGTAGGAAGAGTGGTTTCAAGGCAAATTTTCTAAATGTGGATTTGAAGGAGATAAATGGAGCAATCTGAGCTTCAGTCATGGGGCTTCTTGTTCTTTGTAAATACTGTAGTAATGAAATAGCGGCTTGACATAGTGTTGGAGGGTAAGAAAAAGATGTGAAGGATTCAGAAAACATGGAGCTTAGCAGTGGAGAAAGAAGGGAGGGAATTTCTCTTAGATCTCGATGGGGAGCCCATTGGGAACATGAGGTTTACCGCTCTGCATTGAACTGATCACCTGAGTTATCTACTCTTGGCAGGTCCTCTATCGTGGATCAATAGTAGGGATACACGGGTTTTGAAAGAAACTATACAAAGCTTAGAGGGAACGTTATTATCCAACAAATGCAATACACTGTAGATGCACAAAGAAAGAAAAAAAAATCTACATGATAAAATAAAAGCCTTGTATACCATAACACCTCCATGTGCACAAAGAAAACATTCTTGAACAGCAGAGATTTGATTTAAATAAAACATTACTTAAAATATCTTGTGTTTATTGTAGCGTTCAGATCTGTTTTTTTTTAGATGTATATTGCAGAAGGGAAATAGGCTTACAGACAAAGTAATACTTTAACCAGGGAATTTCCTACACTCCATCACACACTAGAATAACTGCACCCTCAACTACCAGAGCCCTCACATCCACTAAACAAGCATCGCACACTGGAACATGTTTGCAGCCTGACCTGGAAAAGTCCAAACTACCCCTTTTCTATGTATTTATTCAGTTCACCAGGATATGCCCCTTAAAGTCCTCCTGAGACCAGACACGTGGCGAACCACGTGATAAAAATGAATTCATAGGGAATGGTCCAGAGCCAAGATGACCACCAGTTTCCAAGCAATAGGAAACAGCTGTGAGCCATTGAGCAATTGACCAATGGTGTGGAAAGGGGCAGGGCTTAGGTCATAAATCAATCAAAATATGTAAAAGGGGTGGGACTTATGGTCATAAATCAATCGACGGGGTGTGGCCTACAACAGTGACAGACGCTGTAGTGCTTTACGACTGACTGGGCTATATAAAGTCATTAATTTGGGAAGGACAGCAGTGATGGAAAGGTATTTCAGAGATAAATATCGAATCTAAAAAATAATTCCTTGTATTGAAATAGTTCTCAAAAGAATAACAAGGCTTTTGTTTTGTTTTTTTGGCATTCAATTGAAGTTGAACAATAAAAGACTGACAGTCCCAGAACCTGAAGCTTTTCTTTGGTGTTATTTATGAGTAGTGGCTTGCCACAGACAGTACAACTTATGAAATATTGTGGAAGTTGTGCCAGCATTTAAAAGCAAGATAAAGATGCCTCCTAGCATGCAGTAAATGTCAGTCCAACCTCTCAGACAAAACACAGTGGTGAGTAAACAATAAAATGACTTTATTGAATAGAACATCTCTTACAAGTCAATACCCCCACCACTCTAAGTACTGTGTAGAGAAGTGTACTCCTACCCTCTGTCCTAAGTCTGTCTCCACTTTTCAACTGTGTCTTCTAGTCCTGGTTTACTTTATCAACTTCTTTTAAGATTTTAAAGATTTAAATGTGATAATATAATTGATGTTATGTCCATGCACAAATTAAATATTGGAATATGTAAAAAGATAATTAGTAACTGGTATGGTAATTGACTATTTCAGCAAATCAGAGCACCTAGCCCTATTAATGACATCTCACTATGTGCTAACTAAAGAATTAACAGATATCATATAATTTAAATAAAAAATCTGTTTTCCATTTTGAACTAAAGGGAGTTATTTATATTTTTTCAAGATTCCTATTTCTCATAAAAAATGACGCTCACTAAAAGGGAAGATATTTTTTAATAATATCAAAATTGAAATAGTTTTAGAATAATTGCTTCATGCATGTGGAAGGCTATTTCATCTCCCTGCAGGCTAAACTATGTTAATTATGTACATAATGGGCTATTGCTTATCTTCAAACTAAACTACAGAGCGTAGTATCTATTTGGAACAGAACAGTTACATTAAAATGTGGTGTAGAGACTTAAACACAATTTGAAAATAAATTGAAAATAAAAACATCATAGGTGACAAGCTTGTGTTAATCACTAAGCATTTATTTCAGTTATGAAACAGTAGTAATTTGTATGTGTAGTTTGTGTTGTACAGACTCCACCCCAGGGCACAGCTCTAGTAACAAGTGGAAATTGGCACCCGTCTGCTAAACTCAATTGTGGCAAAACACAAGACAATCACAGATTAGTAACGGGAATATTACTGAACACATGAGCAGAAATGAAAATAGATACACATGTTACCTTGATATATATATATATATATATATATATATATATATATATATATATATATATATATATATATATATATATATATTCTATTTCACTGCTATAAATTATAGTAAACAAAACAAACAAAAAATCCCAATTAAGGAGCCTGTTGCAGTGTTTTTGCCCTTTTGGAATACCATTTTAAGAGCTCTTCTGTCAAAGCTACTACAATCTGCACCAAGACCTTTCTCAAAACCCACTCACCACAAGAAAAAGGTGCTTGGTTGTTCAATGCCTTTCCATTCACCTGTTAATTCAGCCTGTAATTGTGGCATATGTTCAGAACCACAATTTGTCTCAAAGTGGTTGCAATGTCTTGAAAATCACCTTGTCTATCCAAGGTGAAAGAGAACGATGTTCTCTACAGATTACTTTCATTGATGGAATTAGTAATTGTTTGTCAGAACTGGCATTTTCTCTCAGAGATCTTTTCTTTTCTCAACTAAGAGGTAATTCTGACAACTGCAATGTCCTTTTGGTAGTAGTGATAAATACTTACCAGAACTTTAAAGAAGAGTACTTTCTGTTTTAGGTATTGTAGTAATACAGCACTTCTCTTTAAGAATATTACTTTCTGTTCTGTGTACAGCAATGACAATGTGTTTATCATTTTGAAGTTATAGACTGCTGACGATCTTTCAGAGCACTGCTGTAGGCCATGAAGAAACCCAATGCCTGACATCGGCCACACCATACTGAGTATTCTTAATACCAGTACGATTGATGTTGTCTGCTTTAAATAAAATCAGCCTCTTCCTTCTTTGCAATGAAAACCACAGTGAAATAAATGTTGGTCATGAAAATAAAATAAATACAGCTGGATTTTTTTAACTTGTATATTTACAATAAAGCAGCAGGATTAAAGGCTTCTGTGTGTGGGTTTGTGACAGGGCAGCCGAGCAGTGATGACGTTCCCAGATCAGAAAGCTGACAGAGACACACACACACACAGATACTACGGGTGAAAAGTGCTCTTGTGCGCCGTTTTTATTGCAAACAAAAATAAATAAAAAGGTTGTACAAAGACACTGCTCACAGAGCAAAAATAACAAAATCACGAAGACAAACTGACATCAAACAAATACCATGCTTCCTGCATGCGTAGCAATTGCTTTCTTTCAGTTTCATTTTTGCTTTTGTTTCTCTCGCTCTCACATACCTCCTCTCTGTGCACCCACCCTGAACAACAAAATCTGCTGGTTTTTATACCGGTGACCATCTCCAGATGAGCAATAAATAAATCAATTAATTAATCTGGAGATAATTAATCCACTGCCGATCACGCATTTTCACAGACCACATCCAAACCAAACAATAACAAAACATACTTGTTTTAAATAAACACAAAATACATTTCCTTTTTTAAATTTGGAATTGTCAATTATTTTTTAGCCCATTTTCTCCCCAATTTGAAATGCTCACTTGTTGCCAGTGGGAACAGTTTCTGACTGTAGCTTACCCCACAACATACCAAAATAATGAAAAACTACAATTCAATACAAGACAACAAAAGTACTCCTGAGTGCTTTTACAAGCCTTGGCAAACAGAAAAGTCCTTGAAATTTAAAGAGGGATCAAAGCCACAAATGTCCTCAGGGAAATAAATTCCATCTCCAGAAGGGATTGAAATTGCAAAAGCCATTATATACAAGACTGCAGTTTAAATTCATTAATTACATGGAGGTACATTCCTGCAAACAATTACTGTTTTGGAGTCTATCATCTTTGAAAAAACTTGGATGAAGTGAACTCTTACTGCTACTGCAGGATCAATCAGAGGACAGACTAAAAGAATAATATCCTCCTAGCAAGAAATATACTAGGTTTTAGGTTTTGTAGACTGCATGTGGGATTGATAGACAGTTTTAGTCCCACCCATTTCCAATGACATCATCCGAGTAAATCCCAGAATGGGTATTCCTACGAGTGTTGGTTACCCACTATAAGTTTGAGTAATGGATTATTTACACCCCCAGTCCTAACTCTGAGATATTGCCATCATACTTGGTGCACACATGTATTCTGTGATTCCTTAGGTCAGGTTCCATCGTGGCTGTTGTGCAAGAACAATGAACCCTGTTATGGCAGTTTTTTACAAAGCTGATTGCTGACCTAACATGGCTTCCATATTGAGATCATGTGACTTTGTTTATTCTATATAAACACAGTACATTTTGAGTTCCTGTCTTAATATTTTGTACACAGCTATATTTTTTTATTTCTTTCATTTCCATTACCAATAAAAATCAACTCTTGTTGCCACATTACTTTAACCTCTGACCTCTGTGACCTTTTTCACATTTCCATTTTTCATGTTTGCAAACCATTACGTCTTGTATGACATAACCTTTCGCTGATGCTACCGGGGATGCCTAGTTTTTGTTCACACAAACTCACATTTCTAGTTTAATATAAAATATGCGGTGCTTTCCCACTGCCTGGACTACTGTCGCACTTTGTCTTATCTCATATGTTTCACTATAGATGGTAGAACCTGTGGAGTGTACAGACATTACATTTGTGATTTAGGATTTTGAGCATGAGGTTGAAAAGCATTGAAAATAATGATGTTATTTTCCTCTGTTTCATGTTTGTGAAGTATCATATTTTTTTGAGAATTACATTGACAACCGATTGGTTTCAGCATAATAGGAAAAGTAACTGCCGTGTACTTTGATGCTTTCCGATACAAACACATGTTTTTATTTGAGGTGAGGTGGCTCAGCTTACCTTTTACCCACTGAAGTGATGAGCCTGTTTACAAGGAAAATGAAGGTAGTCTAAATTAAAAACTCCCCACAGTTCATTCAGCAAAAAAGCAATAATTGTGTCTTTTACTGTATAAAGATCCTTACTGTTTTCAATTGTTTGATGTGCAAGTGTAACAGGGCAGAGGCTTGGAGCAAACCGGCGACCCTGCACACCACAAAGCGAGCACCTTAACCACTATGCAAAAGAGCTTGTCTGCATTTGTTTACAGAGAACACATTGCCTGTCACACTCTTCCCTTTAACCTTATCGATTGACAGACGCCAAGCTATGAGATCCGGGTTATGGCACCAATGTAACACGGAGGAGAGTGGTGCTAACCAGTGACCATGCACACAGCAAGAGAGCATCTTAACCGCTATGCAAGAGAGCTGGGCCTTGTCTGCGTTTGTGGTTACAGAGCTTTTAACCTCAGCGTATCTCACTGACGGATGGGATCTGTAATGGCAGTGTATCACATAACTCAATTGTACTATTCTTACAATTCTCAAACACTATTAAATAAGTAAGAAATATTGCATTTAATTTCCTATATCACATCTAGAATGCATTACATCATATTGATCTTATTACATGTCAGAACTAAAAAAATATTTGTGTTACTATTATTGAAGCGTAGCAAGGGCACTCAGCTTGATGTATCATTTTGCACTGCTCGATAGTACTGAGATAAAACATACCCTCAGGACCTGACTGAATGACAGCAGCCTGGCAGGCTCTACTAATGTGTGCAAGAATATTAAAGAGGGCTGTTTGCCAAAGGGAACATTTCCTATGCTGGGTAACAATCTTTTCTAATGGAACTATAGCAAAGATAATGAAGACATGTCAGGTAAATAGGGACCTAGTTTTCTATGTGACAACTGCTTGCTAGATGCAAGATGAATAATTGGACTAGAAGGAAATTGATTAACACAAAACGTATGGTGTATTTATTCCAAAAAATAAAAAAATAGGCTTGTTATCTATTTTAGTCACCATTGCAATCGTCGTCTTCTCCATCTTCAGTACAAGGTTGTAATAATTGTTCACAGAAAAATGTCATATCCAAAACTAAAAAATTAAATATTGTTTCCCAGAAAAGAAAGTTTATGGGCCATTCTGCAGACCGGTAGGTGTTTCAATTTTTTTTTTTTCTATAGCCTCCATTGTGCATGTATCAAAATCTTTATGACAGATAATTATAGCAGTATGCAGTACTTTAAAATACTTGTAATTTCTCACCCAATAAAAAATAATTGGAATTAAATGCAATGAAATCAAAGTTGAACTAAAAATGACCTTTTCTTTAATACTTTAAAATAAATGACCTTTAAATGAAATTGATTCACCTGTTGTAATGTAGTAATACTAAAATTAACTAGTAACATTTTTGACACATTTTTTCAGTGTTTTGTAGTTATGTGAGTGAGCATTGTGGGTTGTTGCAGAGTTGAAAAAATAAAGAAGTAGCATGCTAATTTGTTAGCCAGCTAATTTGCTTACAGAGGACGCACAATGAGCAATGATTAGGTTTGTCGTTCAGTTTTTGCCTGAAGTACTTGGTCTTTGTAGCCCAGCTTCTGTTTCCAAGAAAACAACAAGCGTCCAGAAATAATAAAATAATAAAGCAAAATCACATGACCCCTTCTTAGGTACAAAACCAGTGAAAGTTTAGGTAACAGCACTTTCGCATATAGTTATTTTCCCATTAAAACCAGTTTAGTGTGTTTTTGGAAAAAAAAAAAAAATATATGTATATGTATATATATATATATATATATATATATATATATATATATATATATACTGTATATATTTAACTTGAACTGATTTTGAATTCACATTACACTTGAATGCAAACGTTTGTTTTGCTGGTTTGCTTCCAGATTTTGTAACTGTTTTTATTTATACTGCACATTTGTAAAGGAACTCAAACTTATTTTGTATTATTACTTGACTTGACTGTGATGCAATGCATCCTGTGTATTTCCAAGATGACAGGCAATATTAGAGTATATATGTGTTTTCCACTTTCACATTATATATGAGATCTTTAATAAGAATGGACATGTATGCTCTTAATTTAAAAGTAACACATCAGGTGTCAACGAGACATGGTCATTTTGCAATTTCTACTACATCTACAATGATTACATGAAAAGGCTTCAACAAAAGGTAATACAAGTTGCATAAATATACACAGAGATCCAGTACATTGTACAAACAATTGCCAAGTGAGTAAACAGTACATTTGAAAAAATAAATCATTAATATGCATAAAATGTTAATTTCTTACTTCCGATATTTCTATAATAGAGTAGCGTGCACAGGGTAGGGGTCAAGGCTGGTGGGTGACGCAATCAAAAATGAAGACATAAGCCCAATACCAGCTCCTGCAAGGGAGAAGGTTCTTTTGATCAGCGGTATTGGCGCTATGCTTCAGAGTGGGAGGTCCTGGGTTCAAGGCCCCATCTCCGCCTGTGAGAAGCCCCTGCCTGCACAATATTTAAGGTAATAAGCAGAAACAACATTTTTAATTCATTTATGTGAGGAAAACTTGACATTTGAGAAAAACAGCAATTCAAACATAAATTATAGTTGCATATGTAACAACACTGATTTGATTATAATATACTTCTAGGTGTAAATTTAGTGACAATGTGCAATATTTTGACAGGGAGAAGACAGGAGCTTTTTTGCAGGGCAGACTCTTTAAGAATATTGGCAGCCATCTTGGTTGAGCAGCACAGTGTTCCAAAGCAGGAAGACAGTGAAAGAGTTAAGTATATACAGTTTCATGGAAAACATAAAATCAGTGGTTAAAGAGCTAGCTGGGAAGCATTAGATAAGAAGGCTCGTTCCTGTGGGGAGCCCCATGCAAAATCAATCTGCCATCACCTCTCCCATCCCAAGCCTGCAGGATCAGCCACTTCCTCTTGCACTTCCACTGACACGTACCACACCCTCTACCCCCATCAACATCCCTTTAGAAATATCCTGATGCTACTTTTGTTTCATAGCTGCCAATCCAAAAGAGCTGGATAAAGGCTTCAAGGTCGGCCCCTTTTGACAGCCCTATTTTCTACTGAACTGCTAGTTCAGTAGTCACAACCCAAAGATATTTTGCATTAAAGTCAAATCATTTACTTATCTGCCCCTCCCATTGCACTGCAATCAAAAGCATAATATCCAATAGCCCCTTCTTTCTCGACTACACCCATATAGACGGTTCTATCCACTTCTTTTCAAATTATTTTTCCAAATTCCACTCCCTTGGACCCTGTAGGTAGAAAAGACACTGGGTCCTTCTACGTCTGTTGGGTTTTAGCCGTTATTATGGACCCCTGACAAATTAGATCACCTGCCTCAAGCTTTTAGAAATCATTTCTTTAAAGTTTCTTTGGAAAAACAGAAAGAGCCTTATACACACCAATCTTTCTCTCTCACAAAGGATACCGACTTCAAACAAGAACTGTCTTATGTGCCTTTGTTAACACTTCAAAACAGACACCAGAAAGATCAAAGATCCTGAACGATCTGATCCTTACATGAAGCATAAGCTCCCATTCATGTCAACCCTTAAGTGTTCATACCAGTGAGACCCCTGCTGAAAAACCTTGGGATTAATGAAAAATGTAACGAGACCACTAGATTTTGTTTTCGGGGGGGAGGGTATCAGAGCTGGAATGACCCCCTTCCTGTCCTCCAGCTGATCAAGCTGAACTTCGGCTGGTGAGATGGAACTAAGGGGATGGGCCAGGTCTGCGCTTGCCGTACCTAAAATCTTAAACCTTGCATCCCTACATCCGCTGTTTCATTCTTGATTTCAGTTGCTGTGTTTGATGGTGTCCAATACAAACCTTAAACTCATTGCTTTGTCCCTGTACCTCTGGAATAATATGTACTGTAATGTTGCTAAAGTGAACATGGTTTCTGAGCAACCCTGGCAGTGATGTCATGCCTGTATTCCTATGTTGAAGTTTTCAAGGGTTTCAAGTATAGCTGCCAAAATATCTATTTCCAACTTATCTTTCGAAATCAGTTTTTGAGCTAAAGTGGTTCTGCCTTGGCTCGGAATGACCGATCAGTGATGTAATCTGCAACCCTTCAACAGCCCTGTTACTGAGTGGTAATCCACTTGAAGACAGCACTTCTGCTACATTCATCTGACAGAATGGAATGCATGCACTCAGTTAAAAAGTGGTAAGCTGAAGATGTCCCGATTTGCTGTGACAGGTACAACTGAAACTCCCCTAGGCTAAAGCAGGCAAACCCATTTTGAAATGGGAAGTAATGTGTTATATCTGCTTTGGCACCTTGTTGCACACTATTTTATCTTCCTTCATTAGTTCCTTGTCTGATTTGAGTAGGTGTTTTGTGAGTTGAGTTCACCACTTGTCTTAAATGTAGAAGAAAATGATTACAGTAGTCTCCATGTATAGGAACACCTCCTAAGAGAACACTTCGACTAAGGGAACACCCTTGTGGTGAAACTGATTTTTTCCATTGTAAATGCTCTTGCTAAAGGAACAGGAACTTTGTTTAAAAGAACACCTTGGCACCGATAGTGATTCATTCACAATGGATACAGTACTGTTTTGTAACCTGATAACTCAAACTTACATTAAAATGGTTTATTCAGTCTTTTCAAAAGTGACTTGTCATCCTGACAGTGTCTTGAGGCACACTGATTGTTTCATTAAATCTTTCCATAACTGCCGTCATATCATTGATTCGTTTTGTATTCTGATTTCCACGAGTGCACCTCATTGCTAAGAAATGTCATATAAACGTACGGTGAAATATGCTGCTGTTTCTCTTGCTACAAAAAGTTGGAAATTGTTTGATCTTTGGAAAAAAACCTGAATCAGACACAAGTCGCTGAACAATTTGGTGTTTCCTGTTCTGGTGGGCTACTTCACCATCCTGTTAAATAACGTGCATGTCTTGTACATTGCTGCTGCATTTTTAAACATGTGTAGGGGTACAGTGTTAGTTTAGTTTGACAGTTTATTAACTCTAGTTTGTCTGTTACTTTATTATTATAGTTTATTATTATTATTATTATTTATCAGAAGCCTTTATCCAAGGCAACTTACAGAGACTAGGGTGTTTGAACTATGCATCAGCTGCAGAGTCACTTACAATTACGCCTCACCCGAAAGACGGAGCACAAGGAGGTTAAGTGACTTGCTCAGGGTCACACAATGAGTCAGTGGCTGAGGTGGGATTTGAACCGGGGACCTCCTGGTTACAAGCCCATTCTTTAACCCTGGACCACACAGTTTATTAACATACACTTGCCTATTGCTTTTCTTTTACTTATTCGTTTCATTTCATATGTTGATGCACGTGCGTCATGACAAGTAATACATATTTATTCAGTTCATTTACTGATTCATATTGTGTCTGTTGGCTAACTCCATCTTAGAGAACACTGGCTATAAGAGTGCTTTGCTTACTTCCTGAGTGGTGTTCTCTTAGTCGGAGGCTATTGTACTATTGTACCTAAAATGTATTATCATCACTTTGTAGATCTGACATTTGCCTGATGAATGATGCACACATTATGTTAATTATGTATTTGATAATAATAAAAAAACCCTGCCATTTATTTCCTTACAAGAACTCAAACTCCCAGAAGATCCCTGCCCTGGCTTACTTTCCAAGTTAACTAGCAATGTTTTTGCTAGTTAACTTGGAAAGTAAAATGTAGTACAATGTGAGCTTGAAGAAATTGTGGCAATACATATTTCATAAGATTTACTGGAATCAGCTCTATGTACTCCTTCTAAGACAAATGAAGGCTCTGTAAAAGACAAGGCTGAGTTTTGCCGACATGCACTGTGTCATATCATTCCTCTGAAGAAAGGACAGCCAAACACGACCTGGAAACTGTGGATAAGCAGGTACATCTCATGATACACCATGACTAATCTGGAAGGGTCCAGTATGGTTGGCAGTGGCAGACGCAAGCAGTGCACATAACATGACAGGCTACCAGAGGGCTGTTCGGATAATAAAGGATTTACTGTAGTCTATATTTCAGAGAACAGTGAGTGGTTTTGGTAGAAGCAAGTCATAAATGCAAAACTCAAATGGTGGTGTGTAAGTTAAACATGGAGCACCTTTAATGAGCACAAAATGCTGAAGCTCTGTGTATGTAGTCTGGGATTACAGCCAGGGATTGCTGCCATCAGTCAGATCTATACAGCTTACCGGTTTGCTTTATTTCTTTGATTGGGTGGAAATCTGATGTTGAAAGACAATGAGAGTGCCGCAACGATTTACAATGCTCATAATGGAATTGCTGCCAAAATTAAACGATTGAATCCATTTAATGAAGCAGCTTTTGCAATTCAAACTCTCTTTACATGTTGATTAAAATCAATTCATTTGTGGTTTAGAGGCAAGCTAAAAACCTGACCTGTCTTAAAGTGTCCTAGTATAAAGAGGCCAGGTGGCAACTCTACTGTCATAGCTCCTTGATCATTTGTATGGCACTCATCCAAAAAGTTAGACAGCTGTTCTCTATAAGATTTCACAATACAACAAATACAAAAGAAAGTTGTCTATCTTACTCAGGTAATTGGATACCCGCATGCCAAAGTGAAACAACCCCATGTCATAGTTCTATGTTAATTTTTGAATTTATTCTGTGTCCTTAATTTTTAAATGATTATTTCTGAAAATATTATTAGAGCCAGTTTATTCACTTTTGGCATTTGGCTATCCAATTAAAATTGAAAATGTATGGACAAATGAAAAAAAAAAATCAGACTGGTGGGTTCTGTATGCATATGAATAGGCAATTATTAAGATTATTTTTTAACTTTTCAGTGGTGGTTCCTATAAAAAAAAAAAAATAAGTTGCCAGTTTAACAAAAACAGGATAACTGCTTTCTACGCTGTGTATGTAAATTTACACAACACATTCTATTTAACTGTAGCCCATCTTGTATGTGCAGCATGCATCATGCAATTGTGGTTCCAATCCCAGAGGTAGCTTCGAAGGATTATTATTATTTATTTCTTAGCAGACGCCCTTATCCAGGGTGACTTACAATTGTTACAAGATATCACATTATTTTTACATACAGTTACATTATTTTTTAAACATTATTTTTACATACAATTACCCATTTACAGGTGGGTTTTTACTGGAGCAATCTAGGTATAGTACCTTGCTCAAGGGTACAGCAGCAGCATCCCCCACCAGAGACTGAACTCACAACCCTCCGGTCAAGCGTCCAGAGCCCTAACCACTACTCCACACTGCTACCCGTGTGGAATGATTAGTATTTTTATTTTAAACAAGCTTAACAAAAGTGAGAACTACCTTTTTTTTTTTTACTGCAAATCATGCGTAAGCCTGTTCCATTCACAAAATGGATTTCAGGCTTTGTACCTATATGAGTAAAAATGTTTTAACTTCATTAGAAAATCAATTGAAGATAACTCACCTCCTCATGCTTCAGCAACCACTACTGGTCAGAGAGTAGCTGAGGGAGGAGCTATGCACATAATTATCAACCTTTTAAAACCAGGTCCCAAGACGGAATTCTCATTTTCAATTAGGTCCTGGGAAGAAACAGCAGTTTTTAGTAATTATAACAAAATTACACATATATCACAGCTGGAAGACTTAAACACAGAACCCCAAAGAAACATGTTTGAGGGCAGAACTACAGATGATGTATTGTATTGTTTATTTTATATTGTTTGATTTTAAGCAGCGGTATCAATATTAATGTTAGTCATGTGTGGAGAGCTCTATTGGCTCATTGTTCATATCAGGATAACTCTTTGAGAAAAAAGAATCTAGTTAATATTACACCAGCAGTGGTATACGGTGGTCACAAAATATTTTAATAAATCATGCACCCTTTGGAGTAATGTACTTATTTTTGAGCCAACTCGGGTTCTTTATTAAAAGTTCATGAAACCTGCTAATTGTGCAAAGGGTTGCAGGGGCTTTGCTAAATGTGTGACTAAGGTTGTCTCAAATGCCTCTTGTTTAATTGGGACAGCTGCTTATTCGGGATATTTTACGTCCCGATTAAGCGGCGCCGACTGTATAAATATCTGGAAAATTAATGTGTAGCACTATTTACAAAATGATTCATCTTTACATTT
Organism: Acipenser oxyrinchus oxyrinchus; assembly: GCA_030684275.1. Taxonomy (NCBI): domain Eukaryota; kingdom Metazoa; phylum Chordata; class Actinopteri; order Acipenseriformes; family Acipenseridae; genus Acipenser; species Acipenser oxyrinchus. The sequence goes on along the minus strand of CM060273.1, from coordinate 16,426,954 downwards.
TATTACAGCATGAACGCACAGTATAAATAAGTAATCTAGTTTGAAGTAAGTAATCTAGGTTGAATCTAAGGAGGCTGTGTGGTCCAGTGGTTAAAGAAAAGGGCTTGTAACCAGGAGGTCCCCAGCTCAGCCACTGACTCATCGTGTGACCCAGAGCAAGTCACTTAACCTCCTTGTGCTCCGTCTTTCGGGTGAGACGTTGTTGTAAGTGACTCTGCAGCTGATGCGTAGTTCACACACCCTAGTCTCTTTAAGTTGCCTGGGATAAAGGCGTCTGCTAAATTAACAAATAATAACTGGACTGTTTAAACACAATGAAATGCTCAAGCAAGTCTGCTATCATTTTTAAGACAGGATTTAAGACAAAAAACAAGTGATAACTTGTAGTTTTAAACCAACTATTTACCAGTTACTTAGCTTTTGTGAATGCGGTTATTATTCAGATTTAATTGGCTGTCTATTATAAATGTGCCATGCTCAGGTATTTGTTTGAGAAAACAAAAGAAAACAAAAATAACCCCAAAACCGTCTTCCAGTCCAATTTCCCAAGGTTCCTAATTGAGCTTCACAATGTATGACCACTTAAACAGCGAAGGCAAGGCACATATTGCCCTCTGTGTGCTCTGCAGTAATAACCACCAATTAGTACTAGTTACTCCCCTGCACTGAAGACTGTACAGTGTTGTGTTGTTGCTGTAGAAGTGCTAAACAAGGTTTTAAAAATGTATTGTCATTAGCAACATTATCATTGTTCCTGCTTTTGTGTTGAAAATCTTCTGGTTCTTTCCTTGTTTATTTCCCCATAGGAAAAAAAGTATATGAACATATATGTCTATGTATAGCAATTCATATATGAACACATAGATTAATTTACAGTAGGTCTATGTGATGAAAATGGTAACAAACATTTCTGAACATTATGTAGTCCCTGTCTGATGTGATTCAGCAGAATGTTTCTGTATAAATGAGTTTGTATGCGATAGCTAGTATTAGACAGTTTGTATCAGCTGGAAATTGCATCACATTAAGATAAGCTGCTTAATTGATTTTATTAAACTATCTATTATATGAAATATAGAGTGCTGTGTGAGACACGTTGATGTTCACCCCACTCGGGGACTGAGCGGCCAGTAAGCGGTGGATACAGGGTGTATAGCAGCTTGCATTGTACATAAACTAATACAATATTCTATATACATGAATATATATGTCTGGCCATGAGAATAAAGTGTGTTAATCATACTGGTTTTTAAGCATATTGTCCACACAACTCTAAGCTGTAAAAATACCCCTCGATGCGATCAAATGAAGCTTGACAGCACTGCTAACTTTGTGAATGCCAAAGATAGTCGTAGCCCTGCCCTCTTCTGATTAAGCTGCAAGTACCTATACCAGTGTAGATAGAAGCTTCTCTAAACACCCTTAGTTGGCAGTATATGATTGTGTACGTTCATGTATGGTAATTCATATTTTCATATATACACCAAAAATGTATATTTGTTCATCTATAATTTTTTGGGGAGGTTATATATGAAGAGATTTCAAATAAAAGTCACTGCTGCTACACAATGCTACATAATATACCTAAGGCACAAAATGCTGAGTATCTGCAGTTAGGACAAGCATTGAAACATAAATGTCTTTGCTCTGTACATTTTCCTTAAATATAAAAGAAGCCTGGAGAATGTGTTTGAGTGACGTGTGCCCAAGCAGGATCCTTTGGATGGAATCACATGCCTAAACTCCTTTCATATTCCACTAAGCTGGGACTAATTAAACAGGGATAAAGTTAATTAATGCTAGCAGTCGACTTACAAAGTTCCCACAGAAATAGGACTCATTCGTATATTTGTTAGGTATATTCCATGTGATATAGTGAAATAATTGCTTCTGACAGACTTAATGAGCTAGCCCTATTGATTGCCCATTCATTAGACAGCAAGACACCGGAACCGCTCTGTGGGAATCAGACAGGCTGAAATTCGATGCTTGGGGGTGCCAGGTCTCCTTAATCTTGCATCCCTCTAAACTCTGAGAGCTTGTTAGTTAGAACCCCCTACTAATGAGGCTGTGTGAAGGTGTTTTCACAATGGCACAGTGGGATCACTGGATTGTATTTATTGGACTGGTCTGAGCTTACCCATTAAAATTTAAACGTCTCCAGTTTTACTGCACATATGAATACATAACTCCATTATTTGTTCAGTTTTTTAAGTCAACAACTAGAGACTCAAATATGAATATATGCATAACATACTTTTATCATTCTACCGAATCTTGGATGTGGACAATACTGGGTATCACAAAGCAAAACCTGCAAAGAGATTTGTGTAGTTCCAGTTTCTGAATTAAAATCCATGCTTGCTAAAACATACATTTCTTTCAAAACCACACATTTGAGACAGTTATGTAAATGGATGTGCATTGCATGAAAAATTGAATCATTTTGCCAGCTACAATAAATTCCGTTGGGGCATTTGCATAGTACTGTGCAATAAATACATCATGTACTTTCATGATGTACACAAATGAATCCTTCATCAGACTACTGGACGATTAACAAAAGAAAAAAAATAATAACCTGGCTTATTTTGAAAACTAGCTCTAAAAGTCCAAGGAACAATTTATTTACACTCTAAGTAGGGTAAGGCTGGGATTCATGTGTTTTGGCCAGCTGGAACAAAATGTCCCCTGTCACAAGCCTCCTGACATGCAAGCAAGCTTGACTAAATCTGCAGCTGCAGGCCCTAGTAAGAACACCCACTTACACTCATGTGCATTGTCTTTCACATACAGGATAATCCTTGTTTTCCTTACATATTCTCCATTTCACACTGCCTGCAATAGCCCTGCTTTTGCTCCAATGGGGGTTGATGACCTGGAGTAGCTAACTGTATCTTACAAGCTTGTCGCCTTGTCAAACACCTTGCAGTAATAATTTTAATTTGCTGTAGCCCAATGTTTCATTTCACAGCCATGGACCAGCGGTGCGTGTTATTTGCTGTTTTGATTCTAAAGTTAATAATCAGACTTCACTTTAGCACGGCCAGTTGTAGGCATTGTGAAGTGAACATGGGTAAATAAGGAACAAAATAGTTTTATTGAGCAAACACACTGGCTCCTTCTAGACATGTTACCACACAGTCATTGCACACAATGCCCACAGAACAAATTATTGCTGATTATGTTAAACATGTTATGAGGTGCCAAACCAACCCTAATTCATACATGCTCTGCCATTTCTGCATTGTTTAATGGCTAATAGATTAGTTTGCATTTGTAATATTGCTTTACATATGTAGCTCTTGTTGATCAGAGCTAAATATGTATGTGATTATTTCCTCAAATTGAAGGTGGAAAATTTGGGCTGCGTCTTAAATTCAAGGACATCTTAAATGGGAAGGAATACAATAAGTTACATTTTCACTCGAGTAAGGTTTGCATGGGAAGTGCTTTTTTAGTGTTTATTTTTATTTATTTTTTTTTTAAATTCATTAGCCAGGATTTATTTTAAATGAACCTGTGAGGGATTATTGGGTTTCAGTGTTTATAATTTACTGTAATTTAGGAAATCAACTACAAAAATACAATTTCTCCAAGAGATAAAATGCTATTGATGAAAAAGAGATACAACTGATTATTTCTGTTCATTTAATACTGTCTACCTACTAGTGTGGCCTATATACTGCATCAAGAATGTCATACTTAACTTTTTAGATTGTTTTTAATTCATTTTGACAATGAACAAATTAACACCCAACCAACACTAACTGATAGCATGTTATGCTAAAAAAAGGGCTTGTTTGTTTGCTTGTTTTGTTGTTGTGGTTGTAAGAAGTGCTATTTGTACTGCTTTTATTTGTTTATTTATAAAATATAGAGATGGCGAAAGGGCAGCTTTTTAGAAATATATTAATGTTTTTTTTTTTGTTTGTTTTTTAAATATTAATCCCGTTAGCAAAATATGGAAGTGCAAACATTTTAGATACATATGAAATCTGATTATACCAGATTTAGTTTTTAGTTTTTTTCAGCTCATTACCCAGAAGACAGGTCCCTGGTGTTGCGACCGCCCGTAACATAACACAGACAATACTGGGGTGAGCAGCACTCTCAAGCTTGGTACTTGGTTATATTCGTAACCTTTTATAGCTTATCTCCACCAAGAACAGTGTCCAAAACATGCAACTGCTCTATCATTCAACAATATGTAACTGTTTTTATTTGAGGAGCAACAGCTTTTGTACCTTTCTCATATATTTATTCTGAAAGCCTTTTATTTCATTCATTCTTCCCTATTTTTCAGAATTAAATTAAAATACATTTCAGGTAAGTTCAATCAGTCCCATGGTCCTCATTCATGTCCTGTGAGACAAGCATTCAGCTCTGGATGCTCTGGTAATGAAAGTAAGCAGTTAAAACCAATTAATCAAATCATCAGGCTGGGTAAGGTAATGCCAGGACGCATTGCATCAGAGTTCGATATCTGCCAGATGCAATATCAGATAGTGCAGAACGACACAAGTTGTCAGGGACATCCCAAGCAATTGGAGGCAGTTTAAAGGCTAGTTGCTATTAACACTTAAAACCATTACCATTGCATGTTAACATCAATTATAAACCCCATTGGAACCTATTAGCAGTAACTACACTTAGAATTTCGCTGAGAGTGTGACAAAGCATTCTAAATGTTAAAACACATCAAGTTCTATATAAATGTATAATATGTTTATATAAAACTTAAGGCCTTATTTTTTATTACAATCAGTTCTGTGGTTTTTGCCACTGTTTGCACAAAACTGTATTTGTATTGCAAACTGAGAAATGACACATTTTACCTTAGTCTGGGAACTGTTAATAATGGGGTTACATTGTGCAATTGTTTCTATCAATTAAGCATTATTTTAAACATATAATCCCATTTTAGTCACAACTACTGTCCTTTAAATGCAAAATGTACCAAGGGGCAATGTCCTGTTTAAATATATTTTAATAAATAGACTGTAAAGCAGGTATCAATTAGACCATAAAACGGTTCTGTCTAAATCTCTTATTTTAACTAGGCTCAAGAGTTATTCACGGTGAGGAATTAATGCAATTAATGAGTTCACAGTCTGGCAAAATGACTTAATGTAAGTCTTTTTTTGTACAAAATAAATGTCTTTCTTTCTGCCATAGGCTAGTTATTTCAGTCCCTGCTTTTCATCAGAGCGTCTCTTAGCTTCCCAGCACAATTGCTTCAAGGTCAATATCCTGAATTTTCTCAAACACGCATTTTACTGGTTTTACATTATTAACCAAGCTTTTCACATCTCTGTTTGCAATGTCCCCTTACCAGAATGTAGCTGCTGTCCATTTTAAATATATTGCAAGCACAGCTAATTCTAGGATAATATCTTCTTTTTGGTGCTCTATACAAAAAAAAATAGTTATCATATTTTTTTTTGTTATTTGGAACTTCTTAAAAGCTGCTATAAGGTTAGTTGTGCCATAATATTAGGGGTGTACAGAGAACCCATTACCCATGATCATACTCGTGCATGGAATCCAATACTCGTGTGTGTTTGGAACACTAAAAAACACACATTTGAGTAAAAAAAAGTGTACTATCTATAAAAATGTACAAAACCTGACAAGTTAGAAAAATAGTCCAGCCATCAAACAAATGAGCCGAGCAAAAAATAAATAAAATTGGGGCAAACTCATTTGGAAAATATACTAAGTATTTTATTAAAACTAATATACCGGTTAGACTTATATTCTTAATGTCCTTAGTTACAGATCTGCATCACTTTTCCCAGTCATGTTTACTTGCATGATCTCCTTTTATCAGTTCTATATTTTCCCAAATGTATTTCCACTCCCTATTTAAAGTGGCCTTTCATGGCTGTTATTCAACATAATGCAATACTGCAGGTCCCATTTCAATCTAAGGATTATAATAGATTTAACAAACACCATTGGTTGAAAACCTTAGATTGAAATATAGCTATGTACCCAATTTCATAGTCTATTATACTACAGGTAATGATTTTACCCAGTGCGTCCCCTCTCCCTTGAACCCAACACTCCTCTACATCATTTTGCATTGGCATATACTGTATGCACACATATTTAGTTATTTGCTTAAATTGTTTCACAAAAAAAAAAAAAAAAAAAAAAAAAAAAAACAAATTATGTTATGAGCACAACAAAGTGAAAACTACTCTGTCAATTACATTTTTAATGTGTACTATATAATAATAATAATAAAAAAAAACCATTAAATGGTATTTTCTTTCTGTGGCACTACTTAGTCAACTCTCCAGATGTAGTGCAACAGTAATGGCTTCCTTGCACCTCCCCCAGATGTTCCCTGCAGAGGCGAAGGGGATATTTTGGATATAAGCAATTGAAACGTATCTATTCAGTAAAACACAAGACTGTAAATACACAGAAGCTGGGTCATGGGCTGAGTGAAATCACTCATGCAAATAAACAACCTTTGCCATTGTCCTGTCTCTTGCAATTATCCTATTTTCAGATATTATAAGAATGTTTATAATATTTCACGGAACAAAACAGAAATTTCACAAAACGTCTGTTAAAATTATATTTAAGTATGCATGTTACTGCATGAACAGTACATTCACTGACGAGAGATTAGTGTAACACTGGTAGGTTGCTTAATGTAATGTGGTAGGATTGGGTTATCATTAATACACTCTTTAAAGGACAGTATAAATCAAAAGGTATTAGGTATTCATATCCCAACGATGGTGAACATATTGAGTAGTTAATATTAATGCAATCCCACTTACTGTGTAGGACTTGGATAGAGATCTCTCTGTGGTCCATAGGTGTTTCTGAAGCTATTAAAATCAAATACATGCAGTATATGTTAAAAAGAGATAGGTGATGCCAATAAATCTGCTTGTACAGTCTGACCAGGGCTCCACCATTTTTAAATTGTATTGCATGCTTTTTGTAGTCCTTGGAAAATACTGATCAAATGTAATTCCGTGCAGATTGCTTTACTTTGATAGCAGCAGCTTTTAAGGACACATTTAAATGGAAGTAAAATAGCAATAAAGTCAATAAGACTGTCTGAATATGCAATCATTGAAACACTATAAACGCCTGAAAGACTAATCCAATTGGTGCTATTGCCTCCAAATAAGAAGGAATGACTTGGTTGCTTCGTATTTTAATACTCCATCACTGCCAGGCTACTGACAGAACACTGCCAACACACAGCAAAGCTGCAGGGACACATACAAATCAAAGACAGGTCAAGATTAAGGGGGGAAATCTATCTTTTTATTGTTGCTAAGATTTAAGGTAAAGTGATACAGTTTTTTCTTTTATTCAATGGTTTCTAAATTGGATTTAAGTATTTTTAGAGGCTGCTAGATGGTATTCAGCAGAAAGTGACACTTAAATCATATGCCCTTATATGAATGATATGAAAATAGATACTTGTTTGCACTTGCACAATGTTTATCTGAAAACTATTAGCCTACGCAACTGGCTGCATTTTTTTTCATGGTAAAAAATTGTTTATTTCATGCCACATCACAGTCTACAAATAGATATTTCACAGTATTTCATGATTAAACATAATTTATTAAAGCAGAAAGAAATCCCCTTTAAGGAAACCCTACATCGTTAAATATAAATCCATAAAAAAACAGCTTTAAACATCCCTGTGAATACGTACAACAGGATTTTAAAAGGGAAGTTCTTTTCAATATTATTTCAGGAATTCAAGTGTAAATACATGATCTCTAGGTTTTCATTTACCAGTACACTTTTACACAAATCATTTCGTAAAAATGAATTACATTTTCTTGATATCTGGATCTCACCGGGTACTAATATATATTTCGTTAACAAAAGCGAATCATTTTTTTTTTTTATTAATGGATTTCCCGTTTCTAGCACTGATCCCTGAACAGTATAGATATTATAATCATTTATTGGAATCTGGGCATTTGATAGATTCTGTAACATACGTAAGCTGTGTTTATTTATTTTTTCTTTGTTTTGTTTTTATTGTTTTGTTCTTTGAATATAATGTTAAAAAAAAGTTGTTCCTTATTTTTGCATGACAGATAAAAAAATCAATTCTCAGTTCATATGCATTATATTTTGCTATTAAACTTAAGCATCGTCAGTTGGTTAACGCAGTATTTTCAGCATCCACAGAGTTGGTAACAACTGACAAGTATATTTTAGCCTTTCTTGTTAAATTTGGTCAATGAAATTCCACCACATTTTGCATATAATTGATATCCCTCTATTTCTGATTTACAGTAAGCATCAAACCCTGGATTACAATCTAACGGGAGGGGTTCTTTATCAAAACCACAAACCTGTTGTGGGTCTGAAATTCTTACTGCCTTCAGAATCTTGTGAGTTTTATTCTGCCTTGATCAGGGTTGTAGGAACTGGTCAATTTTTTAAAAACTTTGTAGAAAGTTTTGACAACACACTGTTTATTCTGCCATCTGTGCTGTGCAACTCTTATGCCAGTGCTCGGTATATATTTATTAATTCTACAACTTTATTATACGTTTGATGAATTCTAACATTACGGCTTTCAAAATAAGTTATACGCATCAGTGTGCAGAACACCAGGTGGATATTGCTCCATTCGATTTTTCAAACAAATGCTTTTTGAGTTTGTTGGTGCATGTATTTGTTCTAAAACAGCAAGTCTCGAGGTCAGCTTTTTCTTTAAACACATCAATTTCTAGAATGGCAATAATTATCCCTTGTAATTAGGGGATGTTTTCTAATTAGACAGAATTTAATGTGTTGATTACTTAATTATTCTTTTGATCAGTTTAGCTGGAGTGGCTACACGGACATCTTGAGGTTTAGGACTGAATTGCATGTTATGTAATTCTAATTCTCCCATTAATTTCAAAGGGCCCTAAGTATGGCTTAAAGGGGGAAAAGATGATCGGGAAGGGAAACGGTCAAGCTGTCATAACCCAGAGTTCAATGTGTCTGGAATGAGAACTATTCACTTCATTTAAATTGGAATTATTAAATTTCAGTACACATGCTTTTGCATGCTGAAAAACTAAGAACATAATGGAGTGAATAAAACGAATGATCTAATGCAAGAAATGACCTAAAACTCATGAATTCATTATGAACAAGGGCAGTGTAATCATGAGCAAATACACGTCATATGAATTCAATATGAACTTAATAATTTAACATGAAGTAATGTCTTAGTTAACTATGAACAGCTCTGATTCAAAGTGACAGAGGCTGTAAACGTGTAACCCTCAGCAGGAAAATGAATTGAAAAGAGGCAAGGAGGAGCAAGGTGTGTTTGTAAAAGTGGATAGTAATTTATTATGAAAGGACATGTCATTCGTATTTCTGAAGATAATTTATTTGTGAACATAATTTACATCTTTTATTTAACATCATGTAATCAAACAAACTACAAAATGATATCGCAAAAGTCTACCGTAAGCCATTATAGTAGTACAGTATTTCATATTTCATATTAGATTCCTTTTCAGTGTTTGTCAGTTTTTCCTTAAGAATATGGAAAACTACTAAGCGCTATGTAATTCAATATGCTAATGTAACATTATTCAGTTTAATTTGACATTATGAAGAAAAATGAGTTAATTCTACAGGGTGATGCAAAATGTTTGGCCATAGCTACTGTTGTTTCTTTAAAAAAATATTGATTCTCCTACAAAATGCAGCTACAGACTTCCTTTTATTAGGAGTAGTATTTGTGTTCAGATATCGTCCCTGGGATTTGATTATAGGATGTGCAACAGTACATTAAGAGAGTTCAAACCTAAATATGTTTTAATCTTAAACAATTAACCTATTTCAATAGTGTCATGCAGCTTAAAAAAATAACAATGTTGGTTGTTTGATGAAATGCTACAAAGATTCCTATGAACTTTTAATTAAGAATAAATGAAGCCGCTTTTAATATTTAAGTCTTTCTGTGTGTTATTACATGAAAGAATGTAATATTCTTTTAAGAACTTGCACATGTAAAGGTTTAAAATAATATCCTGTTTCCTCTATTACACTTTATAAAGGTTGAGGAACTGCATTCTGGCTTGAAACAGATCTTATAGGATAATGCATTTTTGGATCCAAATTAATTCTGTGCTTAATCTCCCTTTGTTTAATTTTGGTGCTGATACTATCAAACAGTCCTCTGTAAATCCTGTTAATTAGATCTTCTCCGCCAGCTGATTCCTTTAATGGGGTGATAAGCTCTGAATTTTTTGTCATTTGCAGAACTAAAAGCATGGACAGAATGTAAAGGCCTGAAATACAGGAATTGAATATGAGGAAGTTTAATATGAAAGAAAATATCTCTTTCACACTGCAAAAATGCATCTGTAATGTAAATACAATTTTGTCTTATAAATTACTTTTCTGTCATAAAGATAAACATGCACAACACATTTTTAGTAGTAGAGTATACATTCTTTATGGCTTACTTTCAAATCACAGTCCAACAGCTGAGAAAAAAACCCCACATAAACCAGTTCTGTCTGACACCGAAGAAGGCATATATTCAGAAAACAATCTGATGCCCTCTACCTGACAAATATGGATGCAATAGAAGTCGTTTTACATTTATCTTCTCCCATTAGATAGCTGGGAATCACCCTTTCATGGTATTTGATAGTTTTCTAATTAGCTTGATTTGTATTTTTGTATTGCCAGGTTATTATAAGAACAAATTGTGCAGGATGCATACAAAATATTCTTTAATATTAAGTTTCAATCAATACAGGCTGTTTTATTGTGTTTTTTTCTTTGTATCTTTAAATGAATTATGAAATTACACAAAGATGTAATGCAACAGCTAACCTCCCCTCCTCCATCTTATCCATTAAGTCTGTAGCCATGACTACCCTCCACGTTCATAACATTGCTTAAATAAAAATGTTTGTATGATTGCGAATGATATTTACAGCGCAGGATGCTCTGTTGGTGAAAATGCAGTTGGATGATGGATTACATATGGGAGAGCTCTCCATTAAGATATCATTCGCTGTAGCACCCCCAGTTACAGAGTGTGTGTTTATATATGCTAGCTGTCTGTTTCTAATCATGATTGATGAAAGTGGCTCCTTTTGCTCGAGGCTCACATCAAGAGCGTGCAAGGAATCTGTTCCTAAACAATCTAACTAGGAGACTCAGATGAGAGTAATACAATTATGGAGATCCCTTATGTATATTTACAGTATGTGTGGTTTACAGCGTTAACTTTTTTGGGGGCAAATTCTAATGTATCAACATTTTACCAGCTAAAAGAATGTCTATTGCAAGAGTATTACGTTTATTTAAAGAAAGAGTTATTTGTTTATTTTCATAGTCTTTTATAAGATATAATTTCTACATGTTGATTAGAATTGAAACCTGTGAGTTTTCATAGATAGGTATATATTATTAGTGTTACTTTTTCCATTCCACAGCAAAGACTTTCAAATGTCTGTTGGATCATAAATAGAGGCTTGAGAAATTCATGCCATTGCCTGCAATTCAGCCCTTATCTCATTGTTGTACAGCAGGACTAAACTACGGGTAAACAGCCATGTGAAACTATAGGCCCTAGTCATAACATAGTGATATCATTGAGACATCACAGTATAGAGATAGCTGTGGTACCAGGATAGAGAATGTTCTGCATGAGATTGCTCAATATGGCAGCATTATTCCACCCATGACCTTCAATTGTTTGTAAATGCTCAGACTGCCAAATCACATTAACGTCAATGTGGTGCAAGATCATCAAGTTGTGAAAATGAATTGTGCATTAGCGACAATCCCATGTGTACAGTATGAAACAATCACACAACATGTAGGTGGTGTGTAAAGGTTATTAGATGTGATGCACAAGATCCAGAGTAGAGGTTCTGCATTCACAAAGTCAGAGTTAATAAAAGCAGAGCAGTTAGTTGGTCATGTTATTATTTATTTCTTAGCAGACACCCTTATCCAGGGTGACTTACAATTGTTACAAGATATCACATTATTTTTACATACAATTCCATTATTTTTTACACATTATTTTTACATACAATTACCCATTTACAGTTGGGTTTTTACTGGAGCAATCTAGGTAAAGTACCTTGCTCAAGGGTACAGCAGCAGTGTCCCCCACCTGGGATTGAACCCACAACCCTCTGGTTAAGAATCCAGAGTCCTAACCACAACTCCACACTGCTGCATTATTCTTAAGGGCATAGGAAGACAGGTGTCTTACACATTATCTGCATAATGATAAGCTTTAAAAGTGTCTGACAGGGATGGTGTTTGTGGGTACACAATTATTTATTCTACCCATCTGAACTGGCAGATATTGCTGTCCACCCCTTAGTTCAGCACACCTGGACACAATCCCAAGACACTGAAGGAAACATCTTACAATATAGGGTCATTGGAAAGAATAAATCCAACAGTGTGTGTTAGGAAGATATACCAGGTGTTATAATTTTCTTTACTCTGTTTGAGGTGGTAAATCTCAGCAACAGGCTGTGCAAAATGTGATGAAATGAATACACTATGGGAAACAATCCAGTAAAACAACCACCAGGGGGCGCTCCTGCAGCAATTGCACCACGTGTCTCATTTTCTTCAATCACAGCCTGTAGACGAGGAATGCTGTTTTTTACCACTGAGAGTAGCAAGGCTGAGACCAGCAACCTCTTGACAAATCTCAGTATAAGGTTACCCTTATAAAAGTTTCCCATAGTAAAAGCATAGCAAAGTATAATAAATCACAGTGAAAGTATGGTAAAGTATTGGTAAGCATTATAGAGAATAGTGAGGTATGGTAAAGCATGTTAATAAGCATGGCAAACTATGGTACATGCATAGTATAATCATGGGAAAAAGCAAGGGAAAAATGCAGAAATACCATGGTACCTTTATAAGGGTAGTGTTGCTACAAAAGCATTGTGAACAACATTGTGATGCCAACTGAGCACTTCACATCTCTTTTATGCCCATTGCTTCCTGCAAGCCATGCAAACCAGCGCCTCATAAGTCCACGGTGGTGCCACCTGCTGTTAGTCTTTTTGCTTGATTGTTTCTCAAGCTGTATTCATTATTTTATTATTATTTATTTATTTAGCAGACGCCTTTATCCAAGGCGACTTACAGAGACTAGGGTGTGTGAACCATGCATCAACTGCAGAGTCACTTACAACTACGTCTCACCCGAAAGACGGAGCACAAGGAGGTTAAGTGATTTGCTCAGGGTCACACAATGAGTCAGTGGCTGAGGTGAGATTTGAACCGGGGACCTCCTGGTTACAAGCCCTTTTCTTTAACCACTGGACCACACAGCCTCCTATCATGCTATATTCATGCTTGCTGAGATATACCATCTCAAGCAGGTGAAGGAAAACCATAACCACCTTGGAACATAAGAGATCTTAAGCTCTATTCACTGTTTTCAGACCCATTTTAATAAAAAAACAGGTCTACAGTTCATGAAACCCCTTTCAGCTGTTTTAGAGAACCATCACGGTTTTGTGACCTGTTCCACTCGTCTACTGTTAGTCTTAACAAAGACTAGGGGGGCAAATTACATCTAGAATATATATGTTTAGATCTATTAATTCTTGTCCCATTCCAAAAATAGATTATTTAATCAATTTGCTATAGCGATAGGTGGCCTTTTCCTGTTAATTTGTTCATCAACTGGGCAGTATCTGATTGCTGTCTGACTAGCTGGTTCTGGTTCCTGAAGTACAGATCATCTGTTAAGGTAGCAAATATACTATAGCCTTGATTTCTTATTGAAATAAACCCCAGAATAATCAAATGATCCTCAATATTGGTGTGAACACGATCTGGTCAAAGGACCCGACTGTATACTTGTGACTGGCATTTCTATGTTTAGGAAAGCAATGCCTGTCAGATTACAGTTTAGGGTCCTCTATACTAACCACACAATGTGATGAAACTGCTTTGTATTATTCCAAATTAGATTGCACCCAGCATTTTTGGTGGATGACCCTAATAAAGAAGCTGGAGCATGTGTATTAATACATGCCTAACTCAGTAAAGTGTTTTTCATTTTAATCAGCAATCAAATAGACAGAGATTATGCATTATCAAACAGGGAGATATAACATTAATATTTAATATTTCATTTTGCAAGATAATAACATGTACCTTGGGGTAGATTAAATCTCATTCTAAAAAGGCACGAGAAGCTGCAGGAATTGTGAAATCTGTTACTTGCAGTTATTCAATAATGGAGCGTTTGTAAAACTTTCATTACAGAATTGGTTACAAACAATACTGTATTTGATTACTGTGCCATTAAACGATTAAAACACAATAATACAATATGCATATTCAGCCTCACTATCTGACTGATTATGGTTTTAAACCTCCCTATCCTCTTATAAGGAGCCACCACTAGAGTGTTCTCCTAAAAACGTATATTCCAGATATTATGTGATTGTTTTATGTGTCACAGAGGATAAGATTTTAGTATTAACCTGCTTGGATATTCTTGGAAATGAGATAAGTGTCTCTGTGGTCTCATTTTGATATTTTTTGGGAGATGCATGCTGGTCTTAACTATATACTGTTTCATTGTCTCTCCTGGCTGCATGAGTGGGCTTTGTACATGAAAGGGCACTATGGGTAATGGCCACAAATAATTCTACAAGAGCAATGGCAAGTAAACTTTAATCTAAAACTGCACAAAACCTGCAAATTATAGCTCTGGACGATGGTTTCACAGTGACGGCAGCATGCTAGCTGTCATTTTTTCTGATGCAGGCAGGAAGCAGTAATAAAAGGTCTCACAGCTTTTATAAAAGGAAGGCAATCAATTCACAACTGTAGACATCTGTAGAGTATAACAGAGAGACAACAACACAATAATAAACAGCAGGCTCCACTGCATGACACATTAGATACAGAACAAAAAACACATTTGCCAGGATTTAATGACAAATCCTATTTCCTACTTTAGACTGGTCAATACGACATTTTATAAAATAGATTAGAGCCCTGAGCTGTCTTAAAAGAAAAAGAAAAAGGTTTATTTGTTTGTTTTATAAATAACTGATATAGCACGGAAATCAAGGCAGTAATTTAGAAAAACAAACAACACATTCCAATGTAAAGCAGTATTCTGTGTTAATTAAGCATAATGGAAGCATGGTAACACATAGGTAAGCACTGTAAAGCCCATAGATTTATGGTAAATGTATTGTATAGTCATGGACAGATGTGGACAAACTGAAAAAACAAATGGAGCAAAAATAGTGGCAAACATGGGGCTCCATTAAGTTATACAAGTTCAACAATGTCCTTTGTAGATGCTTAATATCCACCCCAGACTATTTTTTTTTAATCATTTTCTGGTGCTCCGTTTTGTAAGTCTTGCAGCAAGCTGATCAGCCCCACA
The DNA here is from genome assembly GCA_030684275.1 of Acipenser oxyrinchus oxyrinchus. Lineage (NCBI taxonomy): Eukaryota > Metazoa > Chordata > Actinopteri > Acipenseriformes > Acipenseridae > Acipenser > Acipenser oxyrinchus. The sequence goes on along the minus strand of CM060273.1, from coordinate 16,411,530 downwards.
TTTGTCTCTTTCAGGAAAGTGAAAGAACCAACAGGTTTATTTTTTCTTTCTCATTTTTAACACATATGACAGGGCTCATGAAACAATATTGCCCTATGAATTAGGTTAAGAGGTTTCACATCAGCTATACACAGCTGCTTATCAAGGTGCTTAGGCCGGTAGCACGTACCCTGCTGTAAGAATGGACAGACAAGCTACTTAAAAAATTCAGCCTATTTTTATTATTGGTGGACCAGGTGCTGGTGAGAAGGAAAGATGCTACTTAAGTTTACCACTCATACATTGCATCTGGTCTGATGTCTTTTTTATACGTACCATATTTTTGGCATTGCATGCTACTGTATGACACTCTTTATAATGGAGAAAGTTTTTAAGCTTCATGTAAACATTGTTTACAGCTTTAATCGGTCAATCGAGGTGAAAACTGTAAATAATTAGAGAAGCGTAACCAAAGGGTGAATAATGTCACAAATTCACTTGAAAGTAAATGATTATACTTGTGGTTTTATATACTAGGTGGTTTCATTTTTATTTTACATATGGTTTAAATCCATCTCATTCCTTCAGAAAACTGAAACAGTCAGTATCAATATCAATAGAAGTTTTAATTTCATATTATTTTCTGTTTTCAACTCTGAACTTTTAACAACATTATCATCAGCCAGTCAGCATTGTGGATTGAGGTGCTCAATGACAGATGTATGTCACTGCAATGTACCATCAATTAGCTCTGCTATGTACAGCAATTAACCATTTTGTTCAATACAGTTCAATACCATTGCTAATTTGACTCTTCCATTGAACCTAATGGGCCTGTTCTTTCTAGGAAATGGGTTATTAGATATTTAAAGAAAAAAAAAAAGAAAAAGTCAGGACTGCTGTACATTGTGTTAAATAATCTAGTTTATTAAAGCAAGTTAATTAAACCATTCTAGGTTCCTCCAGGTAATTATGCTGTATATCATAATTTTCGTGATCTTGCAAAAGAAAATAACTATTTGAGGAGTCATCTTAAGAAGGACTTGGGTTTAGTGTCATGTTTGAAAGTTTGGAAAGTTTCTTGAACAAGTCACAACATTGAACCAACTAGAATGGCTGTCACATCCTGGATACACAGTTAAAAGAGCCTAATCTATTGGGTTCATGACTGGGCTCTGTTATAGTCCATGTTGTGCCTTTTATATATTGTGGAAGAACTGAATCTGTGTTCATCAATAAAATGATAAAACGCCATCCAAGAGACCAGACTGCTATTTGCGTTTAAATAGGATGTGCTTGATATTGATGCAATCATATACCAAGCAGTCACTAACCCTGTCACTACTAAATAATTCTGAAATATGAAAATAAATAAATAAATAAATAAATAAATAAATAAATCCCTTCACTTTATACCAGGGTCATGCTGTACTGTAGTTCCAACTGACTGACTAACTGGCTGCATCTTTTCTGTTGGCGCCCAGTTTCTAAAAACCTAGCTGCTGTAGGGGAAGTGCCAGAGATTAATTATCCCAATGATTCATTGGCTCTGGTTAAACCAGTAAAGCTTCAGCGATGACCCAGTGGAGGCAAGCTGCAGTCACATCTGAGTGCCTGAAATAAGGATCGTCCAGGATTGATTGATTGAACGGGATTCTTATCCGCTACTCTTGTTCAGCTTTCTCAGTCTCAACAAAACCTCTGGGGGAGGAGGGAGAATGATTTTGTTTGATGCCTGACAAGCACCAGTCCTTTTTGCATTGTATGTCTAATCACTGTTATATATCATCAGTCACAGAGCTATCTTTGAAACGTCTGCTCAGCCCATCTTGTTTATGGTGTTCTTTTATTTATTTATTTATTTTTCCTTAATGTTTCTGCTAGTACTGTGCTGGTGCCATTGCTTTTCAATTATCCTTCTTTACAAATGTCTTTTGTTTTATGAGGTGCTTTTATGAGGTTGTTTTGACTTTTACAAGGTTTTGCATTTTAACATGCTGTTTAAAAATATTCAACATACATTTAGAGGCAAACATGTCTTGATTTACTTATAAAAATAAATCTCACTATATGGCTAAGCTTTGCTGGTAGTAACTTTACCACAAATTTGGTTTATAAGTTATTTTAGAGAATGAAACTCCTTCAAAATAAACAAACATTAATATTAATATATGGGAGCTCAGATAACCAAGCCATTGCTGAAAATAACGAAAACTTAAACAAACTAAACCACTGATGATCATATTCTTTCTTTCTTTCTTGAAAATTGATACGTTTCTGCAACTGTTCCCTTTATAGGAGATTATAGTTTATAATGAACTACAATCTTTGTATCTGCAAAAGTCGAAATTGTAAAAGTTGTATAAATATTATCATATGGATAAAAATCCATACTGGATTTTATTGAGAGGTCTAGTACTGAAGCAATATTGCTTACTTATTCATTGTTAAAGAAGCTTGCCAGCTCTGCTTCTCAGCATTTTTCTGTTGACAAGAAACGATTACTCGGTACAGCCTTTTCATTACTAGAAAGTTCTGCAATGTTGAGTCACAAATGAGATATTCACCACGGAAGTTTCAAGAACAGATGGTACTGCTTTCATACTTGTTGACAAACAAAATCTTTCTAACATTGTGGACACACATTATAGCATTAGGAATGTGTGCTATGTGATGTTATCTTGGCAAGAGACAGATAATCAGGAGTTCCCTAGCTTCATGTAAACCAGTGTTCAAGCCAGTGTTTTGAGTGAAACTACTATCGCAAGAGCTGTTATTGAACTGTATGCTGGTAACATGGCTGCCGGTTGTGACTGCTGGCCCTCTTTTGGTTGCCGTGCCACATTCTAACCATTTTTTTAAAATCATTTTAGTTTATTTCATCTTATCTGACTTATCTGTCATTTTTTATTCTTTGATATTGTCATTATTGTAATTATACATTAACAAACAGAGCTCCAGTCAAAATAACTTCCACAGGGGCTCATGAGATATTACGTAATGTTGGATGCATTCTGGGTATTGTAGTGTGATATTACGCAATGTTGAATGCATTCTGGGTATTGTAGTCCCACATTATACAGTAAAAAATAAACAGATCGGAATCATATACACTTAGGCAATACAACTTCCGAGGATCTCTATGCTTTCAACAATCTCTACATGCACTTTAGATCCTATTTCTGGCTATAAGATACGCACGTTTTTGTAGAAGTGGTGCTACTGAGTACTGGCAAGCACCGGCCCATTTCAAGCACTGATTTTAACCTTATGAATGTGCTGCTCCATGCAACATTTCAGACTTGCAGCAAGACAAGACAGTAGAAGTGTATGTGTAAAGGGACTTGAAAAGGGGAAAGTAGACGAAAGCCAGAGAGCGAGAGGGGGCTTGGTGTGTTAGAAAAAACAAGAAGGGGGGGCCGAGATCGAGCAGTCGATATACACATGAGATTGATTTATCTAATAGATTTCAGGCACTGAGCAATGACCGCTGCACGATGGATGAAAACAGGAGAGAGGTTCTGTTAGGAGGTGACTGAAAAAGACGCTATGTCGACAGTGCTTTTAGCCATAAAGATTCTTTAAAACAGGGCTGTTACTTGACTTCCTGAAGCCAAAGTCAAGGGCATTGAACCAAGAATGCACAAATTATTAAATGATTATAACAAAGAGCTAGTGGTCATTGTACATGTTGGTACAAATGATACAAGGGGCACAAAATCAGATGTATTGAAAGAGAATTGTAAATCATTAACAAGGAAGTTGAAAGTGTTAGGATACAGAATGATGTTGTCATGTGAATTACTTAAGCAATAATACACAACAGTGTGTGTGTTATCATATCACCACACCTTGGGTGCATTGTGAGGCACGAGGCTTCAACCACACAAGAAGTGGTGATAATTCATGATAACACACAGACCCTGGAGTGTATTACTGCTATTATTAAATGGGTCTGTGAGTGTGTTGTTGTTGTTGTTGGTAAATAAAGAAGACTTTTTATTTGTGTAACCTTCCACTGAGAGAAAAAGTAGTTCCACAATAACTCAAATTGTTAGCTTAACAATAAAACATTTGATTTTAACCCATTTTGTATAATATTTTCTTTTTTTGGGCTTTGATAATAGTTTATTGTTTAGGCTTTGTAGATATTGAACTGGATGTTGCCATTCATTGTTTCAACATGTTTCTATGGGTTTTATCCAGTAGACGGAGCTGCTGCAGCTGTTGCTCTTGCTGCTTTTGTGGCATTTTGTTTTTAAATTAATGTCAATGTTCTTTTCAGTTCGCAAGTCAATGAAAACTTTCACAGCCCGTTTGTTCTGCCGCTTGATGGTTTCCTCAGTTGTATTCATTTCTAGGTTGTCTAAATCTGCTTCATTTACCTCAGTATGGCGAGATGTTGACATTTTCTTTTTCAATTATTTCAGCTGCAGAACTTTTGTAGTTAATTTCAGGGATTGCTGTCATACTGACTGACTCGAGTGGTTTTCTTTACCCAGGCATACAGTTACAGTTGGTGTATTGATTTTGTTTACTGTGATGAGGCCGCTTCGGGAAAAAAAAGTTCTGCACTGTTGTGTTATCACCAGATATCTAATGGTGAGGGAGAAGGTCTCAACCAATCAGAATCTAGTTCTTTTGCCAATTGTTTCTACCCATTTAATAATTGTTATTAGTAAAGGGGATGAGTTCAATAGAGTATGTGATATGTAATATACAGCTTGCTTCCACATTAGGTTGCTTGATGCAGCTGATATCTAGGAATGAAAGGGTGAATCTGAGCTCTGTGCAATATAAACATACGGCTAAGCTCAATTGGTTTTCATACCTTATGCAGCAGCTCATCTCTGGGTGACAGACGCTCTTGTTTCTCAATTCTAAACGAAATTGCTGATAAAGAAGCAGAATGCGGTTTGGTCCCTGGAGGCCATTTTATTTCCTGCTTGCAGCCGGACACCAAGCAGGACTGAAAATACCCTGGCGATGGAGATAAGGAGAGCTGGCTGCCATGAATTAAAAGAGAATGCACGCCAGAATGGATGCTATACACTCTCCACTACACATACAGCTGATACTGGGATACAGAAGCATAAATATGAATTGAATATTAGTAATAATAATAATATAGCAGATCTATTTTTTATTTTTTATTTTACCATACTGGTTCAAATGTCCCAATTTTTAAAACAACATAGTTAAAAAAAAACAAAAAAAACAAAAAACAAAAACAAACCTTAAACAAATATTGTCTCACCTATCGAAAAACAAAACTGTATACATTAGGCAATCAGACCCAACACAGGGGGCATTACCAGACATTAAGCACTATATGGGGCAAGAGACAACAAATTATGCATATTAAATATATACAGAACCATCTGCCAAGGTTAGATATCAATTGGATCCATGTCGGCTCATGGTTAATTCATGGTTGGCCAATGGTCGATACATGGTTGTACGATAACGTTGGCTTCCAGTATTGGCCCAGCCTTACTTTTTTACGTTGGCCCAAATTTACTGTGCTATCTGGGTAAATATTGAATTCATAGTTCAGCTGGTGTTGTATTTTCCTATAATGTATGTGTGGCAGGGCAGGGCCCTGCTTGTAAAGTGTGGTGTTTTGGTGGTGGTTGGCAGGGATGGGGTTAATTCCTATCCCTGCCAAAAACATGTGAGAATGTGGCTGCTCCTTAATGGAATGCTTAAGTGCTAATAGGGAGCAGCCACATCACATAAAATGAGAGCACAGGGCTCCATGCGTGTGAAGGGGGTGGGTGAGTTACACTGGGTCGTGGGTCGTGGGTCGTGGGTTTGCCCTTGTGCCCTTTTGTACTTTGTGTTATTTAGTTTATTGAATGTGCGCTTTAGCACTGAAATTGCAGCTTCCCTGTGTCTGAGTCTCCATTGTATTTTGTAGTGTATTTTTTTCTAACAAAAGATACATAGTTAAAGGTTTAGGAACAGAAATAAACATAGAGACAGACATATATTCTGACAGATGCGCCGTATGATAGGCATTTAATGTTTCGTAACAGGATCCTTATACATGTGTGTAATAAAATAAAACGTGTAATTAGATTTTGAATAATACAAGTTAAATCACCCCTGCCCCTCGCTTGCATGTAGCGATTTAGATTGCAATCAGTAAAAGAATGCTTTGTGCAAAGAGAATATACCTCAGCTTTACTGCTTACTAGGTTTTGCATTTATTCCAATCAGATAATGATAAACTCATCAATTACAGAATCGCTGCTGGAAATGCTATTCCTAAAACTGCCATCTTGTGGATATATAAACCGTGACACAGCATCTTCTTGAGACAGCTCTAAGTTCTGGAATCTAGAATCCGGTAGTTGAAAGTTGTGGCTACTGTTTTTTTTAGTCAGCTAACAATAAATCCAACGAGGTTATGATGAGGTTGTGCAGTATAAGAGTACTGTGTCCAGTGCTGGTCACCTGAGCCCCAAATGGACATTGTAGCCCTGGAGCAAGTCCAGCGAACAACAATAAATCCCCAGGCTTGTAGGAGCGAGCTATGAAGAATCCATTTAGTACAGAGTATAGGCATGATTGAAGTCTTTAAAATCAAAAGGAGTTGACCCAGTTAACCCTATCCAATTGAGCGCAGCATAGAAACGTTCAAGGGTGGCACTCCGCGAGCAAATGGGAAACTCCTGTTTCCTGTTTTTAAAGTCACAAGCATGTCTCTCCTGTTCTAATTCCCAAGGTTTTTACTCCACGCAGCCCCACTCCTGTTCCGTGAACAACAACTCAGATAATGTTGGTACATCATACTACAATTCACGTGCTAACAATTCACATTCACAGTCAAATGTGATATGTTGTATTGTCCTATATAAACCTATTCTGGTCTTGTTACTTCAAATATGCACTAGAACGCAATGTAGATTTAAACAGTCCCTGGACTGTGCCAGCATTGTCAATGACAGAACTTGAGCGTGTCTGGTTTTGAATATTTTGCAAGCATCTGATGGCTGATTCACATTTGATATTAAAAGAAGAAAAAAAAATGTACTATCAAAAACATGATTTGTGCCCTCAGCCAGCAAAATAGGAAAGTCTAACTAAAATAACCCCAGTTACCACAGGAGACTGTCCTTGGTAAACAATAAAGGAACAGAAAATTGGACAAAAAAGCAGCCACCTGCTGCTGTGGTTAACTGGTTCCTTGCTAGCAAACTCTCGATGGACGTGCGGCCAGCAGCTGGATATTCCTGATAAGCTCTGAGTAATTATCTGGGCTAGACAAGAAAATAAAAATAAAGAAACTGTGCCTGTGTCGTTAGTTCTGCTGGGGAAAATTAATTATCAAAGAAATGGGAAGAATGCTTAAAAACAAAAGAGGTTGAGCTGCATATTAATGACTGTCCCTTTCAAACCCGCTCACTGCCCTAAGGGAAGCGCTGTTCACTGAGCAATCTTGCTAAAAAGAGTCAGCCACTGGTGGAATTAGCTCTCCTCCCCCCCTGCGTGTTGTAATGCTATTATTAATTATTGTGATTTATTTTCTGATTTCCTTGTTTGAATGTATTTCATAAGATATATAATAAACAGGTGCCATATAGTACTGCACATATGTAGGTTTACTTGCATTGCAGTATGTAGAACGTGTGTTTAGTTTAGTTAATAGCGGATGAATCAGATGATTGAGTTCTACAGGAACTTGTATTCATTACAGCATGATGAGCTTGGTGGATATTGTTTTTGCATTGAAGAAACTAGCTACTTTGTTTATATCACTGAATGGAATAACACATCGCCCTCTTATTTTAAAGTTTTCATCAGCCCTTCTTTTCAAAATAACCCATGCAGGATAAGCGTCATACAAAGCTTCCATTATCATTCTCCATTGAGTTATGTTCCCCATTGGGTTGTCCATCTTCCAGGTTGTATAGCTTGCGGTACTGGAAATGTATTTCGTCAAATTAGAAAAGTTCATTGAATCTGAAAATCGTCTTTTCAGCACCACATTTTACAGTATGATGGCGACGTTAGTCCACCCTTGCCTAACATTTTATCTTAAGACACAAAGAAAGTGAATTAGCTAAGGGAGATGCTCCAAACACTTAGTGGGCTGGTTTCACAAACCTGATAAACAGTAATTAGAATGCCATTCGTGGCTGAATGTTTTATTGCAGTTTATTTTTTCTTAAAGGGGAAAGTTAAGTCTGAATTTGCTCACCAGATTGATTTTCTTTTCCCAGTTTAGGACAAAGCTGTCTACAGTGTGTTTATTCACAAACCAAGATTAAAACAAAATAAAGTTAGGGGTTAAGAAGCACCTCAAATCCCTTATCTTGAATTCGGATCTCATCAGCTAAGCTAAGCAGAGTATGACCCAGTTAATACACGGAAGACACACGTTTTTTTTATCCAGTTCTCGACTAGAGCCCCAAGTCCTTTCAGAGGAGACAATGTTTTTGAGGTCCTGTGTGCTTTTCAGGGGGAACACAAGTGTTGGCCTGCGTTCCGATACAGGTAAACAGGTCTCAAGTAGTTGATTCACAAACTAGATGTTGTATCACAGTGGATCAACAACCTGGAAACTTTACTGAAATGCCATGCAGCAGACCTTCTGTCTTGCCTAAGAAAAGTTTGATTGTATTATTTAATTTCTTAAAAGTAATTGACTGTGCATTACAAATTAGCAAGATTAAAATTCCAACAGTATTTGTTCCATTCAAACCTGACACGTTTTAGCCCCGAAACTAACAAACAGAGCCACCAACACTGCACACATGGTGACAGTTTTCTCCTTGCTTTTTTTTATTGGAGTACACCGGATAAGAGTGAAATTTCAATGCCAACAAGCATGTTTGTGATTACTCAGCACTTTGTAGCCTCCCAGCAGGTGCAATGCTGTGTCAATGAAGAGAGGGATTTTTGTAGAAGGATGAATTGGCAAATGATAACAAGTTGAGAATGGTTTTCTGGAAGAAATGAACTGAATGAATGTTGAAACACTGTGAAGGGAACCATTAAGGGACTGCTTTTTAAGTCAAACTTTATAGATTTGTTCATGTATTCTTTTTTTCATTAAGAACAGTTTTACTTAATTCCCTTGTTTTCTGGGAACACTGGAAGATCTGGGAGAAGAAGTGTCACTGTATTGTTATGTTAATTGAAAAAAGAAAACCAGAATGCAGAGCAAATAGACTGACTAAGGGGCCTTGTGTGGAATGCAATTCTAACTCTGCTGAGCTCCTGGTTGCTCCTTATATATGCCTGTGACAAAGTGAGACTCGTCCCTTCTCGTCTGGGGCAACTTTTGTCACAATTTTTGGGTTCCTAACTGCGGTATACTGTGCTGTGCCTCGAGGTACCACAGATTTACAGTGGTACTGGGGACTTTATCCACAGAACCCATTGCACCACTAAAGGGTCTTAATATACTGTATGTTATTTGTTGGCTAAATAAATCATTGAATTTGATGAGACAGTATATGTTTTCCTTTTTTGAATTCCCTGACCTGGTCTACCCTATTTTAAAGAATCGGTGTACTGGTGTGGAAAGACAGTTGGTAAATGATTTTATTAAAATATCTGAGTATAATTCTCAAGGGCTTAGTCGGACTATATAAAATAAATAAATGTTGGGGTACAAACCCCTTTTTTCAGCCATGTTCTTAGAGGCCCCTGTATCTTGGAGGTGCTACAATATGTTAAGAGTTTACAAAACAGAAAAACAGCCAAGGAAGCTGGATTGGACATTAGTGCTTGTGCTCTACAGGGCAGCTCCCAAATTTATATCCTTTCTGTAATCTCCCAATTTGTCAAGCCTTCCAATCAAGGAGATCCACAGCACCTCCTGTTCATTAGCTTTGATGTATTCTGCATTCAAGCTGTGCTTTAGAAAACCATTTCTACCCCCTCCCCAAGCAAATTTATGGAAATTGTTTTTTTTACTGTCATGTATACACTTCCTTCTGTGCTACTGCAATTGAACCAACTCTCCTGGGAGAAATAAATACCCCAGCAAACACTTCCCAAATCAAATACACTGTAAATAAATAGGGGGGTCATGTTTCTTTCCTCACACAGATGTTACATCCAATGTGTTACCAACTGTTTCACAGTCAGCGTTTCGGGGCACTTGAGGCTAAACCAAATGATCAAGTTGTTGGCTCAAGTCCATGCTAAGTTTCAAGACCCTTATAATTATTTACTGTAGCACATTTTCACAGTGATTTTTAAGTGTATTATGTATTTTTTTCCCTGTGCTCTGTAGGTCTCTCAGTCATTTGTATTCAGAATTATATTATGGTTTTGGTATCCTCCAGTGCAAAACCGTATAGATTGATGTGCTGCAGAGTTCAGACACAGTAAGGGGTGAAATGTGTGTATTGTGAGTGTATTTGCAGTTTCCCCATGCTATTCCCATGGTTATACTATGCACAATTTACACAATTATATCAGAAAAGGGTTAGGTTCAGAGGACAAATATGGAACAGAAGGGACTGCGGTGCAGTAAATTGTTTTATTTAATAAATATCCATACATGGAATTATATTCTCAATATACACTACCGGTCAAAAGTTTTAGAACACCCCCATTTTTCCAGTTTTTATTGAAATTTAAGCAGTTCAAGTCCACTGAATAACCTGAAATGGTACAAAGGTAAGCGGTAAACTGCCAGAGGTTAAAAAAAAAGTTTAGGTTACCAAAAACTGAAAAATAATGTACATTTCAGAGTTATACAAAAGGCCTTTTCAGGGAACAAGTAATGGGTTAACAACTTACAGCTGTTCTGCAGCAATGGAAGTAAATTAAGCCTTGAAAGTTGATGCTAACAATTCCTACAGGTGTCTCAACTTTTGTTGATTACTTACAAACCCTCTGTCTGTATAAAAGCAGTGTTGGAACAGGAAGAGGTCTGGCAGACCCAAAGCCACAACAGAATCAGAAGACAAGTTTCTGAGAGTCAACAGCTTGCATGATAGGCAGCTCACAAGACAACAGCTTCAAGCACAGCTTAACACTGGTCGAAGTAAGCAAGTCTCAGTTTCAACTGTGAAGAGACTTCGAGCTGCAGGTTTGACAGGTCGAGTGGCAGTAAGAAAGCCATTGCTAAGATGGCAAAATAAGAAAAGAGGCTTGCCTGGGCCATGAAGCACCGCCAGTGGACTACTGAAGACTGGAAGAAAGTCTTATGGACCGATGAATCAAAATTTGAAATCTTCGGTTCATCACGCAGGGTTTTGTACACCGTCGAGTAGGCGAAAGGATGGTTCCTCGGTGTGTGACACCAACTGTCAAACATGGAGGAGGAAGCGTGATAGTCTGGGGCTCTTTGCTGGATCCAGAGTCGGCGACTTGCACAGAGTGAGTGGCACCCTGAACCAAAACGGCTACCACAGCATTTTGCAGTGCCATGCAATACCCTCTGGTATACGTCTAGTTGGTCAGGGGTTCATCCTACAGCAAGATAATGACCCAAAACACACCTCCAGGCTATGTCAGAACTACCTTAGAAGAAAAGAACAAAACGGTAGGCTTCAAATCATGGAATGGCCAGCACAGTCTCCAGACTTAAACCCCATCGAGCTGGTTTGGGATGAACTGGACAGAAGGGTGAAAGCAAAGCAACCTACAAGTGCAACACATTTGTGGGAACTTCTGTAACAGTGTTGGGAAGAACTTTCTGAACAATATTTGATTTCCATTGTAGAAAGAATGCCACGAGTGTGTTCGGCTGTTATATCTGCAAAAGGTGACTACTTTGATGAGTCAAAAATTTAGATTAAATTTTGTTAAACAAAACGATTCCATGATTTCTTTTTTATCTCCAATTGTTTATTTGTTCTATGCTTTAATTTCAGAGTACATTGAGACATTAAACTGCGTAAATTTCAATAATAACTGGAAAAATGGACGTGTTCTAAAACTTTTGACCGGTAGTGTATATATATACTGTATATATATATACACACAGTGTTTTTCTCTTTTTTTATATCTTTCAAGAGAACAATTAGAATTTATAGAAATCACTTTGTTTGTGGTTTTCTCTTTTTTAACTGCCCAAATACTTTTTCCTGTGGTATGTGTGTGTGTGTGTGTATATATATATATATATATATATATATATATATATATATATATATATATATATATATATATATACAGTGTATATATATATATACACACACACACACACACACACACAGTCACTTAAAAAAATGAGAAAAACCACAAAGAAAGTGATTTCTGTAATTTCTAATTGTTCTCTTGGATGATATAAATTAAAACAGATATTCAGATTTATAATAAAACACCAAATTATTACATAACACGCATAAAATGAAAAATAACATACAAAAACTTTGGGGCCACTGCAACAGTCATTATAATAAATGCTACAATTTACTTAAAAGCATAGTCAGACAGCTTCAAAGTAGCATTTGTTCTATGCATGAGAGCATTTTATACCTGGACATCATTGAAAATGACTAAGGTACGTAGACAAATATGAATAGACTTGACAGATATGTTATTAGCTGTGGCAACGGATGGTGAAGCAAAGACGTGACGTTTCAAACATTATTTTATTTCAAATGCATTCATTTTTTTAATTTATGATCTTATACAATGAAAATAAACCTTCTGCAAGTACTGTAAATGCTGCAATATTGAACTTATTTAGCCTACAACCTGAATGTAATACAGTAAATGGCCAAACTTGGCTTTACTGTAAATTGGAATCATCAAGGCACGGTAATATAAAGTATACATACGAATTACTTGCAAAAAAAAATAATGTTTTATTAATAATAAAATTAAATTTTATATTAAATCCTGTTTCTTACAAAAATACTACTCTAAAATTCTCTTTTATGAAAAGATTTCCTATATTAATAAATTATAATGTAATTTGTGCAATAGTGCCTTTGACAATGATTTAGTTAATAAAACATGTTGTCTTTTAGAACTCAGCATTTCTGATAACTGACCCGATTGGCACACATTATGTAGCACAATTTACCAGATGCCACTGAAATGTCTATATCTATCTTTTGACCCATAATAAACAAATATTTAAACAATCCATGTTAATCAAAATACTATTATTAAATTGTGCTGTGCCGCCTTAAACATCTATTTTCACAGAATTCCCAGCAGGCCAGTTGCAGTGGCCAAAGAGCTCGATATGCCACTAAGACTTTATTAGTTTATTTGATTTTCTCCCCAGTGTACACTTACTGGTTCTCAGGCTTCAGTCGCAGTGGTTGTGATCCCCATTATAGGCCTTCAAAATCACAATTACTGCAGGTGGGCAGGTGCAAATGCATTGGACTTTTCCCAATGACTTTGTATTTGGATCCATTCGTCTTGATGAAAAAAAAATGATTCCAACTGTAATAAACAAATAATTAAAAAGAAATATGCAAGTCTTTGTGTAATGATTTGACATCTCAGCCCACTGAATGGAAAGGCAAGGACAGGACACAAACTGCAAACCATACGGTTCAATGATGAACATCTTACCATTCAAGTAAAAAGCAAGCTCTGCAGTCGAGAGGTAAGTACATGTCCTATGCTGATGTCAGTATTATTAACTCATCAGCAGCTCCGAGGAGATCCAATACATGCAAATACCTTCTTTAAAGAAACATAGTTCCATAAACGGTATACACATTAGGATGAATGCAAAGTGCTTACCCTGAGGCATTTCACAATTATTCACCTTTTTGTAGAACTAACATGTACTGAAGAGTTGAACTGCTAGAAACAAGACCGCCCCGATGATTCGGATTCTGATGTTGGCAAGTTTTGCAGGTAAAAAAAATAAACACTCACTATTTTTCGTTCCTGCAGTATATTCATGACTGCCGTGCGTAGAAAGCTAGAAGGCTATATACCGCTTTGTAGTTTTCCATATACTTAACGAAAAACTGACACAAATTGAAAAATGTGACATTTTAAAATCTAACAGGAAATACCGTACTACTATTATGGCTTCCGGTAGACTTTTGCGATATCATTTTGTAGTTTCTTTGATTACATGATGTTAAATAAAATATGTAAATTATATATATATATATATATATATATATATATATATATATATATATATATATATATATATATATATATATATATATATATATTATTGTCTCAATGCTAAAATTCTAGGTAATGCAAAAAAAATACACATTCGTGTCAAACAGGATCGTTAGTTAGTGAGTTCAAGAATTTGTATTTAGTAACTACAAATACATTGCAAGAAATATGTAGTGTTTTCTAATCCAATTTCGTTATGAAACCGAGTAGTATTGTGTGATGGGCAGGGTTTCTCAATCTAGCTGTATTTATTTATTTAGAAGCTTTTTGTAAGGTAAGATGTACTGTATGAGAAACACATTTGAGATGTTATTTGATGTATTGTATTTGAACGAATTGTGCAGGTATTTGCAAACTGAGGGAATGAATACATTAACAAATAAAGGCATAGGCAATTTTTCTGCCATTTAACAATGTATTGTATTTTAATGTAACCCTTACCCAATTTATGCTTCCAAGCACATATTTGCAGGTAGAGGTATTCAAAAACCCCATAAAGGATCAGCAGATAGAGTATAAGGATGAATGGGAGCCATGTCTTGCACATTGTCAGAACAAGTGCTTAACAAATTTAAGAGACCATGCAGGTTGTTTATTTCCAGTGGTGTCTACCTTGCAAGTACGAGTAATGGATTCTCAGTGCTAATACTAGAAACAGGCTGTATGGGGTTAAACAAAAACATGTCAGCTGCTATAACATCCCTACATGTGATGTCCTTAATTCAATTCTTTTGGGCAAGTTCAATTAAAATGCAGCTGGCCTGTACTCTCCAGTAATTATATTTTGGCCATTTCTCCTGCAAAGACTAGGAACAGCAGTGCATGGACATTATCCCTTATCTATTATTTATAAATCAATGGATATCTAATGGCTTTTCTCTGAGATGCTGACTTCTGGATTTTTTATATGGTGTCTTTATTGGGAAGTAAACCTTTCGCAGGCTAATACAGAAACTAAAAGCTCTCAGACTATTATCGCCAGCTTTTAGCTTATCCCACACACTGCATAACTGCTGAGCTTGCAACGAATCACAGTCACCCAAAAACAAATGTTATTGAAAAATTTTGGCTGATGAACAGATTCTTTCAAATCATTTAAATTCCATTAAATGATGTTTATTTTACCAAGACCAGAACTGAAAAGAATATGCCATCTTTTATCTTATTATTATGAGTTGCTGTTCATAATCCCTTCACAAAAAAGGATTATTTATTAGGTATTGTCCTAATAATAATAATAAACTAACCTTTAATTTCAAATCTTTTGTGGACTTTTTTGACCCCCCACACATTAACACATACTTTGACATGTGGGTAAATTGTCTGACTCAATATTAATGATTGTCTACATTTGGGAAACACATATTTGCACACAAAGAACAATGATAATAATACTAGTAAGCATAATAACTCTATTAATAATAATAATAATAATAATAATAATAATAATAATAATAATAATAATAATAATAATAGGCAGTTTTACGGCTCTCAAGCCCCAGTACCAGTACCAAACACTTAAGCAATTACTAGAAGAAGAGGGTTTAGTTCTTGATATTTGACAAATTTGAAATCAGTAACTTCACCCGTTCTCCAGAAGATTTTGAAAGCTTTTTAAAAAAATGCATCAGGCGGCCATCTTGGTCCACGCACAAACACCATTTTTGAAAAAGTCAATTGTACTGATACAGACCTGATGGAGTTAATCAAGTAAACCATTTTTAAACTTCTGTTTCGCAAACTTGAAGCAGGTTTGGTTGCTGATGACATATACAAAGTTTCCGAACAATCGGTTCACCGCTCCCAAGAAGAAGATTTTGAAAGGTTTTTCCAAAAAATGCGTCAGACCGCCATCTTGGTTGACGCAGGAGCACAATTTTTTTTGTATCTGAACTGTTATGTACACAGGATGATACCTACCAAGTTTCATGTTGATTGGTTACACCGCGTGCGAACAGGAGCAGTTTGAAGTTGAAGAAGAAGAAGAAGAAGAAGAAGAAGAAGAAGAAGAAGAAGAAGAAGAAGAAGGTGTTTAAAAGTAGTCGGGTAACGTGGTTTTGTATTGCATAATATTTCTTCTAAGCCTCAATTACAATAACAATACAGACTGAAGAGAAAATCTGATGAAAACCAATACTGTAAAAGCACTTGTACCTATCTGCGGACGTCCAAGCCTGACACTCTCGTTACCAGGATTGAAAAATGAACTCTTTTTTTTCTTACTGTCCAAAGAGACAGTAGGAAAGTGCCAGACAATAAGAGGTTATACTGTTTGGATGGTGCTCCAGAAAATAGTAACAGTCTATATAACAAGCATTGCGGACATAGTTCATAGAATTCACAATTGTATTAGTAATGAAGGCTGAAAATGTTCTATCACAAAAAGAAAAAGGTAAAATAATTTGTTTATAACTGTGTTATATGTGGATCCAAGTTCAGAATCAAACAAGACATATGTTTCTGAAAGCACATACATTTGATAAAATTGGAAAAAAGAAAACATATTAATGATGTTTTTACCAAGACAGCTAGAGTGAAACCCTTTTTTTCTTAATTGACTGCAGAATAGCTCTCTGCGTCATGTGACAGCCCTTTAACATCCTGTTTTTAAATAAATGAGCACCAGGATAAAGAACTCTGAAACTCCCTTTAAGTATATTGCATTAGTTAATATCAAAATATTTTTTTCCCCTGTCATGATCATAAGAAATGAACTTAAAAGTCCTAGTTTGTGAAATGAGTCTAAAATGTGCTTGACCCTGTGAATGTAATGACTATAATGGAGATGATCAAAGATCCTATTGAAGTATAGCATGCTAACAGCTTGATATTTCCTCTAATGTAAGTTGCTGCTCTTACAAGTAGAATTCTGCTAATGACTACTGTAGGTATTTTGTAGCGTCATAACAAAAGAAATCTCCCCATTAATGTAAGAGCTGCGGTCTTGAGATGTATTGCACTAAGTAGACATCAGTTCATGAGACATGGTACAGCTTTTAGCATGTGCAATCACAGACTTATTTGTGTGCTACAAAACATCTACATTAGTTATCTAGTTACATCAAAAGCTGGAGGGAACAGTGAGTACTGAAATGCCTGTGATTGGAAAGTGGAGATTATATGACAGACTCATTACTCCTACCTCAATTATACAGCATGAATGTGGATTTAATAACAGCAAAAAACAGCCTACGTCTTTTGTGTTTTACAGTGTTTTCTTTGAAACCCTGCATAACTTAAGAAAATGTACAAACAAGAGGAGACCATTTGGCCAATCTAAGATGATTGAGCTTAAAAAGTTGGGTTTTAAAGAGTCCATGTGATTGTGCCTACTAGGTAACCTTCACCACTCTCTGTGTGAAGAAATGTCTAATTCCCTCTGTCCTTAGTCTAGCTCTGCTTAATTTCCAACTGTGTCATCTGGTCCTGGTTTCTGCACTGCACTTAAAATATTGGTTCGGGTTAACTATCTTAACTGAAAAGTCACATTTGTTGTATGTATTGTTGCGAACATGGTTGTTTGAGGCAGTATTCTGTAGCTTATTATTTCCACATGTAGATCCACCCAATGTGAAATTCAACTCATAGTATTCAACCAAGCCATTATTATCAGTATAACTTGGAAATAGTCTATACAGCTGTATGCTACTAAGATACTGTACTCCTATCATATTCTATGGGGAGTAACACATTACGTGTGACATGTTACAGTAATCTGATTATATTTGCAGTAACGTGTAATGGTAATGGTCCCTTTTTCAGACAGGTAACGCAATGTGGTAACAGATTATATTTTATGTTAGAGAACGTGGTTACTTTCCGTTACATTTAAAAAAAAGGACTATGACTAATGCATAATGTGGAAATAAGAAAGTGCTCCAACTGTGCAAGTCAAACCTTATAAATAGTGTCCCCATCAACAATCCAGTCTCCGATATAACAAAAGAAAATATCCTAATACAAATAACATTTGTGCAATAAGGCACTGTCAAACTAAATAGGTATTGGGTAAATTACATAAACTATATAAACTCACAAAAGTGCAAAATAAATAAAAATTATATTAAAACAATTATGTACAGTTATGTGCATTAAATCACTATACCAAATATCAAAAAGTCACACCTGTGACACTGATGGCCCCTCCTCTTTCCCCCTGGATTGGTTCTTTATCTCTAAACTTGAGATTGACAGTCGACACTGGCCTATTGGAGGCAGGAGCTGATTCTTTACATGTTTTTACATAATTTTTACTCTGAGTAATAGAAAAAAAATCTCATACTCAGAAAAATGGCCATTATCATTATGGATAATCGTTTGTACTCATTACTCGGCACAGGCCTAGTCCATGGCCAAACAGGCTATTTTTTGCATAATTATTTGCTGTCCTAGGTAGAAGCCTATGTCGCATAACCCTAATACTGGAACTGCACCTGGATGAAGATATCATTTGTTCAATTAAACATTAATAGCATGTTTGGAACAAAGAGTTACCCAGTCCTGCCTTAAAGTAAAAATACATTACAAGGAACAAGAACATGTTCTTAGAGTTTAGGTGTTCAGCACGGACACAGACAAAATGATGAATACCAGGACTGTATCTGACAGCCAGCAAATATAAAACAATATAGCACAGAGAACACAGTGCAAGAGATTTGAGATCCAGAAAACTATTACTAAGAATTCAGCATGGCACTGGGGTTCTGACAGCCAGAAAATACAATATTGTAATGACAACTCAGTATGGGGTTCTGATCTGAGAGCCAGTTAATTCAATACAGATAATTGAATATATTTTAGCGCCACCATAAGGTTGACTGGAGAGTCAGAAACTACAATAGGAAAATCAGTGCAATGGTTAAGAGCCAGCAAATTCACTACATCTTACAGCAGACCCTAGAGCAAACCAATTAAATGAAATTCATTATTGAAGTTTTTATATTCAGCACATACTGAGTTAATTGTATGCAATCAATTCTAATAACATTTTTAATAATGAAACTTACACCTCATTTGGTTAGTGCTGTGCAATGACCTAAAAAAATGGTTTTTCACTTCTCTGATTCTGTTCTATTGCAAATATATTCTGTGCATTTATATGCAAACAGACCTGTAGTGACCTAATCAGATTTCAGGCAACTTTTAAAAATACAATACACCTCTACAAGCCATCTGATTAATCCTTTCATCTTTTCAGTCGTAAGCTATAATTTTTCTGCTCTAATTTAACGTACCGTAAATTTACAATCACATTTATTTAAAATCATATGTGCACTATTTCCTCCAACAGCAGGCATGAGTAAATAAGGTGATTATTTGTTGTTTTTGTGTTTACCATTGTCTTGGAGGTTACTGGTTGTTGGTTTTTCTTTGTATTTCTTTGTGTCTCAATTTCACATGAGATTGTCCACATCATACCCATCTGGATCCTTCCCATGTATGTATGCAACCCTCCCTTAATACCTTTTCTCTCCACGTTTAGCATTCACAGACAGATAATGTGCATAAAGGTGCTTGTGTTATAAGATCAATTCTCAGTTTTTTCCAAATACTTATATATAATCCCCTATTCTCCTGTTCTCCACAGAAGACATGACCATGCCTCACCACTCTCTCATGTGGTATTCACTTCCTCTTTCTTTCTCATTTTCTGTTTGCTTGGCATCGGCTTGATCTGTCCTTTCTTTTGGGCAAAGACTGGAACCTTTCCACCTTCCCATTCTCCAGCTAGTCAAGCTGTACCTCAGGGAAAAAGAATCGAGGCCAAGTATTCTGTGTTCTATTTTCTGTTTACAAGGATATTCATTCAATTGGTTTATTAATACACATTCTGAACCCATTTCTTGCCTCTGTGCCTCTTTGAAGTGAAAGCTTGGCTGTAGTTCTAAGAGGCTCAGAGAGGAGCCCTGCCTTCAATTGAACTACTTCAATCATATTACTCAGCCCCCTGCATGTCTTATAAATACTATCCTGTACTCACCTGTACTTGTCTTGACACTTTCATGAAAGTGCTTTCGATTTTCTTTTTATGTAAATTATTATTATTATTATTAGTTTATTTAGCAGACACCTTTATCCAAGGCGACTTACAGAGACCAGGGTGTGTGAACTATGCATCAGCTGCAGAGTCACTTACAACTACGTCTCACCCGAAAGACGGAGAACAAAGAGGTTAAGTGACTTGCTCAGAGTCACACAATGAGTCAGTGGCTGAGCCGGGATTTGAACCGGGGACCTCCTGGTTACAAGCCCTGTTCTATTAATATAAAACCCATGTATTATCACTCTGCCTCTTTAAAACAAAAGCGTGTGTGACAAAGTCAATTAAAATCAGTATTGTTATTATTTTACACCTGTATACTACAGTACAGTAGTAGAAGAAAATATATTTCAATATAAGCTTACAAATTTGGAGGTTTTAATTCGAAATCTGTGCTTCCGATAGCACCTTACATGAAGTGTCTCCAATTACTGTGTATTTACATGGTAGTTACTTAGTAAATACATATATACTTACACATAATTACAATGTTATTATGCATAGTTGCACAGTCTCATTTTGTTGGGGCTTGCTGCATCCTTCACAATACATGCACGTGGCAGAAAGAAATGTTCCTGCTAAGATGGCTGGCAGTTGTGACACGTGCCCTTCAAGATTTTGCACAACCGCCAGTTATCTCAGACTACCATGGAGAGGCCATGATCAAAGTAACATATAAAAAAACAGGTGTAATTATAGAAATTGTGATTATAGCATATTTTTATATTACTGTAACCCGGGTGACTTCTGCAAGAAAACTTCTGAAACTTTCAGCATCCAGACTGCTAAACACATGTGGATCAGCTGGTTTGGATGTTGCTTAATGGCTTTTTTTTCTACATGCAATCTGCTAATTCCCTAGCTCTGCAAACCTGTCCTCCTAGAATAATTTACCGGCAGTACTGAAAGGCTGGATCATTCTGAGCAATTCAAATGACAGCTCAATTTATTTTACTTAACAATCACAGATGCAGCACAGCTCACCACTTACTTAAGACTGTCACTTATTGAAGTTTTCATATTCTATCACAGTAATTGATCATTGTTTATTGCACTTTCTTTTGTAGTGATTCAGTAAAGCTGTGGCTGATTGTTGAAAATGAGTGACAGAGACTGTACTGTGCCCTTACAAAACATGGGCAGGTTAAAATGCCTTCCGGTGCCTTAAATACCTTTCCATACAGATAGGCCCCTGGCTGTGGTATGTGTGTGGGCAGTCTAGTTCATCTGCTGGTCTTTGCTAGTCTAAATAACAACGCCACTGATGGACAAGATCCCAATCACGCTGCATCACAGACCACTCCCATGCTCAGGTAATTGTAAAAGCAACCAAATTATTGGACATAAAGAAGGAATAAGTTGGTTGTACTGAGTTGTTGATCTTGGCTGGGGCTCACCAGGAAAGGTTCGCTGGCCTGCAGCAGTTGGGGTGAGAATTTGGCTAGACTTTCGCATCATTGTGGTTCAGCCCCTGCAGGACACCTATTCTATTCAGTTCTACAGATAGTGTGGTTTTAGAATGTGAACTAATGTCCACTGTGGGCAAACCACCAAACCACTTGTGATCTGAGACTGATTGAATGGCATGGAGCTCAATAAGCCTACTGAATCACGTAGTTCAATAGAGACTTTCTAATTTAGGTTGCAAAGCCATCTTACCCACACACACCTCTGCACATAAACCTCAGCTGTTTTATTAAAAAAAAGCTGTGTCATCTTTATTGTAATAAGGATTTATCACTCCATTTTACATTTGATTGCTGGGGTATTTGATATGCCCAGTTGGAAATAAGGAATTTTGCTTTATGCAGGTTTGTTCTCCACTGATCTGAAAAAGCAATCCCGGAGATTTTGTCAATAGCTAAGCCGCTTTAGAATGATTGGTAGTGTTGGATGTCAGGTAATCCGTTTTCTATTTTCTCAGCCACTCGTGCACACATAGAAGTCAAAATTAAAACGAAACCCCATTTGGGATTTGCATGTAATACCATACAAATGTACATATAAATGGAACTTTTCAACAGTAACCTCCAGATTTCATAAAAGTAGAAACTTTGCTTCTGGTTGGTAGAGCAGTTTCTCTTTTGGAGGCTTGCTGGGCTTGAGCAGCTGCATGGAGTCTTGTGGTTTCAACTTGAGACCACTAGTGGACTGCTCACTAGCTGGTCTTCTCATTGACTACCCACAACCAGAGATCAAGCCTTGAACTCTATCCGCTACTTGAGTGGAGCTATGCAAATTTACTTAATATCAAATATGAACTCTTAAAGGGGGTAGGCCAGGTACAACACAAGTTGTACAAAAGTATGTGGCAGCACACTGTGTGTGCTAGCAACAGACAACAGAGTAGCCTGCACAATGCAGCAGTTCATCTGGGATCATGAGCAGATGCTCAATCAGTTCCCATTGTCATTAGGGACAAGCAAGTGTTCCAATAAAGAAATGCAATCTGTTGTCAATTGTAAGCAGTTATAAGAGCAATCTCTCATTATTGTAATCTGGGAGAATACGGACGGGTATTACTGTCTGTATGTCACACTTTCATTTTAGAGTGTCCACATATGTGGGCATAGCCTACTTCAGAGCTAATGATATTACCCTGAAAATGATATCTCTCTCTCTCTCTCTCTCTCTCTCTCTCTCTCTCTCTCTCTCTCTCTCTCTCTCTCTCTCTCTCTCTATAATAATAGTCAATAGTTGGCCAATCACAAATGCTCAAGTGGGCCCATAGATGTGGCAGCCTTTAACAGCATGATCTCCTGTAAATACCATTGCAGATGCCATTCTGTTTCAAGTAATGTGTGATGTGCATGTGGACTAACCCACACAACACTGCCCCTTTGCATTAACACACCTCCCTATGGCCTATTCAATTATGGCTCTTTGGAATTAACATCTCTGAGCAAGTGTCAGTTGTCTAATCTTGGGTCCCCTGAAGAGCACTCAAAACTGATTTTCTTATACTTGGCTTACACCCAGCAAATCAAAGTTGCTGCACGCCTGATTTGCTCATTGAATGGAACAGTATCAAGGAATCTCATCCTATTCTTATGGGTCAGTAGGGACCGGTCCTACAAGTAGTAAGTGATTCACTAGGACGATTACAACCTTTTCAGCATAGGCTATATGAAAACATGTATGTATATTTTTACACACTTTAAATTACAAATGTGCCAATTTTGCCTAATAAGCTCTTGTTGTACAGTAGAAAATCACAACATTCACAACAAGATTATCATTGCTTAGGGATTGTAACACTTTTTTTCTGTCACAAAAAATATGTCAACCATAAGAAGAATAGCTGATTACAACCAACTGTACATGCTAATTGTACGAGGTTGCTACAGGTCCAATTAATGGCACGATATGTCTTAATAATGCTCCATTCAATGGGCTGCAAAGACAAATAGATATACACATTAGATAGATACCATAGATAGCAAATACACAAGGATGTTTCAGTTATCAGGGGCTTATATTGAAACCTTCATATTAAGTGTCACATTTTGTAAAGCAGAACTATTTTGCAGTGATTCTCTGCTTCTACAATGAGTGCTGTCTTTCTTCCTCAGACAGAAATAATAGCAGTAATGAACCCCTATCTCAGCAATACTGCGCAGCCATTTGTATGAACAACCAATCAGCAGAAAAAAAACAGCAACCCTCTCTGCTTGAACAAGTGAAACACATTAGAAGTAAGGGTTTTTCATTTTCCAAGCAGCAGGTATGCATTTCATCTCATTCATCACAGCAAGATGGTATTAACGTTACGATGCACCTGAAGCTTTTTTTCTGCTTGAATAGCCACCGAATAACAATGATTGCATTAACAGCTGGTACAGCTAGACTGGAGGCAGCTCTGGTCACGGAACACAATGATCGGCCCATGGGTGTTTTTGTGTGTGTGGCTGCTTGTGTGTACGGGAGGCTGTCCAGTGGTTAAAGAAAAGGGGCTTGTAACCAGGAGGTCCCCGGTTTAAATCCCAACTCAGCCACTGCCTTATTGTGTGACCCTAAGCAAGTCACTTAACCTCCTTGTGCTCTGTCTTTCAGGTGAGACGTTGTAAGTGACTCTGCAGCTGATGCATAGTTCACACACCCTAGTCTCTGTAAGTCGCTTTGGATAAAGGCGTCAGTTAAATAAACAAATAATAATAATATGTGGGGAGTGTGTTTGTGGGATCCTGAAATATCTTGCTTTGATAATAAAGCAGGCAGGGAAACTGAGTGGTACCTTTGAATCTTTTTCTGAATAGTCTGCCAAGTTGTCATGTTTATAGTGTCCTCATTCAAAATGCAGAACCTTCAGCACTGTTCATGTGCCTGTCACACGCTCCAGTGAGCTGCCTTGAATTTGCATCGTCTTCTAGAATTTTTAGATTGCATCTGGGTATAGTCCAATAAACTGTTGTTTTTATACAAAAATCTGATTTAACGCTGTAGTCTTAAACACTTTACAAAGTGATTTTGACAGTGTCTTTAATGCCAAAATATTATCCATTGTATGGTTAAAACATTATTCATGGCCAAAACATTATTCATTGTGTGTGGCTGCTTGTGTGTATGGGAGGCTGTGTGGTCCAGTCGTTAAAGAAACAGGCTTGTAATCAGGAGGTCCCCGGTTCAAATCCCACCTCAGCCACTGACTCATTGTGTGACCCTGAGCAAGTCACTTAATCTCCTTGTGCTTCGTCTTTCGGGTGAGACATAGTTGTAAGTGACTCTGCAGCTGCTGCATAGTTCACACACCTTAGTCTCTGTAAGTCGCCTTGGATAAAGGCGTCTGCTAAATAAAATAATAATAATGGTTAACATGGGCCCTTATTTGGCCACCAAAAAAACACATATTACACAATAGTTTTCTTTTTGATTAGCTACAACCTGGTGGCCTATACAGAAAGGGCATGGACCATGCAGGTGTGCATATTTCTAAATAAGTTACCAATATAGGCTAATTAAGATTGTTCTAATGATTTTCTTTGTCAAACATTCTTTGTTTACCCTACATGTTCATAGACCTTTATGGAATCGACAGGGATCATTAAAGCTTTAAATATTTAAAAAAAAAAAAAAAAAATTTAGACACATTAGTTTTTTCAAAAAACAAAAAAAATCATTGAAAATATTCAAGAACCATCATGGTATGATCAAAGGAAAGGGAAGGGAGATTTTGCATCCTGCCATAGGTTTACAGCACAGGCGATGCTCGTTGTATTGAGGTGTCTTAGCCCTAAAGCCTCTCCTCCAAGTGCTGCCTTGTGATTCCACATTCAAATAGCTCTTGGTCAAGCCACGCTGTGGAGACAGGATCATTATCCAGAGCCATTTATCACCAGATACCTTAGGCTGGAAGCATGAGGGAGGGAAATTGACCCCCAGATATACAGCTATGGCCAAAAGTTTTGCATCACCCTATAGAATTAACAGATTTTGCTTCATAAAATCAAATAAAGCCTGCTGAGTAATGTTACGTTAACATATTGAATTACATACCACTTTGTAGTTTTCCATATACTTAACGAAAAACTGACAAATTGAAAAATGTGACATTTTGAAAACTAACATGAAATACTGTACTACTATTATGGCTTCCGGTAGAATTTTGCAATATCATTTTGTAGTTTATTTGATTATATCATGTTAAATAAAATATCTAAATTATGTTCATATAGGCTCTTTTTTAAATTATGTCTCAATGACCAAATCTTCAATCTGCACAGAAATAAAAGCAAAATAAACACCTACAGTAAAAGAACAAACCATACTGTATGTAAGGCAAACGTTAACACTTTGAGAATCTAGCGCAAAGAAACATAGAACAGTTCACAACCTTTTACTTCAGAGAGCCATCTTCTGAAAAGAGAAATAATATATATATATATAAAATCAGTGCAAGACTGTGACAGAGAGAAGTAATCTAAACTGCAAATCTCCCTCCCGACCAGAAAGGGTGCTGTGTAAGGTTGCTAGTATGCTTTCCCATCGACAGGGCAACTTGATGGTAGGCGACAACCGGAAGTTGTCCATTTTAGAAAAAAACGCGTAGCTGTGAGTTTTGCTAAACAACTCCATTGTGATCAGCTGCAGGGGCGGGCAGCGATTGGATAGACTGTGGCGCCGGGCTGACGCAGCTACTTGAGTACGGCCCTGGGTACGACCCTCACAGCACAGCACGGACACGCACACGAACACAGTACCACCATCCCGGGTTTGGACAGCACAGTTTTGTGCACAGGGATAAATAACATGTACTGTAAATATTTGTGTTTGGAACTGTAACCCACTGTGTACCCCCTGATACCATCGTTGGTAGAGGGTCAGCTTATTATTTATTGTTTTAAATAAACACGGACTGTTTTGCAAACTTAAAAGTACGGTCTGGACATTTATCATGTCACCCACACCTCTCACCATTTGACAAAGTGCAAAATTCAAGAAGATTTCAAATCTTCTTTGTGTTGGCTCATGCATCTTTCTGGCACTCATTTGAGGGAGTGCAGATGAAGTTAACACAGCAAACCCATCAATCCCACTTCCTTTCAGATTGTACACTGCACTGCAGCTATGACAGTGTTTTCGAATGGTTGGCTAGATTTGTAGAGCAGAACTGCTATGGCTCAGGTGTTTTTATTGCTGCCCTTTGTGTTTTATAGCCTCTGATTATTCTTTCTTAGATGGGAAGTTAAAAGCAAATGGCAGTTTAGCAAGTAGCTCAAGCAATGCTTTGAAATGGTGTCCACTTGGACAGCCACTCATCGATCTTGAATTAAAGTTAACTCTGTATTACCATGGTCCATTTTACTTTTTGAAGTGCATGATGTAAATACTGGTTAGCAGTGCTTCAGAGAAGGTTTTGGGCCATTGAGTAATTTACTCTCCAATTTAGACACTGCATACAATGTATTTTGGGTGCAACATTAATGCAACATTACCTTGAAGTCATACTTTAATGCTAACTTATGGGGTATGCATTAACTACAGCCTTACATTTCAACTGTAATGTGTTTCTGGCAATTCCCAGGCAGACTACAAGCTGTCCCATCATTTCTCTCGCTACCACATGCAGTATTCATAATTGACCATTGACCATTGACGCCGGGAACCAACGAAGTACAAGAAGCTTGATAACATGCAAACTCAAGCTGTGCAGCAAAATTGCTATGCGTATTCTTTACACATTAAAGGGACTAACTTAAAATGCTGGCTTGGCTGGTGGCACTTCCAAGATAAAATACAAAATAAAAAATATCGGACGTCATGGTACAGGAAGTTCAACAGAATACTAATTATTGAACACACAATTAGAATTATTATTTATTTCTTAGCAGACACCCTTATCCAGGGTGACATACAATTGTTACAAGATATCACAATATTTTTATATACAATTACCCATTTATACAGTTAGGTAATAATATAGTGTAGCAGGGTGGTGGAGGGTAGATATATTAGTCTACGGCTGGATAGGGCCTTATTCCCTCAGACACACTCATATAACCCTATGCTCATAGTTAGATGCAGTACCATGGACGTGACCCACTAGGGGCCTTTGTACTGCAATGTGGTGGTTCTATGCAATACAGCTGGGTTGAATATATGTTCATGATTTGCAGCTGAATGCAATCAGGATGATTGGAGCAGCAGTTCAGCTGGAGCGAATACATACCCAGCTCTCACAGTCAGTCTGTTTCTCTTATGGCGAACTGGAGGTCAGGTGCATGGTCCAGCAGCAGTGGAAAAGAAAACAACTCTCTGTGTTTTTTATTTTTTATTTTTTTTTATTTTTTTTAAAGAGCCAAATAAATAAACACATGCTACGGTGCTAAAATATATCCTTTGGACGGTCTTGTGTATCTGGTACACCCACACTACAACCAATAATGTGTAATAAAATAATGTAATTGTACGTAAAAAATAATGTGTTATACTGTAACAATTGTAAGTCACCCTGGGTAAGGGCGTCTGCTAAGAAATAAATAATAAGAAGAATATGAACGTCCATAGAGTGCTGTGGATAGTCGTAAACATCATTTGCCTATCCTTGTGTTACAACTACACAGTGAACGTTCATAGACTATCTTCTATTCTCAGACCAGCTGGAGTATGTTATCACTGACACTAGGACCTTAAATACTCAGACGTTTGTAGGGCCCCTTATTCTGGTCCTTTGGGGCTGAAACTGATTGGATTTCTGTTGCATAATATATCACATATTGACTTTTATCATTTGAACTTCTGATAGGTATGATCCACGTCAGCTGAATATGAGAGTTGTGTGGTTATTATGCAGCCTGAATACTGTGTGGGATAAGTCACATCATTCTCTGTGGTAGCCATGGTATTATGCCTTTAATAATCTTTGATTTTTAAAAAGGTGTGTTTTTTCTTCTTCACTGATATATCTACTCAGCATGAAACCTGATCACAGGGAGAGTTGCGTAAGGCACAAAGGCAGCGTTTGTGTGGGCTGGCTGTCTGCTTTACTTCTTATTAGACTCTCTTTTTGTTTCTTTCACTTTTAGTCGAGTTCTGAGTTCTGTGAATTTCCTGGGTGCTATCTGCCTATTATAAAATATCTGGATGAGAAGATAGTGTCTGATTGATATGACTGATCTGGAATACACTGTGTTCATTGCTGTTTCAGAGCAAGACAATACAAGGGTTTTTTATAAAACAGAAATACAATGCACTATATTTTTTAAACCTAAATTGGTTGTGGATGCTGGGATGGCGGGGTATTTGTTTCACGCTTTACCCTACTCAGGCCACTTGCTTAAAGAGATATCTTGTTATCCCTGGATAGATAATTGTTCACCCTAGAAATATATGCACATTGTTTTAATGAGTAAGCAGTGGTGCCTCTTTAACAAGGAGAACTATATATTGTTTTCCTTTCCAGAAAGTTTGCTCCTGTATAGGTAGTCATGGTAACTTTCTTCAATGTAAAGTCATAAAAAATGCATATAATATAAATAGGCAAGGGTTGCTTATAATGGACACCAATTCCATTATTTAAGTACATGACTGAAATTCAATACAAAAATCAGCCTGATAGAGACCTTACATTCTTGTCTGTGCATTAATTCCAGTGCACAATGTGTCAGTAGAGGTTTATTGAACCTCAGATCCATAGAGCAGGACATTTCATCCTGCATGTCTGAATTGTTTTTCCAGCTCTAACACAGATGCAAGTACACCCTCTCCTGCTATCTCTTTACTGCAGCACAAGTTAGTATTGCTGCAGAGGTCAGGGAGAATTTGCATCAATGTGTTACTGAGTCAGGGTTTACATAGCACAGAATGTATAGCCCAGAGGACTTCGCTCTGTATTGCCAAGTAATTGTTTTTCTTTTTTTGTGTTTATTTCTTGGCTAGTAACCTTGGTTAGTATTAGTTGAGAAGTCTTTGAAATTAAGAGAGTCTGACAGTTTTTTAATCTCGTCTTTAAACATATTGCTTCGGGACTGCCTTGCTTGTGAAAGGTGCTATATTACTGACATTTTCTTATTGTTAACATCAGATACACTTTTTGATTGGCAAAAAACATGCAAATAATTATTCCTAATAATTATTCTGAATAGAATCAATGTTGTTGAAGAGAATTATAGTTGCTGATTCTTTTCTGATTTGGTTTCTTGTTGCAAAATGAGCTATATATATAATCTTGAATACCTGATATGTAGATTTAAATTATTGCTATTGATACAATACCTTTTTACCATCGTTTACTGTACAATTCTTAATGTACTTTTCAGGTCCTATCGCTAAGAAGAATACATTGAACATCTGCTGGCAGTGCAGAATTCTCTCTTTGCTACAAGGAAAGACAATGCCCTGTATTCACTCTGATATGACTTGGCTGATAAGCTTAAGGTCCTGTTTGGTCTTTATAATTCAGTTAAAAGGTCACATCTTCCTTGCCCAGGAGAAAGATTCCTCTGCACTCACCTTTGTTGTTCAAAGAAAAGATTACCTTATAACTCAGCCTCCTGGCAAATAATTGGAAACACACTAGACTGGCCAGTGTGGGACACACATACTGCTCAGTAACTCCTGACACACATGCCATAACTCTGTAATGTCTGTATTGCCTTGTCTGTGAGCTACTGTATCTCCAAAAAAGACACCCTCACACATTCTTTAAAATAACAAAATAGATCCATAAAATGTCTCAGCCAGCACATCTATTAATGTGCAGTTTTGAAAAAAAACACATTTCAGCATTTCAGAACATGATATCTGGTACTACACTAAGCTAAAGAAAACTGGAAGCCAAGTTTTTTGACTATCTTATACCTCCTGGGTAATTTCCCCTGGAGAGTGAAATTTCTAAGTAAATGTAACTATATATCTCTGAAAATATAATGAATAACCTTGAAAAAAAAGGCTACAGTCCACAAATAAACCTAACAGGAACTAAACAAATATGTTTAAATAATTTGTTTTTGGAAAGTATATCTTTGGATGTATGTAGGAATTTGCTGGCAGCAGTTCTAGCCTCGTCTCCTCTGAAACTGTAATGGAGGACGTGTAGCTGTTCTGACAGTAGACGCTGTCCTATTGGAGCCACGAGCTGATTCAATGCATTGTCTACACTTTCTTTCTCCAAATAACTAGTAATAGCAACATTATTTGTGTATTGTACTTGAAAAAAATGGGCATACGTGTTACAAATATTTTTTTTCACTCCTCACTCGGCATGGCCCTACTCTCCTCTGAAGCCGTTGTACTACTTTCTACTTGTGAGATGTCTTTCTCATTCAAATATTTAGCGTAAAAAAGGAGATGATTATCTATTCAGGGAAACCAAGATATTTAGTAAGTAAAGGGTCTGAGTGAGGAAAAATGACCAATACAATCCCCACCCCTAGTCTTGATGTAATGTTGCCATAATTTGTGAACACTTTTTTGAAGGCATTGAAACATATACTTATTAAAGGCTGGGGGGTGTGCACCATTTTGCATCATTTCCATTATTGGGCGTTCTCAAGTCAACTGTGGGTAATGTTCTTAGGCAATGAAAGACAACAGACCATGCCAATGTTGGAAATAGGACAGGTAGGCCAAAACTGTTGACATATCAGGACAAAGGAACCTAGTCATAGTGGAATGGTATGGACTGGGTCCTCTGGTTGTAGTGAAGAGAAGGATGAATGTCTCATCTTATAGTGACATTTTGGACAATGCTGCACCACTGGCTTTGATGCAATACTTAATTTTATATGGATTACAGACTAATGAAAATATATGGTGCATATAAAATAAATATCCCATATATTTTAAATATATAAAAAGGGGGCCAATTTCTATATATGAAAAACACAAGGATCATACTTTTCAACCATAAATTAAAAATATATGTTTTTCCAATAAGGGTAATAGCAACACATGTAATTAATGTAAAATACAGATGCCTACTTGTCTTGTATGTGTATGTATGATTTAGTGGTGGAAAGAGCAGAGACAGGAGAAAATAAAATATTTTAGTGAAGTGGCTTAATATTCTAAGTTATGCATCGCTTACAATCTATTCTGAGACACAGATGCTAGTCCCCTTATTATAGGTCCCTTTCTCAGTAAAGCCTTGTTTAGTGTAATATTGAACATGACTGTGAGACACAGGAGTTTCAATGTACTTTTATGACCAAGGCAATATGAGTCTTTTTGAAAGTAAATACATTTGATCATCGAAGACAATTTTGCCACCAAGCCTTTAAGGTAAGCCACTGGCCCTGAAGGAAAGGGTTGCTGCAGAGCTGAGATAAGGGTTTAAAGGAAGCTTTTACACTAAACATAAGTATTTGATATTTTAGCTCTAACTCCAGAATCCCAGTGGTTTCAAATACGTAACATTGCTCCAGTACTTAAATCCTTGTACTGTCTCCCTGTAAGTTTTAGACTTGATTTGAAAGCTTTTCTTCATCCCTGTAAGGCAGTGACATGCTGTGACTTCAGTGCCATACATAGTAAAACCCATTAAATGACTGCTGCATAAATATGAAAGCACCACACAGTAAACAATACAATAGCACACCTGCAAACGCAATAGCCAAAATACACATGCAAAATGTTCCTACAAATCAAGTTACAACTTGCTAATTTAAATAACAATAATAAAAACATTAGAGGGTTTGCAATGGCACACTTCCAAAGACAGAGACTTCGAGATTTAATATAAGAGCATCCAAGGCAATTGTTTAACATTTTAAATGTATACAATTCTGTTTACTTTCTGATTGTGTTAGACTAATGTATAATTATGTAAAAAGCTGAACATCTGAGTGGTGTGTAGTTCTTAACCACCTGTCATGCCGGCAAAATTCAGTGTTTTAAAAGCTGTTGACCCAGACAAGCTTTGATCATTATGCTGTTCATTTAAGTTTTAAGAATGTGATGAGGCAGCGGCAGGGCAGAAACTCCTGCATGGTCATGTGGTCACTAACAACCAATCATAGCTCTTATTTTGCCCATGACATTTTATAAGTTCACCATAATTACCACAGTTTACAAAGCTATTGCTCTCACCATTTCCTCTAAAGGCCATCACCTGTCTTTTTAGGTAACATGTAGCATTTATCATGCCTTTCAAAATCTCTCTGTTATGCTGGTCAATTTAATTCTGTTTGTTTAGGGCTAAATCTGTTCGAACATTTCCAATCTTTTTCAAAGATATCTGGCGAGATATGTGCCACTGATTTATCATGCTTATCCAGTTCTGGTCCAAACATTCTCATAGGTGGAAGATAACAAGCAAGGGAAACAGTTTCCGACTAACAAAACACCCACAAAGCCACTGTCTTTTCACGTACCAGTCAATCTGAAACGACTTCGTAATTTTCTGACACTTCCTCTATTTCAAATCCGTCAGCTCGGGGGTCAGTCTCGCTGTTACAATTACTTCCTAGTTCTTCTTGAAAGGACATTTTTGAAAATGTTTTTAAACTATTAAAGCCTATTATTTTGATCTCATAGACAGTTGCTAGATGCGTATGATTATTATTATTTTGTTTATTTAGCAGACGCCTTTATCCAAGGCGACTTACAGAGACTAGGGTGTGTGAACTATGCATCAGCTGCAGAGTCACTTACAAATACGTCTCACCTGAAAGGCGGAGCACAAGGAGGTTAAATGACACACAATGAGTCAGTGGCTGAGGTGGGATTTGAACCGGGGACCTCCTGGTTACAAGCCCTTTTCTTTAACCACTGGACCACACAGCCTCCTTGATTGCCACGCACTGTGGGCATGAAGCAGCTATGCCCCCTTTTTATTTCCCTATGCATCAGAAACAGGAGCGTGGCTGCTTTGCCTTGGATTTCTGCCGAAAAAATGATGCCACTATACATCCATTCAAATCCATAAACCAAAAGCAGCCATTCACCCTGCTTATCTACCCCTTAGCCTTGTACAGGAAAGTGTACACGAATACGTGTCCTGGTTATATTCAAATACGTGGTATTGAAAAGCAGCTTTGGACTCTGCTTTTCATTCATTAACGTGGACTGCCAATGAGTATGATTATGATTATGACTATGACCATGATTATGTAAACCTCCACAAAAACATCTCTCTACAAATAAGCATTTTAGACAAGAAAAGTTTCTTGCTTATACAGAAGCAATATCTTAACATACATACTCCTGCTTTCTCATACACACCAAGAGGAAAACAAAAAAATGTAAATTTCTTTTTGTCAGATCTCCAATGTAAGGCTCTGCCTACCTTGGTTATGATCTTGGGTCTTCTTATCTTCAAGACCTGTTGCTTCCCATACTGGTGATTCCAAATTGCAGGTTAGAAAGTGTGCTTTGTCATAGTTGGTTCGGATTAACCACAAGCTCATTAGGGATATTTTGAATAGAAATTGTGAAGCGCCCAGGGATGCCTTGGCATGAACAGTGCTATAGTACGTTGGTATAATACTGGATTTCCTACATATATAAGCATTATTAAAGAAACCATTACATGGAAAAGGAGTTGGTGAATTTAGCATGCAAAACTGGTAGAAGTGAAATCCAACAGATGTCCAATACAGATACAGCTGAACTGGGATACAATTGCAAGGTTCCTCAACACCCACTCTGCTTTCTCAATTCTGCGTGTTAAGGATCGTACAAATGCTTTTGACACAAGCTCTTTTGCTTCCCAGTTGAATGTGATTTTTTTATTTTATAAGTAAATGCTAACAATTTAATTCCCTTAGGCTTGTAATCTTCCTGAACCCAATCCTCATTCACCCACATTGGTTGCAGGAAAGCAGAGAAAGCAAACAAGAACACAATGCCTCCATCACCTCAAAGTACAATGTAGTTGAGAATGTAGTTTAAAAGATCGCCACTGATTTGGAAAGGGCATTATGAAGTTATAAGAAACCTCATCAAAATTGGCAGAACATATTTTAATGGTTTGTTATATACCAAAACCGCAATAAAGCACAAAAAGGTAAATAAATAATTCATGTAAAAATTGCATAAGGTTGCAAAGAAGATGCTTTAAAACAAAAAAAGGAAAAGCAAAACATTTGGTTTGACAAAATTAATTGCCCAACAACCCTGCAGATCAGTAACAGACAGTAAAAGAGCTCCACATTAAATATTAGCTATTGTTGTAGTTGGCATCAAAACAGGAAAATTATGTGGTTTTGAAAGAAGGCATAAACGTGCCCAAATCAACACAAGTTAGCATGCTTTTATAGCGAATGGGTTCGGTTGACACCGGTTAAATTAAAAAGTAGAGATCAGACATTCAGACCTTTTTCCCCCCAGTGGAAAGTGGGTATCCCCAGTCAGCACCATTGATCTGCACAGATAGACTCGCTAACCACAGAGTAGCCTGTGTTTTTACTCTGCCTTCTTTATACAGCCACCCTGGAGACCAAATGTGCTTTTAATGACTCAAAACAGATGACTCAAAACAGCTTACTAATATGTTTATAAAAAGAATAGTGACTTTTGCAGGCTCTGTGCCATCTCAAATCAATGTTGCAGCAAATTCTGTTAAAGGGCGATTTGAAAGTAGCAGACTCCAGTTTCATGAGTGGACAGGGAGATGGGGAGGTTTAATTTTTCCGTTTAAATGTATCAGGTATAAAGAACATCAGACTGATGGATTGTTGTTCTGAGGCTAGCAGAATTGAGAGAGAAGCTGGAATCAAAACCGTGAGACTCTTTCGCTCAATATACTGAGTGATACATTACTCAACAGAGCCAAGCTTCGGGTATCGCTTGTATCCCTGTTACCAAAAAAATAGGATGCACTGGAGAAAAAAAGGGAAAAACAGACATGATTTTTTTCCGTTTCAGTCAATAAGACCTTGTTAAGAATTAGTTTGTACATCAGGAAGAACATTAAATGTGTGCTTACAGAGTGGAACTATAATAATTCATGTCTGATGTGATAACCATCAAAGATCTGTAATTGTGTTTCAGTGGCATTAATAAGGGAAATGTGCTAGAGCCAATTCCATGACATTGGTTTGTTAGCTTTATTAATCACCTAGATTTTCATTACATAATTGTATTGCTTTCTCTGGGTTTTTTTAAATACCATTAACATTTTTCATTTACCTGTGCTTGCTATGTCATTTTTCTCCACAAATCATCAGTATTTAAAACTGACCTGTAATGTAGATTCATTTCAGGAAGCTTGTTGTCTCACAAATCCTTCACACAAAAAGATTTGTCTTTGCATTGGCTGTGTTTTTAATAATATGTCAGTGTGGTCTTTGATGGATGTGGTGTATTTAGTTATATTATTTTATCGCGTTTTGTTGCTGATGAGAACCGCACCGGCACTGTTCCGTCTCTGACTCAGGAATTACTGCCTCACCGCTCACACGCTGGATCTGCTGCTACTGAGTTGCGTCACACCCTGTTCCATCTCTCACTCAGGAATCACTGGCTGCTCACTCTGCTTACACGCTGGATCTGCTGCTTATTGTGTTATGTGTTGTATTGCCATTTTGCTTTCTTGATCCAGTACATTAATCCTTTATAAGGAGACATGCATCTGCAAGTGTAACATCACTAAATTCTGCTCTACAATGTGTACTAGGCAAACTAAAGGCTTGATCATTAAACATTTTGAAGATTAAGGCTGGGGAATTATAAGATAAAATCCCTCTTCTAAAACAGAGTGAACAATGTGGCTTGATGCAGCTAATAACGATGGCACAACAGGAAGGTTAATTAATCACAGTATAAAAGCAAATTGGAAGTTTACAAGGTTATTATTGAAACAGAAAACATAGATGGGAAGGTCTGTTTAGATTATTATGATGCAAGACATCTGCAGTACATGTAATTAAACAAATGCCACAGCATACCATATGTTAAAAATAGTTAGGTTCTCCAAACTATTTACCAAATCGTCATTAGCGCAATTTGTTTCTGAAAGGAAAAACAAAACAAAACACCATTACAATTGTAAAACGAAAAAGAAACAACGTAAGGTTACTTACAAGTTCCTAAGTTAAACGCTGTAGCTGTTTATATCTGGCTTGGTAACTTAATTGTGTCTGGTTCTCCTTTCTCAAAAGAATGCTCTTAATCATTTGGCGTAAAGAGCTTTGGAGGCCAAATAGTTTATATAGCATATATACAGGTAGTGGAAAAAACCTGGGTAAATGAGGGACCAAGTATAATGAAAGCAAGGGCTTCCACACAGGAAGTGTTAATTAAGCAAATAACATCCCAGCATGCTTAGGGTCATGTATAAAAATGCTGGACAGGCCTGGTTGCCTGTAATTATGGCTAGCATGGCTGCAAGAGGAGACCTCAGTGACTTTGAAAGAGGGGTGATTGTTGGGGCGCGTTTGGCAGGAGCTTCAGTGACCAAGACAGCTCAACTTGCTGATGTTTCACGAGCAACAGTGTCTAAGGTGATGTCGGCATGGAACTCCGAGGGAAAGACATCATCAGCAAAGGGCAACAGTGGGCGGAAGCGCATATTCCAGGATCGTGACATCCGTGCATTAATTCGAAGTGCAAGGCAAAAGAGGCGAGCAACTGCAGATCAATTGAGTGCAAATTTCAACCTGGGGTGCGAGCAGCCAGTTTCATCAAAAACGGTCCGCCGAGAACTCCACAGAGCGGGATACCATAGTGGCCCGACGCCCTATTAAGTGACTTTACATTGGTGTTTCCATTTTTTTGTCCACTACCTGTAGCATGGCACTGCAATTACACATCATGTTTTTTTTTTTTTGCAGTAGATAGAAAGTAGTTACTATATAACTTTGTGAAATGAATAAATTATAGACAAAAGTTATTGTCCCTAATATCTTTTTCCACTTACTGTGTGGAAGCTGATCCTCATTATCAAGCTTTAGTAAATTCAAAGAAACACAAATGGACTTTAAAACCGCAGTTCAATACCTTGCTAATGGCACGTTGCCACACAATGCAAATAGCCTCATTAGTCAACCCTAATGGCAGGAAGAGAGAAAATATGTGTTATTAATAACTGAATCAGACACTTATAAATGGAGCACTGTGAGCCGAATATATATATATATATATATATATATATATATATATATATATATATATATATATATATATATATATATATATATATATATATATATATATATATACTGAATACATGGGTATTAAGTAGGATGGCCACCTGTCCTGGATTTAAAGATCCCATGCCCCCTTGTTTGAGTAGAATAGTGAACATAGTAATTGATTTTAGAATAAATGCTTGATTATACAGTGAAAGGCACAATATTACTGCACAAGAGTATTGCGAGTTTTCATCAACCTGTGAAAATCAACACCACATCCAGTTACCGTTGGTACCAAAGCACAATAGTGACATATCAATCTATCAGTTCAAGGACAATGTGGTTATTACAATCCTGATCTGTAAACTCAAGTTGCAGAGGAGTGGGGATTATGGGGTACAGCCAGCCATTGTGAGTTTACCTGGTCAGTCCTTAATAGTGTACACCAGGCACTGCTCCCTAGTTTTCAATCATATATTACGTCCTCATTCGGGTTAAATGAAATAATCTAGAAATTGAATACAAATAATGTACTACAATTGCAACAGATAAGCAGTCTGCCCTTATAAAACATAACAAAGCATATGCGCATATGTTAGAAGTATATCCAGGAGAATAAAATGCCATTTGAGCTGCTGCTATAGAAACACTTGAAATATGCCATCCATTGTCTTTGGGTGTGCCTGTGGAAATGCAGCTTTCTGTTGTTTTGGATAGAACCCTTCCCTCAAAGTGGTTAATAAAATAGTTAGCCATTGACAACATAACCCTCAAGACCGCTGTTGCCCTATCTTCTGTGCTGCCAACAGCCAAGTTTATTTGAGCAGTGGTGAATGATTTTTTACACAGCATCAGTGCAGAGTGTGCAATTGACTTTATAATCACCTGCATAGAAGGAGAGTTAATAATAGACGACAGGCAGTATATTGTAACGAGAACCACACAGGATAGGGAGCTGAATGATTCAAGATGCCATTGGCAACAGAAGGGGTCAAAGAGGCTGCTTATGAGTGGCTTTATCAATAATGGGCTTTCTACTATAGCTGTCAGAGCATGGTGCATACAACAGCTTGTAATCATCACCTTACCCCAAATTAGTTTTAATGTACTGTAGACAAAGGAATAAATTGTGGTTGATAAAAATTTGCACGCCTCATTAATTACATGTCAGCTCTCAATGTTTAAATGGCTGTTTGGTCACGTAGTGTGAGACAGTGGATTTTTCCCTTGGGCTTTTAGCATTATATTGTTTGAGTATTTCAATTGTGACTGACTGTCTTCAACCATCTACATTATAGTACTCCCTCGTTAAGCCAGAAATCATTATTGTCTCTGTGTGAAGCAATATCAGACAACTAAAATAAGCCATTTGAAACCTGGAGCTTTCTAATGGTTGTATTACAGAGATATCAGTGGACACTGCTTTATAACCCCTTCAGTCACTGCATGCATAATTATGCCATGTTACGTTGCTTATCTATGTGTTTATTCTATATTGCATAGATATTTTTTCAGTGTTTTGGCAGGGCAACTTCTCAAGCCTCACAGAGTTAAAACAAACTTTTAAATATTTATAAAAAATAACTAAATAAATAAAGATAAATTGAGGCGGAAGAAGATATTGTAAAGAAGCTAATGGAGTTAGATGGTTAGATTTGATAAGATATGTGATCTTACATAATACCTACTAGTGGAAAAATGTGTGTGATTACATGAAAATGGCCTAACATAACAACCAACTGTTTTTGCTCTGAAATGGAAGCAACAGTTGGAGTAAATGTATTAATGCAGTATATGGGAAATTGACATAGTTAGCTTTGTTAAATATTCTTATAGTTTTCCCATTATGATTGACTGGAGCCAGTGGCTCTTCCTTGTTAAATATCAGTCCCTCAGTACCACATGCACAATCTGCCAGCAATCAGGGACATCTCCTGTCTTTATTGATTTGTCAAGAATCTCTCCAAGCAGCCTGAAAATAACCTCCATTCTTTCTTTAAATACTCTTGGGTAGATGCTGTCACTTGTTTAAGATATTTGGTTTTCAATATTAACCTGAAACCTAGTTTTCTTTTTTTATTGCTATTTGTAAATTTGTGTTAGTATTTTTACTTTTTGTTTTCTTAAATGTGGTTGTAACCCATTATCTTTTTTTTATAGACCACACTACATTCAGCTTTCTTTTTTTGGCTGTGCAGAAGGAAACAAAACATCTCATGCTCATCTCAGTTGAAACCAAAGTGACAGGATCTTGGCAACTGGAACTTTCCAGCGATTATCAGGCTGAGTTGCAGGCATTTCACAGTCATCTGTATGCAGAACAGTATATAAAGTTCCCATCAACAGAGGCAGAGCGTATAGCAGCGATGCATGTGTTTTTTGAGAGATCAGTTATACAAAACAGGGGATTGATTTGCAAAGGCATTTTGCAATGTTGATGGTTTTGGTTATTTCCTTGCTTGTTGAGTATTTATCTCACTAAGCTTCCTCTGTAGCTGGAGAGTAGCAGCATCTAATTCATAGACATCTCTTAATGAGACCCTGCCTTGTCTGCAAGGTGCAGCCCTCTCATGGTCTGGGTCTTTTGGTCTTATTCATTATTCCTGTTCAAATCACCACCCTGCCATGCTTGGAATTATTCTGGTGTCTCTTCCACTAAGGGCACACTGTCATCTGATTGTGTTGTACTCCTTGTGTGTGCTCTTTCCTGATGTATCTGATACTGAGCGGGCCATTGTTCTTATTTCCTCCTGTATGGAACAGGCAGAGTGGAAGTGGATTCTGCACTTGCTGAACCTGTATGTCTCACAGCGACGTGTGTTATGACTGACTGGGCAGCTGGTAAAGACATTGGGAGATATATGAACTAATAATGCTAAATCCAGTACATGAAATGGTTGTGTAATGCTTGTAGTTACATGCTGTGGCAATTTTGTTAAAAAAATGGGCAAATCTTACAAAAGATTCCTATAGAATAGTGTTATATAGGGTGTATGACTCCTATTGTAAAGCTTTGAATCCTAATTATAATAGAAAATTACGGAGGAAATGTGTGCAAGTTTCTTGTATAATTTTCCATTACAATTACTCTAGGATTCGTGACTTTAATATAGGAATCGTACACCAAAATACTACCCAATCCTAAGAGTATCCTATAAGAATCCCATAGGCATTTTTTTGTAAGGGTTGGTACCCTACAGTTTTTGCATAACCAAAAACATTTTTTTTTTTAAATTAACAAATGTGGGGAATGTTATTAAACACTATCACATCAGCTTAAAACTGATGTATTGCTTACCATCTGAAATGGAAAAAAAAGTGTTTAATTTATGTATTGTTCCTGTGGGGTTATAGGACGCCTGAGACAATTACTACTTTAAGAATGATTAAATAAAATGTGTACAACAGCTTTAACTGACAACGAAACACCAGCTTACAGCTGACGTTTAATCAGAACACTGCACAAGTACACTGGAGTGAGGAACTTTGTTGAACTCGTATATGAAGAAAAAACAGCATGCAAATGAGAGACTCCAGGGAGGGGATTGGTTTGCTATGAGCTGCAGCCTCTGGACTACTTAAGGTTTCTGAATTAAGTGCATGGATACATACATGAGAGCCATGTAGCTGCAGCGTGTTTCCTTATGTATGTTAACATTCTTCCTGGGTAGAACACAGTTATTGTATGACAGGTTGATTGCGTTATAATAAGAGGTGCAAATATATGGCAATGGACCAAATACCACTGGAGGAAGTAGAATTGCTTTATTCCAAAGTAAACCTAATTTGTCCTGGCTTTCAGTGACCCTATGACAGATCCATAATGAATGAGAGAGAAAACTTTTTTGTAGAGCCTATGGTATGTGCTGTATTATTTGATTACAGAATCCATTTCCCAGGAACCTAAAGGAATGGCAATAGCAGCAGTTTAGGATTACACTGACTCAAGACTAGTGCATTTCTTTGTTTTTGTTTTATTTCATGTGTGCTTGGTGATATATGAAAGGTGACAGGGGACTTGGAGGCGCAATTAAATACACCTACACAGTCTGAGATAAGAGTGGAGCAGCTCTGTGTTTGCCAGGGAACAATCCAATAATCAGATACAATAAATTAAAGCATCATTTAGCAAGTAGCCCTGCTAAGATCTATCTGGGAAAACCATGAATGCTTTGCTTTAAAAATAAAATGAATACATAGAGAATACAGGAAGTATTTCTGTATGATACAATCAAACATGGGTCAGATTTGCTAAGCAGTTCTTTCACACAACATTTAGTGCAAAAAATAAACTATACCTAAAACACTTTGTACATAAGAGGCCACTTAAAAAAAACGGTAACACTTTATATTAAGGTGTTGCTTATTAATGTTTTATAAACATATACATATGCTTAATGACTATGTTATAGTGTGTTAATAACACATTATAGATGGTTTATAACCATGCAGTAGCCATAGACGTAATTACGTTTAACCATCCCAAAAGACACTAAGTGGCTAAAAACTGCCCCCTTTATAAAACTGTAATTCTGTCTATGGCTATTGCATGTAAACCATATATAATGCTCTATTAACACTTGATACCATAGCTATTAAGTATCTATTATATATTTATACAACTTTATAAGCAACACCTCAATATAAAGTGTTACCAAAAAATCTTATGGTCCCAGTACCCAACCTTCCCCATCTTGTGCCTTCTTTGACTGTGCTGCAATTTTCTGGGGTATATATCCCTTCTGCTTGGACGGACCTGGATTCTCCTCTACTTATTATAATATCATGTATTGCCTTGCATGTTTTGCTTTGTTAAGGCTGTCTCTAAAGCCATGCAATGCAGTGTGTCTAACTCTGTATATATCACACAGCATAAACTGTCCTGTTTCTACAAAATAAAAGTGATACAAGCAAATATAGATCTTCATAATATTCTCAATTTTTATAGTCCTTCCATTGTAATGTCAACACTAAATTAAATTGTGTTAAGTGGCCATCTGAAATTGTGACCTAAGGTAACACAGATCTTCATTTCCATCACACTTCTAAATAAGAGAAGACAGCTCAATTATTTAATGCAATAGAATACATGACAATATTTCATACAACCTGCAATGGTGAACAGAACAGTCAGAATCGGTAGCAAATCTACAAATTGTATTGAACAACACATCAAGTTGATTTAAGTGTTGTTTTGTTGCAATCATGTCGATCAAATCACTGTAATATAAAACTGGTAGTAACAGTTGTGTTTCAATTTGTTTTTTCACTGTTTAAAGATAAAGTTGGTTTATTCCTCTAGATAATCTGAAGTCTATCATTATTCTTCTGTTCACTTAATGTTTAAATTAGACTTTAATGGTCGGTCCAATGTAATTTGCAAAAGAAGTCCTTTAATGATGCAAAACTAAAATTCAATTGAAAGCCCCTTCACACAAAGCTTAGCTGAGCAATTTAGAGTATAATATGTATTTTTTCATAGTATGGTACTCAGAAGATTCTGTAGATTCCCAAAGTTTGTCAGCTTTTTGTACGTTCTACTCTGTTTGTCAGGAAAAGAAACCTAATATAATTACCACCCAGGCTTAATCCGCAGAATCAGGTTTTAGGAAAATAGCGAAAATGACATGAAAGTGGGTGCCACGTGGTTTGCCACAAAAAGGAGAGAAGTAGGCTGTAGGTCACATTCACTG
Organism: Acipenser oxyrinchus oxyrinchus; assembly: GCA_030684275.1. Lineage (NCBI taxonomy): Eukaryota > Metazoa > Chordata > Actinopteri > Acipenseriformes > Acipenseridae > Acipenser > Acipenser oxyrinchus. The sequence goes on along the minus strand of CM060273.1, from coordinate 16,368,226 downwards.
CATATACAGTCATTTTTAATGCAAACAGCAGAACGACTGCAGAGCCGAGAAAACAATGCGCCTTATAGCTACAGTTGGGTACGCAAAGGTTTGACAGATGAACAAAAACCTTTTTTCAAAAATAAAAGCAACCCAGTTGCCTTTTACCCATGCGACTACGGCTCATTTCAGCTTCTCGGTCAGTAACTTGCACCTTGGTCCTCTCAGCATGACTCTCAGTCTCAATCTAATCGCTCTCAGTTACCTGTGGGAGATATGAAAATTGGGAGGACCAATCTGGATGAATTTCGCGCAAGGCCCCCAATCAGTCGATTAGCTGTGTATTCTCACAGCCAGCATAGTGGCACTGCCACAGTCAGGTATAACAATATCTTTGAAAGACAATCATCTTCTTTTGTGGTCAAAACCTTTAAATATATCAATATTCTGAGCAAAACATTTCCCATTTACAAAAAACTACCCGACTAACAGTAACTAGAACAAAAACAAAATATCCTGAGGACATAATGTAGGGGGAATGTCATCTCTGATAGAATAGTAAACTTGAAGTAAAATTGATACACGAAAAGGATTTGTAAGGAATAATTAATATGGCCAGTGGTTACGCATTGACATTGAATCTGCGGACATCCGTTAACCCTTCCAAAGCACAGGTCAAATAAAAAATGACACTATTAATAGGAAAGAGTGAAAATGTTAGTGGAGTTAGGGTTTGTCATGTTCAAACATTTGCCCAGCTCTTTAAGAAGTAGAATGCATCATACAGTAATAGATGGCGTACAGGAAATGGGAGAATTAGAAAGAACGGGGATGGGAGGAGAGATAACAGGTAGGATAGGGGATCAGCAAGGGCATGTAAGCTACATAAAAAATAAAATAATAACTGTAAATTAAGTTTAAGTTTAAGCATCAATGCCACATTTGTATTTTATTGCATAACAGAAAAAGCAGGATATTACAGTGTTAAATGCTTGTACACCTTTAAATTCATAAAATACTTCAGATTTTTACTTAAACTAATCCAAGCAATTCCACCGTTTGATTTTCAGTGATTGTGACCCAACAGGAGTACATCAATTAGGCTGTTCGTAAAGCGTTTGACAGCCCGCTGATGAGAGACTGAGAGATGAGTCTGAAACGATCCATCTTATAAAACCAAATCCGACATTCATTTCAGATATTTTGTGGTCTTTTTTTTTAATCCTAAGAATAGTCTCCACCCGAGCTCTGTAAGTGCACTAGTATTTTATGGGGTAAGTAGCCCCATCCTAAAACCAAATCGGGCGGTGCAGGGGGCGGGTTTGGGGGGAATTAAAGTTGACAAAGACACACAATTCTAAGCAGTTGTCAGCTAATGATGTAGAGAACTGTCAGGCTGTTAGAGATGTGTGCAATGAGTCAACCAAACATCATGAGAAACTTTCTTGCAGATATGACACTTATCTGTCAGGCTTTGATCAAAGTTAAGCCATATATTTTAAAGAAAGCTATATTTCATGAATAAGACTCAACTACAGAAGCTTCTACACTTTCACACTCTGGATAATGCACATATTGATCTCCCTTCTGTACACAGAAAAGTATTTTTCAGTGCACTGTTTTTGTCAGTTGAGCAACTGTTTTAATAATGGCTATACAGACAGGAAAATGGACTGGTTATGAAACTCCAAAACACTAATTCAGGTTACACTGTATGTTGTTTCCTTTTGTCAAGTCATGGTTTAGCAGAGGGTGGGCTTTAAAAATATTTTTTTAGCTAAATATTTAGATTTAGCTTGGTTTTTGATCATTCCTGTTGAAAAAAAAATGGGGATCTGTGGCAAAGTGCCCCCCCCACCGTGTATATTGTATGTTATGTGTTGTGTGTAAATGTTGGTGTATAGGCATTGGTACACGGGATATAAGCGGGTCTGTGTTTCACGTGTATTTAAAAATGTAGATTTGTATTTAGGCACGAGGATGGCACAAATCACTTCACGTGCTGGTTAAAATGTAATGTGTGGTCACGGGAGTGCACTTAATTAATTCACGTGCAGTTGTACCGAGATTCCAATTGAATGATTGACTAGCAATCGAGTCTCGTACAACTGCATAAAACAGCATGCTTTCACTCACTCGGGTTGTGTGTTCGGTGAGTGGAGAACGGGATAGAGGCGGAGGTGATCATTGTAAAAGTATTAGTGAAAGTATCTGCTCACCGTGTTTGTCTGTATAGTTCGTTTTGTTTGTCTCTTTATTTTGGCTCAAGTGCCGTGTCCTGTTTTTGTGTTCTGTTTATTTATTAAATGCTGAGCGAAACCATTCGCTCAGCTCCACCAAACTCCACCTCTCTGTCGTTTATTTCCTGGCTCTGGTCTGGCGTCACCCACTACAGCCGTCTTTGTGACACGTGGTGTCAGAGTGGGATGACAGCCTCCAGACTCAGGCCAGAAAGGGTACTTATCCAAAAAAAAAAAAAATGGATAGCTGGAGAGGCGGCTGCAGTGAGCTGGAGGATCTCCTCGGGGCCTGGAGGACCAAGGCTGCTGCCTTGCTTGTGGAGTATCACGGGCACACAGCGGTTGTCTGCCCTTTCCAAGAGGAGGAGAAACCAGCTCAAGGGAGGAAGGCAGGGAGAAGGAAAAGAGCGGGGAAAGGAAAGCTGCAACCACAACACCAGCCGGAGGAACAGCAGCCGGGTGTTACTGCTGCGCTGAGCCTGGGCATTCCAGAACCAGCTGCCCCTGGTACCCCTCGGACAGCTACCCCAACTATGCCCCATCTGCGGAGGTGAGCACTACGTGGCCCGCTGCCCTGTCCATCAGGAGAGGGAGGAGCAGGGTCGCCTCAGTCTACACCACCAGCAGGGGAGCTAGACTGCTGCTCCCACCGCCCCAACCACAACTGCAACAGCGGCCAGAGGAGCCAGAGAACCTGTTCCCCTGGTGCACCTGGTGCGGAAAGGTGGATCACCGCTGGAGGGACTGCTCCGAGGTGCCACCGAGCTGGTGCGGGCGATGTGAGGAAGGGGACACGACTGGTCGGGATGCCCCTATGCCAGCTCGCCAGTACCCAAGCGGGAGGAGCCTGAACGTCCTACGCCTGAGTGGGAGGAGCCCGAACGTCCCTACGCCTGAGTGGGAGGAGCCCGAACGTCCCTACGCCTGAGTGGGAGGAGCCCGAACGTCCTACGCCTGAGTGGGAGGAGCCCGAACGTCCTACGCCTGAGGGGGAGGAGCCCGAACGTCCTACGCCTGAGGGGGGGGAGCCCGAACGTCCACAGCCCAAGAGGGGGGAGTCGGTGCGTCCACAGCCCAAAAAGGAGGAGTCGGTGCGTCTACAGCCCAAGAGGGAGGAGTCGGTGCGTCCACAGCCCAAGAGGGAGGAGTCGGTTCGTCCACGGCCCAAGAAGGGGAAGGTAGAGCGTCCACAGCCCCAGTCTCCACCAGCAGAGGGTGAATTCCTGCTGGTTCCACCTCCATTGCCATGGGAGGACTGCTTGCAGCTCCCACCTCCACCAGCAGAGGGTGAATTCCTGCTGGTCCCGCCTCCGCCACCTCCATCGGCAGGAGCAGAGCAGCAGGAGCTGCCTCTGCCTCCTCCACCAGCAGAGGGTGAATGCCTGCTGGGTCCCTGTCCACCAGCAGAGGGTGAATGCCTGCTGGGTCCCTGTCCACCAGCAGAGGGTGAATGCCTGCTGGTCTCCCCTTCCGAGGCAGAGCCGCACCAGTCCCCTGCAAGAGAAGGAGGGCCGCACCAGTCCCCTGAAACAAGGGTAGACTACACGCCGCTCCCACCTCCACCGCCAGGAGACTACACGCCGCTCCCACCTCCACTGGCAGGAGCAGAGCAGCAGGAGCTGCCTCTGCCTCCGCCACCTCCATCGGCAGGAGCAGAGCAGCAGGAGCTGCCTCTGCCTCCGCCACCTTCACTGGCAGGAACAGAGCAGCAGGAGCTGCCTCTGCCTCCGCCACCTCCATCGGCAGGAGCAGAGCAGCAGGAGCTGCCTCTGCCTCCGCCAACCCCACCAGCAGAGGAGGAATGCCTGCTGGTATCACTTCCCCCACTAGCAGAGGATGAATCCCTGCTGGTAACACTTCCCCAACCAGCAGAGGATGAATGCCTGCTGGTATCACTTCCCCACCGTCACGAGGAGAGGAGCAGGAGCTGCCTCTCCCTTCACCAGAGAAACCAGGACTAGATGCTGGCGGTCCTCAGCAGCCCTTGCACAGGCTGCTGAGGAAAGCATGGGGAAGAACCACCCGGCTGCAGTGGCCGAGAAGAGGACCAAAACCCGCACCCCAGCTTGTCCTGACTCCCTGCCTCGCTTAGCCCAAGGATGCCTGCCTCGCTTCGCCCAAGGATGCCTGCCTCGCCGCCCAAGGATGCCTGCCTCGCCTGCCCAAGGATGCCTGCCTGCCGCCTGCCCAAGGATGCTTGCCTTGCATCGCCTGGGGTTGCCAGCCACTCCGCGCTCGCCTGGGGTTGCCAGCCGCTCCGCATCGCCTGGGGTTGCCAGCCGCTCCGCATCGCCTGGGGTTGCCAGCCGCTCCGCATCGCCTGGAGTTGCCAGCCGCTCCGCATTGCCTGGGGCTGCCTGTCGCTCCGCATCGCCTGGGGCTGCCTTTTGCTCCACACAGGGAGAAGTGGAGCTCCCGCTGCCGCCTCTATGGCCAGGGGCTCCCCTCCCGAGTTCGCCTCCCGAGGGTCCGCTGCTGCAGCCGTCGTCTCCCGAGGGTCCGCTGCTGCTGCCGTCGCCTCCCGAGGGTCCGCTGCTGCTGCCGTCGCCTCCCGAGGGTCCGCTGCTGCTGCCGTCGCCTCCCGAGGGTCCGCTGCTGCTGCCGTCACTCCCGAGGGTCCGCTGCTGCTGCCGTCGCCTCCTGAGGGTCCACTGCTGCTGCCGTCGCCTGGGGTCGCCAGGGATCCTGCTTCGCCTGGGGTCGTCGAGGGTCCTGCTTCGCCTGGGGTCGCTACACTGTGGCCAGAACCCCATGAAGGGGAGCTGCCGGCCATGAAGAAAGGGGAGGTCAGGAGACCAGTTCCCTCGCAGCAGTTTCGCTGCCGGAGATCGTGGTGGTCGGAGCCCCACGGAGGGAAATGCCGCCATGAAGAAGGGGAGGAGGTCAGGAGACCAGCTTCCCCAGCCGCACTTCGCGGCAGGATAGTGTGTGGCGGGAGCCCGGAAGAGGGAGCTGATAGCCACGAAGAAGTGGGGAGTGGAGGACATTCCACCATGGCCACCCCCCAGAAACACCTTGCTTCTCCCTCTTCCGGGACTTTAAGACTGAGGGGGGAGGTGGCCATTGAGGCCATGTGTGCTTTGCACACGGGGGGGTATATGTGGCAAAGTGCCCCCCCCACCGTGTATATTGTATGTTATGTGTTGTGTGTAAATGTTGGTGTATAGGCATTGGTACACGGGATATAAGCGGGTCTGTGTTTCACGTGTATTTAAAAATGTAGATTTGTATTTAGGCACGAGGATGGCACAAATCACTTCACGTGCTGGTTAAAATGTAATGTGTGGTCACGGGAGTGCACTTAATTAATTCACGTGCAGTTGTACCGAGATTCCAATTGAATGATTGACTAGCAATCGAGTCTCGGTACAACTGCATAAAAACAGCATGCTTTCACTCACTCGGGGTTGTGTGTTCGGTGAGTGGAGAACGGGATAGGAGACGGAGGTGATCATTGTAAAAGTATTAGTGAAAGTATCTGCTCACCGTGTTTGTCTGTATAGTTCGTTTTGTTTGTCTCTTTATTTTGGCTCAAGTGCCGTGTCCTGTTTTTGTGTTCTGTTTATTTATTAAATGCTGAGCGAAACCATTCGCTCAGCTCCACCAAACTCCACCTCTCTGTCATTTATTTCCTGGCTCTGGTCTGGCGTCACCCACTACAGCCGTCTTTGTGACAGGATCACTTACTGGATTAAGTGTGTTCTAATTTTCTGCCACCACCTGTGTTAACCAAGAATGTCTAGTAATGGTAGTGAAGAAACAAGACAATATTTATATTAAAATAATCAAATAAACAGGACATTATAGCATGCTTTTCAACTAATCACTTTGAAACCTGATCACTGAGCAAACATAAAATCTACACAGCAGTAAACCATACAGGCAACAGCAGCAGTAAAAGGTACACACAAACATACCTTAAACTGACACCTTTTTCACTTTAAAATAGATGGGTCAGCATTTTTTTTTAGATTGTGCTGTTACATGTACATATCACATCGGACCAAAACAGAAGGTCAAATATAATGTTCATATTTACTTTGGCAGTATAATCAACATCCATCCACCTACAATCTGTAAATACACTATCACTATCATGAACACAACAGAACACTATGATTTACAGAACAGACGGACTGTACAACTTCCACAGTCTTATACTCTATAGCTAAAGAATGTGTATTTACATAGCAGTTACATAATTCCATTGTTATTATGCATAGTTACAATGTACTTAACGAGTGAATCTTTTTGCATGATATATTTAAGTACACAATTGTATCACTAAAGGGTTAGGTTTAGAGTTAGGGTTAGGGGTAGGGTAAGGGTTTGGATTTGGGTTATAGCATGCAAAAAATGTACACATTATTGTAACTATGCATAATAACCCTTAATAGTAATCATAATGTGTAAGTACACATGCATTTACTAATAACTATTATGTAAATACATGGTAATTAGAGACACTCAATGCAAAGTGTTACTATCAAGTTTCACGGCAGTTTGTTAAGAGGTTTTCCTGTTGCACAGGGGATATGCTCAAACACCAGTACTCGCATTCAGGCTCGTGTCATCTCTTAGGATGCATTCACCAGGTGTTCTGACATGTACCGTAAGTAGAATACATGAAAAAAGCCAATTTCTCTTATGATAATGGAGGAGCTAAGCCACTGTTAAACCTAATGGGAAAAATCTTTCATCTTTCCAACTGTTTTAGCTATTACATGAGTCTCTAAACCCTCACATGGGGCAGCTGTCAATCTGGAAATGGATGTCTTTCTTAATTGTTACAAACAGTCGCGACCCCTAAATCAATGTACCGTGGCACATCTTCCTGTAACAAGAAAACTTCACATGTGCTTTCAAACTGAAGCACTCCCCTGTGACAGCACTACAGAAAACAGCAAAGCTAATGCATTCAGGCTGCAATAAAATGCCTTTGTACTTGTTTAGAAATTACATTTCTCCTATTATTAAGTAGTACGGGTGTGAAAGGGCAGCGCTGGGGAGCGGTAACTTTGACGGCTGATGGTAATGGAAGACAGGGTGAGGGCATCAGGCTCCGTAAATCTAGTCAGCCATTTTGTTGCCACCTGAGCGGTAGCATTGGTGTATGGCTGACTACAGGGCGGGGCATGGAGTACTTAAAGAAAGTGCTGTTTCAGAGTTTGAGGTTGGGAAGGAGACTGGAACGAGGGTGAACGGCTTGTTTTTAAAATCCTGTGCCGTCTTACAGAAGACTCACAAACCACTACAAAGGGGACTCCTCTGTGCTGTGAACAGGAAAACCATGGAAGGACAGCAGGGTCGTGAGCAACCTGGGAAAGAGCCTGGGAAAAACGGACTGTGTAAATATCTTTTATAAATGTGTTGCATTTCTAAAGCGAAAACAGGATTGAGAAAAACCTGTTCACCTTTCTGTTAATAAAAATGAAGTGTAAATAAACATGCATAACGTGCTTACACTGTGCGTTGTTGTTGACGGCATTTTATTTCCATGGTACCCAGCCATACTCTACTGGAAAAGATTGATTTAGGTACACATATCAATGTAAAATAGCTGTGATTTCTTTGGGTGGGTAATAGAAAATGACCAGCTTTTTTGGGTTGAGTTACAGTATGTATCTGTCTTTGCTTTTAAATTAACACATTGAAGCTGTAGTTGTTTGGAAAACTAATGTGCATTTACACTGAATTGAAGGATAATATTGAGATTTAACAACTTGGGCTTCTTTAGCAACATTCATTTAGAAATCAATATATGCATATGCTCTGGGGATGTCTGCTCCTCTTGTGGGATTAGAAAGCCTCTCTGAGGGCTGATTGAGAGACCTCATTAAACAGAAAAGACACCAAACCATGTCACGCAATAGTGAAGGCGACAGGATCTGTCAGAAACTGTCAGGAGTGGGCTGAAAAAAAGAAGGCTTTTACAATATCAGAGTGAAGGTAAAATAAACACAACACTGGGAATAGGGAACACACTCCTTTTTGAGGAGCTCAGATCAAGTGAAAAAAGTTACTGTGAAAAAGAATAAACTGCTCAAGAAGTTTAAATATGAGTAGGCCTTGGTCTTATTCTTAAGTGCATCATAAAACACATACAGGTTTATTTGAAAAGAAGAACAATAACTCTTGACTAATGTGTGAGTGGTGTAAGTTTACAATGTGTTATTATGTTTAGAACTTGGTAAGTGTATAATGGCTGTAACAGGGAGATTTGTTATGTGTGTGAGTTGTCAATGAGTAATAATGAGCCTGGCACAGAGCATTGGGTGTTGACACGCCACACAGGCACGCAGATTTAATTAACACAGCTGTTGCCACTAGGATATCAGCAATTTAATAAAGAAAACAAAGCTAAAAATAAACGTTTGGCACACAAGGCGCGTGCTAGTCCCACTAAAAGGAACGTCCCGCTGCAGGAACCTACTACACTACGCAAACCCTCTCTATACTGTTTGGGATCAACATCCCCTAAACTGACCTACTTCTGGGCTCCTGGAGTCCCTACATCCTCACGACAACTCAGCCTCTTCAAATGGCCTTGGCTGGGCAATGCCTTCTTGAGCACTATCTTGGAGTGGAAGTATTTCGTGTAGTAGTTCTCTCCATGGAACATCGCTCTCCTCCTCGATGTCAACACAGCATGCTTTCGCTCAGCGCCCTCCTGTGTAGCTGTGGCATTGCAGTAGCCTCGAGCTGTGGCACAGACGCCTTTTGAGCTGTGTGCAGCCTCTCAGGGCAGACCCCCAGCCAATCCGGACCTACCGATCAGCTCAGTGCCGAGTGAGCCTAACTGCTCAATTTGTTGCCTACAGCATGTCTCCTGTGCCGTGTAACAGCTGCACACTTCCACGTAAAAACACGGTGACATGCCTCTCCTGTCACATGCCCCATAGTTGTCTCTTAATTATAAGTAACATACTTCAAGCTTAATTAATTTTGGAGTTACTCATCTGCCATTACTACATTCATTTAAAAGGGTGTACATGCAATGGAAGAGGTGATGAACACTCAGTAGCATGCCACATACAAGTTTGTTATAAACCCGTGTCATAATAAAAAGGACTTTTAGAAAGAAAAAACACAGTAAAATGTAACATTAAATATAATCTATTAACATGTCTATTTTTGAAAGCATTCTTACTTTACAGCATTTTTCACACCTGCCTAAAACTTTTGCACAGTACTGTATATATATATATATATATATATATATATATATATATATATATATATATATATATATATATATGGAGAGAGAGAAATAAAACTCTAAAATCTCCCAATTAACGTTATTTCATATATTCATTTGCAAACTGTATAATTCTCTTCTTTTATTCAGACAAAGCAAGCTCAACAAGCCATAGGGAATGGTCTATGTATCAGCTGTGAACCCTCATGACTGAGTGTTTTAACCAGGGTGAGAGACTTGTTATCTCTATGTGTAGCCTGGGATAACCACAGCTTTCAGGAATAGGAATCCATTTAGGGTATTTGAATCCCACAAAAATATTCCGGGGTGTTTTAGGCAGAAGGTTCCTGGAACGGGCCCACCCTTGCAGTGGAAGCAGCGCTCGGACGCTGTTTTGGCCAGCTTTTTTTTTTTTTTTTTACCACTGTGTTTTGTATTTATTATTTGTATGACACATTGTTTGTGTACTTCTGCCTGTGTGCTATAGCTCTGTTGGTATTGCCATGTGGTCTCAGCAACCCCACCCTAGGTATTACCATTGCTGGTATGCTAGAGGTGACCAGCTGCAATTGTATTGCGATCCCTGTTAATATTGTAAAATTGAAAATAAAGACTGGTCACCTGTGCCGGCATGTCAACAGCGATCCCTCAGTCTCTCTCTCAATCTCTCAGAGCGGATTCACACACCCCTACCTGGTCCTGCTTTTATTAAACCCAAAGTTTACTTCAACTTTGCTACAATGTGTACCATGTAAGCCACTTACTCTATAAAGCCAGATATCTCTGGATGTACTTGAACATGTAGTCGAATTTATGTTTTCAATTTATTAAGTGAATTAAAAAGAAATGCTTTCTCCATAAAAAATAAATAAATAAATAATAATAATAATAAAATGTTTTTGTTGTTAGCAAGAACTTTTCAGGCAAGGTAATTTGCACATTCAAATTTAGTTTGACCCTTCGCAGCCATTTAGAATTTGATTGACAGCAGGAGATTGAACACGTGTCTAGAGTGACCCTGTGATCATACCAGAATAACACAAAAATTGAACTGTCAAAACAAACTCACAATATGGCTAAATGGCAGACTGGATCACTGATATGCAAGAAGGTCATTTGGATCAAGACAGGGAAATCACAGAAGTAATTAAAACAGAAGTAAGTGAAATCCAGTGTGACAGACTGAAAAGCCAAAGATCATAAAACTGAAAATGTATTCTGAAGTGCCACAACCAAAATAGATCTCTTCAACAGATCTAATTACATGAAGCCACAGACACAAACCTGGAGCTCCATCTCTTTGCTAACTGCAGATCTTGAGCTAGTCCTTTGCAAAGTACTCTCCGTTCTTGTATCCGTTTCCTTTCCTAAGTCGTTAACCATGTTGTCAATCCTTGAGTCATCTTCCACCCCGCTCTCGCAGACTCTAGGGGTATTTTCCTCTTTGATTTCTGAGAAGCCTTGGGCAGGTGTCTTCAGCATCCTGTTCCATTTGAAAAGCTGGATACTGCCAGCTAGGGTGGCTAACCCCTGCCAGCCCCAATGGGATCTATTTCCTCCTGTCGGCTGTCTCTCCAGGCTGTCACAAGGTCTTTCCCTCGTCGCCAGCTGCACTGTTCACAGCAGTCACTGGACGTATCCAGATCTTCAAGTACTGTAGGACATAAAAGCTGGCGAGGTTGCAGTCACCTGTCAAGTTGTTTGGCTTAAACTAAACTGTTCTGCTTATGTGCTTCAGTATTTTCTTGGAATGTCTTCAACTCCTGTCAGTAAAAAATGCAATTAGTATATCTGCAATACTGATAATTTGTGTGCAGCTTTGTGGGAACAAATATGTTCCATGTGATTGACACATCCTAATCTTCATTCTTGGGGTTCTGCTTTTCCATCTGGTGAAAACAGAATTAGGGCGACATGTCATCTGGTGAAAATGCTATCCGAGTCGCCCAGGGAATATTATTCTTTGCTGAATGTTACTTCTACAGTACCATTGTTACACACTGCAAGTCAAGAAAGGCTATTTGCACTTCAGATAATTCTAATTCCTTCTGTCATTCAACACTGCTGACATCAATTGCCAAAGCAAAGAGTTGTGATTTTACAAATGCAAAAGCATGCTCCATTTAAAGAGTTACAGAACCCTCTACTGTGTTTACAAGAAACACTTTTCTGTATCTTTGTTGTCCGTTTTTGATATACTTATGGTTTGATATTGTTTATTCACACATCATAGGTAAATAATCTAGAGAATTACTTTTTTTTCTGCTTTTACTCTGGAATGTTCGCCAGGATATGGATAAAAAAAAAAAGTCAAAACAGTCTGTTTGTACCCATGCACTGTCTCCATCCTCTTTGCTAGCCAAACTGATCAGTTACTTTTTTGACAGTTGCTTTAATTAGCTCTGTAATGCAGCTTTCATAATCTGTAAATCCATAAAAAGTCATGCTGTTTTTGAATTGTGTTCTGCCCAAGAGAATCTGTACTACAGGGGCTGTGATGTCATGTACGTGCTAGATTTGACCTATAAAAAAAGAAATAGTAATACAAAGTGAATATATATACAGTACTGTGCAAAAGTTTTAGGCAGGTGTGAAAAAATGCTGTAAAGTAAGAATGCTTTCAAAAATAGACATGTTAATAGATTATATTTATCAATTAACTAATTGCAAAGTGAGTGAACAGAAGAAAAATCTAAATCAAATCCATATTTGGTGTGACCACCCTTTGCCTTCAAAACAGCATCAATTCTTCTAGGTACACTTGCACAAAGTCATGGATTTTGTAGGCATATAGTCAGGTGTATGATTAAACAATTATACCAAACAGGTGCTAATGATCATCAATTCAATATGTAGGTTGAAACACAATCATTAACTGAAACAGAAACAGCTGTGTAGGAGGAATAAAACTGGGTGAGGAACAGCCAAACTCAGCTAACAAGGTGAGGTTGCTGAAGACAGTTTACTGTCAAAAGTCATACACCATGGCAAGACTGAGCACAGCAACAAGACACAAGGTAGTTATACTGCATCAGCAAGGTCTCTCCCAGGCAGAAATTTCAAGGCAGACAGGGGTTTCCAGATGTGCTGTCCAAGCTCTTTTGAAGAAGAACAAAGAAACGGGCAACGTTGAGGACCGTGACACAGTGGTCGGCCAAGGAAACTTACTGCAGCAGATGAAAGACACATCATGCTTACTTCCCTTCGCAATCGGAAGATGTCCAGCAGTGCCATCAGCTCAGAACTGGCAGAAAACAGTGGGACCCTGGTACACCCATCTACTGTCCGGAGAAGTCTGGTCAGAAGTGGCCTTCATGGAAGACTTGCAGTCAAAAAGCCATACCTCCGACGTGGAAACAAGGCCAAGCGACTCAACTATGCACGAAAACACAGGAACTGGGGTGCAGAAAAATGGCAGCAGGTGCTCTGGACTGATGAGTCAAAATTTGAAATATTTGGCTGTAGCAGAAGGCAGTTTGTTCGCAAAGGGCTGGAGAGCGATACACGAATGAGTGTCTGCAGGCAACAGTGAAGCATGGTGGAGGTTCCTTGCAAGTTTGGGGCTGCATTTCTGCAAATGGAGTTGGGGATTTGGTCAGAATTAATGGTCTCCTCAATGCTGAGAAGTACAGGCAGATACTTATCCATCATGCAATACCATCAGGGAGGCATCTGATTGGCCCCAAATTTATTCTGCAGCATGACAACGACCCCAAACATACAGCTTAAGTAATTAAGAACTATCTTCAGTGTAAAGAAGAACAAGGAGTCCTGGAAGTGATGGTATGGCCCCACAGAGCCCTGATCTCAACATCATCGAGTCTGTCTGGGATTACATGAAGAGAGAAAGCAACTGAGGCTGCCTAAATCCACAGAAGAACTGTGGTTAGTTCTCCAAGATGTTTGGGCCAACCTACCTGCCGAGTTCCTTCAAAACTGTGTGCAAGTGTACCTAGAAGAATTGGTGCTTGATGCTGTTTTGAAGGCAAAGGGTGGTCACACCAAATATGGATTTGATTTAGATTTTTCTTCTGTTCACTCACTTTGCATTTAGTTAATTGATAAATATAATCTATTAACATGTCTATTTTTGAAAGCATTCTTACTTTACAGCATTTTTTCACACCTGCCTAAAACTTTTGCACAGTACTGTATATATATATATATATATATATATATATATATATATATATATATATATACTATATATATATATATATATAATGGCCCAACACTTTGTTACAGACTGAAGAGAAAGGTTTCTGTCCATCGTTGACTTAAAATGCTGTTTAACCTCCAACAGGTGTAAACTACTGCTAAGTTTTTGAAGGTTGTCATACCACTTCCCACTATTCTACTAGAATGGTTGCATGGAAATCTGAAGTTTCTTTGGGAGATCTTTGGGAATGGGCAGATTCTGCTCAAACACATTCCCAAGATGTCAAACCCTCTCAATGAAAATGTTCTGTTCTAAAATAAAGAGTATCATCATCTCTCAAGAGGCAGGATATTGGGAGAGTTGGCTTATACAGCGGTGTCCACATCCTCAGACATCAAGCCTCCTGAGGTCAGTTGCCATACATCCCTTTACTATTTTTATAACGTGCATTATTAGTAATTTCAGACATCACTCATATGTTTTATAAGGTATCATATTTTGTATTAGCTATTACTGATTAATTTTAGCAGGTTTAATTCATTTTTGATATCAGGTATCCTTCATATTTTACCTAAAACCCCGTAGCAAATAAATGATACAGCCCACACATACAAACACCATTTAATCCACCTTTTATCAAATACATATTATGCAGCTACAGTTTAGCAATCACACTGAAATGCTTCACTTGTAAAATGGTGGACAAAGTTTAAGATGACAATGTAACTGTGCCAAATAATTAGAGAAATGTGAACCAGAACTTATACACTTGCCATGGTCCGTATACTCCCCAGATTTCAACCCAAATGAGTATCTGTGGGATAAGGCGGGGCACTGAATTAGTCAGTGCCCACTGGCGCCAACTTCTCTGAATCTTCCTGAATCTTTGCTATTCAGCTGTAAGTGAAATGAGGATCAACCAAGCACATTCATAATATCTCTTTAAATATATATTTATTTCTTAGCAGACGCCCTTATCCAGGGCGACTTACAAGTTATCACATTTTTTTTTTTTTACATACAATTACCCATTTATACAGTTGTGTTTTTACTGGAGCAATCAAGGTAAAGTACCTTGCTCAAGGGTACAGCAGCAATGTCCCCCACCTGGGATTGAACCCACGACCCTCCGGTCACGAGTCCAGTGCCCTAACCACTATGAATATCACGTGGCCTGATAGAAACTAAAAAATGTAGTCATTCAATGAAACATTCGGCAGTCAGCTCAGCTGTGTGTTTTTTTATTTTTTATTATTAATATACCAGAAAGAAACTGGAAATATGTGTTCCAGTTCCTAATATACAGGATGTACCTCCTTTACACAGCAGAGCAAGGCAGTGCATCTCTCATAAGCCTCTGTTGTATCAGCAATAGAGAAATCAATTACACGTAAAAATATGAATCCATAATGCTGGCATGTACATCTTGTTTGCCAGTAGTAGAGCTGGTTAAGACCCGACCAGAAAACAATATATTTTACAAATCTTGAGGAAAGCTTCTAAACTGATAGAAATTGAAATGCATTGGCAATGACACATGCTGTTGGAAAACTGACAAAAACGGAGTATGTTTTATTATAGATCATGAGTGCACAATTCTGGTCCTTGGGGTCTGGAGGCTTCCTGGTCATTGTTCAAAACTGCTTACTGCTGCTGGCACTCTGCATCTTTCAATACATGGACCAATGCAAGTCATACGATGTGGATCCATTCTAGTGCTCTCTCTTCATCGGGGTAGTGTTGGTCCTCTGGCTGGTTGGTTGTGGATGGCTTAAGTATAATGCTGGCTCCAGAGTTCTGTGATGACCACCGTTTTCCTTCCAACCATATGACTACATCTGGCCAGAGTGTTGTTTCCATAATAGTGGCAGGAAACTGTAGTTTCTTGTTTAAGTTAACAGACCTCTCCATTGCTGTTTCAAGCATACTGTGTAAATGTTTGTATCTAATAATTGTTTTACCTCTTCTGTGATAAATGTAACTTCTTGCTCTTGTAGGCTTTGGGATTTCTTTATCTCTGCTCTCTTTTCCTCTAAAACTTCTGCTAACTTTCTCAGCACCTGGTCATGGCGTTCACAATATCTTGCCTGACGACAGCTTGGGTGCACCCTACAACACTGTGCTGCAGGTTTTCTCTCGGTGTCCCACAAATGTGGCAGCATGCATCCTCCCCATCCCAGATGTTGTAGTGCGCTGGGGATAGTACAAAGTTATACGGTCCTTGAAGTACAAAGGTTTATCTTCTCCAAAATGAACTTCTTCAACAGTTGTCTTCTTCCTCTAGCATCAATGCAGCTCCACCATTGTCTTCCAGGTCAGTAACCAAGACCTGTCCGTCCTTCTTACACAGCTTCAGTGACCTTGTGCTGCACCCTACTTACAGCCTCCTCTTCTGCTTTTGGAGCTTGCTATTTCCTGCCTGTCTTTATTTGTGTTTTGCCGCTGCTCTTCCAACTTGATCTTGTGATTCAAGGGTGATTCGAGAGTCATTACCAGCTTTATTGTCATCTGACTGGGATTCCCTCTTCCTTATTTCTGCACGGCAATTCATCTTACCATGGTGGATCAAGACCCTTGTGTGTCATCTTTTTTGCCATCCACGTTCACACACTGAATCACTGTCTCTTTCTTTTTATGTTGCTACTAGTTCCTACAGTAATAAAATAGAGGGGTGCTGTTTCCCACAATTTTGCCTTCTTACCTTAGTCACGTTTAAATTGCATCTTGCTTGCCCTCACCAGCCTTTTGTCTGTAGTGTTTGTGTGAAGTCAGCCTCCCTGCTTAGAAGTAGCTTTTATCTGTTGCTAAACTTGAAAAAGACGTTTGTCATTGAATTTAAGTTTCTCTTAGCATCTCTAAATCCACCGGACAGTCAAGCTATCATTCCATACTAATAATCCTCAAATTCTCAATTGTCATTCCTGAACTTTAATGAAAATAAACTGTTTTCTTTGATGCTTATGTCTACCCACTTTGAGTCCCACAGTGTCACCTCTATTGCACCTCTAGTTGCAGTGTGTCTGCGTTTGCAGTAATGTGATTTTGTGGGTGGATATTGAGCAGCACAAGCAAATTATGGAATGTCAACTAAACTACTTTTAGACATCAATTTAAACATTTTAGTTTTTTTTTGTTGAGCAAGCAGCCATTTAGGCATAGCCGATCTGTACAGAGAAAAGCAATTCAAGACAGGGCATTACTTATGCAGCAGAAATTTGATTAAAGAACACAGGCTGTTGACAAGATGTTGAGTCAGGCTGAGCGAAACAATATCTAATTAATAATTGTAATTGACAAGTATACTAGGTGTCAGAAAATAAAATGTAAATCTCCAAGCTGATCAACTTGATCAATCATTCTCTACTTTGAGCACTGAATGTGTTTTTAAAAATATATATATTATCCATCAAATATGAGATTTCAAGGTAAAATAACCCCACCTGCAAGTTACTATAACTGCACACAATACAAGTTCATGCCCCAATGGTGTATTTGGCCATTGAAGAAAGTGTAATGTAAGGATTACATAGAAAGAAGAATATGACACTGCTTTATCACATTACAGTAAAAACTGTTGATAACTTGAGACTGGAATTCTGAGCAGGACTGTGTTGGTTTTATCAATGTCTTATTGTAAATTGCTTCTTATAATACAAATTCACTTAACATGAATTTCCTTTTAGTGTTAATTATTTTGGAGGCCTCCCAGGTTAGAAGAATGTGAATAAAACGAATTGCCCTAGTGTGAACAGCTGACTGCAAAGGATAGTGGGAAAAGTATTAACTTGCATGCAGATTACAGCCTCTCTTCTGTATTTGAGTGCTGTTTGTGGACTACAGATACTATGATGCATTTCGAGTTGCCGTAGTGCTCACGCAAAAATGTCCTTGCAGACGAAAGTGTTGAAAGCGGTGGATAATTCAACACCATACAAGAAAAAGGAAGATATTGCTACAGATTTCAACATTCCCATGAACACTTTATCAACCTTTCGGAAAAATTGAGATACAATAATGCAGGTCTCTGAACAGCAAACTGTGGATGCAAGTCATCAGCGTTTCCAATTTGCTAAATACCCTGATGTTAAGAACACCTTGCTTCAGTGGTTTAAAAATGCCTGTAATCAGAATGGGACATGTAGATTCATTTGCAATGTATACTTTTTAAAAGCTTACAACTGAATTTCAAATAATGTACAGTACCTTTAAATGTATAATTATTTTCAGTGTTACTGTAACTTCAATGAAAACTAACAGTATGCATTTGGCTTAGACAATGTTTTTTGCTGGTATCTTGAAATTCATATTAGAGAATTGACTGTATTTAACACAAACCAAGAACAAATAAAGCACTAGATTAAAAGATTATAAACTGGAACCAATATTTCCAAACTGAGAACAAGCACTTTGTTTTTCTCAAATGTTGTTTCATTTTTGTTAATTTTGTTAATTGTGCTTAGCTTCTGTTTATAGACTGTCAGGAAGGTCTCACTGTAATATCCACCCCATATCATACCACACACAGAAGGAACTGCTGACAAACCACAGATATCCCCAAGGGGAATGTTTAATTCATTATCATAATAGACATCAATAGCATCTGTCTGACTTAATGACTAAGCAAGCATGCTGCCAATAACAGTGTGCTACTCATTCATTTCAAAGAATGTTGTGTTTCTGCACCCGTGGCATCTTGGTAACTTGTAAGATTGTAATGCTTTATCAATAAGCGAAAGGTTGTCCCTTGAATTTCAAACCTTCCACTCTTAGTTGGAATGGGCTGTCAGTCTTTTTACCCGATCCTGACTGACTGAGATGCTCCCAAACTGATCCTCTAAAGCTGGTCAAGCATAGGGCTGTATGTATAAAGGTTGTTTGTATCATGGGGCTTGGGGACAAAACCGTAATGCTGTCATTTTGTTTTTAACTTATATGTGATGTAGAAACTGGCAGCTGACATAAGGAGTTGCGAAGGAATACTAAAAAGCAATATGGAAGTTCATTATACACCAGCTTGATTTATTATCCTACATTACAAGAGGTCAAATTAGTTTGTGATTGTCACGTGACCATTTTTGTATTCAAGTACAAACTTCCAAGTTTGCTATCGCCGCGAGTATTCAAATACCATGGTGTAAATTTGTCTTTGTTTTTTATGCATTTAGGTGGGATTATCACACATTCTTGTTCCCATCCTTAAAAACCCTATTGTGTCTGATCATGAATGAAAATCCCAACATGTATTTAATATTGACACCGAGACTACGGAGGTTATTAGAATGAGTGAAATGGTCATATAAAAATGGTGGGGGCCATATATTTCTTATTTGTGTTTTTTTTGTTTTTAAACAGCATATATGTAAGCAAAAGAACTCTGTTTTCCTAACGATATCTAAACACTATCAATTTCTCATTGTGAGTTACAATGTAGTTCCAGATACAGAGCATACATCTCTTCTACACAAAGTTGAATGTACCCCACTTTATCATTTCCTTTGTATCTTGAGTTGGTCGAGTTGGAAAACATCCTCCCACGACTGCTTTCCTTACCGCTGTGCTTGAGCACAGTGTTCTCAAGTGTTTATTTTAGACAATGAGTGGTGTATGAATTGTGAATCCATATGTACAGTGACAATACTGTACAGCCATTTCATCAGCTTTTAATTTGATTTTAAAAGCAGCTGAATTATTATTATTATTTGTTTATTTAGCAGACGCCTTTATCCAAGGCGACTTACAGAGACTAGGGTGTGTGAACTATGCATCAGCTGCAGAGTCACTTACAATTACGTCTCACCCGAAAGACGGAGCACAAGGAGGTTAAGTGACTTGCTCAGGGTCACACAATGAGTGAGTGGCTGAGGTGGGATTTGAACCGGGGACCTCCTGGTTACAAGCCCTTTTCTTTAACCACTGGACCACAAAGCCTCCTATATTATTTATTTCTTAGCAGACGTCCTTATCCTGGGCGACTTACAATCATAAGCAAATACATTTCAAGAATCACAGTACAAGTAATAATACGATTAAGAGCAAGATAAATACAATGACTTTGGTTCAAGCAAGTACAAGTGTGACAAAGTACGATTCAGTAATACAGCAGATAACAGTGTCAGTGATAGTTACATCAGGATATAATTAAATACAAAATACTACAGATTAAACACTTGGCAGATTACAGTACTCTGAATTACAGTACTCTGAATTAACACATCAGTAATACCCTTGTTTGAAACTATATCTGGTATTTAGTGTTTGAGCCCTGTGTCATGGATTGATGATTTACTTATCACAATCAACATGCTTACACCTGCACAAAGTGAAAAACTCTCATATTGCCTGTATGATTGTCTATGGTGTGTAGGCATATAGAATAAAGTTAGTACAAATAACAGTGTGCTCCCCAAACCTACCACCAGTATAACACTGTGTTATCCAAACATCACTTTATATGAACTTGTTCTATGACCTTACAGCAGTTAAAATAAAATGGCTTCTGCTGAATTTTTATTAACATCCAGGACCAGCAGGTGGCTAAATGCAATTATGGCAAGAATGTTGAAGGGAAAGTAAAACCTGAATTCTCAACACATTTAGAGTCACTGTTCTTGGCACATGTTTACTGGAGCATAGGCTATCAAAAGGAATAGGGAAGCACGTTCATGAATAAACATTATTGACACACTTCCTATGTTCACAACCACACTGTGCATTTGTTGAAAGCATTTTACCTGGAGAGTATTTTACAAAATAATATATGTTACCAGCAACAATACATCTGTTTCCATGGTTTCAACCCATGTCAATCTTGACTCCAATAACTATGTAGCAATGCAAGGATAACAAGCACCAATAACAGACACATTTGATTTTAGTCACTGGCATACAAATATATTTCTAATGACAGCTCCTCGTCTGGTCATCTATATAGTAGACCATGTCAAGTAGATTGTAAATAAAAACAAAAATGAAATTAGTTGTAAGAGGAGGGGTTATAAATACAGCAGAGCAGCCTATGCATACCAGAAAGCAAGCTACCAGATTGGTGAGGCACCTTGCACAGCTATGGTGTGGTGCACAGTATAACAGGATAGTGTAATGTAGGCTGCTCTTGCTTGCTGTCAAAATAGAATAACTAAAAAGCAATTTAACCCTGCCAGGGCTCATGTTGTTATGGTAACGAGAGGCAAGACACCTTAAACACATCAATATGAGAAACATCTCTCAACATCCCTGACACGCACCATATTTAATTAGGAGTGAATACTAAATTCTAAAAGTGCTAACTGGCTATGTAAATTTTGTTTAAATATATATCTGTGATAAACACTGCATGGCTTTGATTGTCTGAAGTGTTTTGTTTTTTGTTCCAGAGATTTGGGACGCTGTTCTTTACAAATGATGACCTTTGGATTTAGTACTTTCTGTATCAAAATTTAAAGAATACAGTTATCTGTGTTATTACCATACGCTTTATATTCGAATGGAGCTAATGTTCTGTTAAATCGTATATGTTGACACAATTAGGATGGTGTGAGATGTTGATCAAGCAAACAGTGTCAACTTTCCTGGGAATGCAGTCTCTGATGTAAATTGACTATTAAGATTTTCTCGTCTTTATTTTCCATCAAACCTATTTTGATTCATTATTACCATTCACGGCAACAGCTATTGTTTATGTGTTCCAGCTAATTAACCAAATAAATCTCTGAGTCAGTTTAGACTTCTGGCTCTTTAGGCACGTTCCTCACTGATCCCATGCAGATTAAAGTGTTTACTGCTTGGCTGGAAGCTGCTGATGGCTGGAAGATATTAACAGCGTACAAAGCTGTGCAGCAGAGGATACAATTCCATGGAGTTTGGACATGTGAGTGGGGGAGGTTAGAAAGGGCGGTGGCACTGAGAAGGACAACAAGCAGAATCCCAGGACTAAAACTTATGCGCTATGATGACAGGTTTAAAGAATCAAACCTCTGTAGTCTAGAGTCGAGGACTTTAATTATATAAAACCATGGGAAGTATTATAAATTATGTCACTCTGCCAAATAGCCAGATTTCAGAAGATTGTCCCATGCACATTAGACTAAGAACTTAACTTAATGATAAAGAACTTAATGATAAAGCCATGGAACACATTATCTCTGTATTGTGTTCTCTTCTTTTAATTAAAACATTATGTTCAGTAAGTTAATAAGTACAGTTGAGTCTTTCTGATATTGTATAAGACTGTTGTCTTGTTTCTCCCAGCTTCTTGCCCATCCAAAGTGCTCACAAGGAGACACTCTTATACCACCAGAGAGGGTCAACTGTAAATATCAACTTATAATATATTAAAAAAATGTCCATCCATATTACCATGGGTGGACATAAATGTAAGTTGAAGAACATTTTGTTTTCTAGGAAGCACTTTCAGTTTCATCTAGAGTATAATCAAAAGTGTGGCATTCTCTAAAACTATTGTGGAATGCAGAGGATAATTTCTTACTGGCCAACATTTCACAGTGAATAAAACAGTGGCTAGACTATCATTCTGCTGCCACTGCTTTAACACACACTGCGAGGCAGGATTTGTCTTACAGTTATTTTGGCAGCTCTGTCTGTACAGATGCCCACACAAAGTTTCCAATTTGGCTTAGTTGACACATATTCGTCCAAAACTCTGAATGTTTTTAGGCAGCGAAAGACAACACAATAAATCCTCCTGAAAACCCTTATCATGTTCATAACATAGATAAATTAAAAGTATAGCCATGTTTCTAAAATCAGTTGTTTCATCAAGCTGAATGGCAAATGAAGGACAGTTTTTTATTTTCTTGAACAGTTGTTCCTCGATAACTTCAGCAATGTCGTTAATCCTCCTTGCCATCGTGTTATCAAAGAGATGAACTTGGCCTACTTTACTTGCTGTTGATTCTCTGAAAATCACCCTGCAGATGTCCTCAGCAGTGTCCCTGGAGTGTTAGTTATTTCCCAATGAAAGGTAAGACTTGATCAATTATGAAGCCTTCAAAGCAGACACACCTATGGTGATTGAAACTGGATTTCTGTTGTTTCTTTTGACTTTCTCTACGGTCTCAAGTTCGGTTTGATAATAAACGCTGTTTTCATCATCTTCTTTGTCCTCTGAACTATCATTTCATTTTTCAGGAATATTCTTGACAAAAAAAAACAAACTGTCTGAACCTTGTTTTGACATTTTGCCCTGTTGCATTTTTAGTAATCCTGCAGACAAAGAGAATAAGCGACGCTGCTAGACACTTTTCACGCAGCCAGTTGAATGAAAGGGGAGGGGCATGTAAAGAGGCTAAACAAAGGCAATGTGAAAACTATTACATGCTTTGTTGTTGATCATTTATAATTTATTATGTACGGTGGACAATCTATTATAGTATGCCAGGTGCATTTTGTGCACATTTTGATAATGATTTATGTAACAGTAAAAACAGACATAATGAAGCGTTCTTACCTTTGTATAAGTTAGTGATCAGCAGATTTGTCAGCCGCATGAAGAGCAGAACGTGTGATTTTCACTAACTCTACCGCACAGAATAAATGAATATGTTTTACTCCAGTCACTGTTGAACGACCATTTTCTTTTTCTGTTGCTTTGATAAATGCCATTTTCATTTGCAGGATCCCGACAGGCTGACTTTATTTAATATATATGATATCTCAGAACCTTCAATCACTATGAATGCTGTACAGAAATGATGGGTGTAGCTAACTCCAGTCCTTCGGGTTCCATTGGCTCCCACATTTTAGTCATAATCATACACATCAGATCATATTGCAGCAGCAGTGAGGAAACAATACACTTCTGCAATATGACTGGAATTGAGATATGTCAATAAAATGAGATCTCGTCATGTGAACACAATCCCTATGACGCAGTGCCCAAGGGTCAGCAGCCGCTAAAGAAAGAAGAAAAAAGAAACAGTACGGGCGCGAGAACGAAAGCCCTAGAGCTGTGAAAAATTTCCAGCGATAAATATCGGGATTGTCTTCCTATGAATCGGGATGCAGGACATTTGCTAGGAAATCACGACTGTTCCGACCATATAGGGACTGTTGGCATGTATGTATTTAGAGTATTTTACCACAATAAACAAAATAACACCCTGCATATAAATAAAGCATTTTCTTAGTGTGAGTACTGATGATAATTTTAAGACCTTGGCTTGCCAAAGTAGGCTACTCCGTTCTGCGTTCATTCTTTGCTGTAAACGTGTTCATATTTTCTCCACCATTCATGGTGTCCGTTCTGTCTTTGTGTTTGCTTACTGCATTTAAAGTTGTCAGTGTCTTTGCTTTGCCATGGAGAGTGGCTTCTGGAGAAATAATTGAATATGTTGCCTTGCTTTATTTTATTTTTTGGTGTTCGGCACTAGTCCATGGACCGGGTGATGGGAAACCCTGCCCTTGGGCACATCATCTATCAAGAACATTGCCACATAGTGTGTTCTGGTTGTGTTATCCTGGCCCCACTGTCTCTGCCACACCCACCAGTCTGTCTTTGGTGATAATCATCTAGGTCAACTCCATCTATTACTCCATCTATTAACTTCTCAGCAGGACATGTGCTATTTGTGGTCTAACATTAACCTTCATCTGCTGTGTTAACTGCAAAGTAAATGTTCTGCTAACTGTGTTTAGGGATCAGCTGCAAATCAGTACTTTATCTACAGACTTCATAGCATTAGCTGTTACTTAGATGTACATTATTTAACAACACACAAAGAATAATCTGCCTCTGTGGGATATTTGAATTTTGACATGGACCTACTGTAGGAGAAACAGATCATTTTTAGTATAAGTATTTATGCAATACCTTTAAGAATATGTCAGATCCAAGGTGGTTATGATATTTTTAGATTGGTAAATGTGTAAATTGGATCTGGCTGTAGGTGCAAGACATTCTGGAATGGGTGACAGTTGGGGGATTAATGTAAATGTTTTTAACACG
>CM060273.1:16326980-16343187 GCA_030684275.1 Acipenser oxyrinchus oxyrinchus | reverse complement strand
ACTACCGGTCAAAAGTTTTAGAACACCCCATTTTTCCAGTTTTTATTGAAATTTAAGCAGTTCAAGTCCAGTGAATAACCTGAAATGGTACAAAGGTAAGCGGTAAACTGCCAGAGGTTAAAAAAGTTTAGGTTACCAAAAACTGAAAAATAATGTACATTTCAGTTATACAAAAAGGCCTTTTTCAGGGAACAAGTAATGGGTTAACAACTTACAGCTGTTCTGCAGCAATGGAAGTAAATTTAAGCCTTGAAAGTTGATGCTAATAATTCCTACAGGTGTCCCAACTTTTGTTGATTACTTACAAACCCTCTGTCTGTATAAAAGCAGTGTTGGAACAGACTGTGTTACTACACCCTCTTAAGCATTATTTGGACAGTATTGTACTGCAGGAAGTAGTATATTGCTATCATAATGGCGAGAAAAAGACAATTAACAAAGGAAGACAGACAGACTATTATAACCCTTAAAAGTGTAGGTCTTTCCTTTAGAGAAATTGCAAAGAAAGCCAAGGTGTCAGTGAGTACAGTTTCCTACACCATCAAAAGGCACTTGGAAACTGGAGGAAACTCTGACAGGAAGAGGTCTGGCAGACCCAAAGCCACAACAGAATCAGAAGACAAGTTTCTGAGAGTCAACAGCTTGCGTGATAGGCGGCTCACAGGACAACAGCTTCAAGCACAGCTTAACACTGGTCGAAGTAAGCAAGTCTCAGTTTCAGCTGTGAAGAGAAGACTTCGAGCTGCAGGTTTGACAGGTCGAGTGGCAGTAAGAAAGCCATTGCTAAGATGGCAAAATAAGAAAAAGAGGCTTGCCTGGGCCATGAAGCACCGCCAGTGGACTACTGAAGACTGGAAGGTCTCATGGAACGATGAATCAAAATTTGAAATCTTCGGTTCATCACGCAGTGTTTTTGTACGCCGTCGAGTAGGCGAAAGGATGGTTCCTCGGTGTGTGACACCAACTGTCAAACATGGAGGAGGAAGTGTGATGGTCTGGGGCTCTTTTGCTGGATCCAGAGTCAGCGACTTGCACAGAGTGAGTGGCACCCTGAACCAAAACGGCTACCACAGCATTTTGCAGCGCCATGCAATACCCTCTGGTATCGCCTAGTTGGTCAGGGGTTCATCCTACAGCAAGATAATGACCCAAAACATACCTCCAGGCTATGTCAGAACTACCTTAGAAGAAAAGAACAAGGCGGTAGGCTTCAAATCATGGAATGGCCAGCACAGTCTCCAGACTTAAACCCCATCGAGCTGGTTTAGGATGAACTGGACAGAAGGGTGAAAAGCAAAGCAACCTACAAGTGCAACACATTTGTGGGAACTTCTGCAACAGTGTTGGGAAGAACTTTCGAACAATATTTGATTTCCATTGTAGAAAGAATGCCACGAGTGTGTTCGGCTGTTATATCTGCAAAAGGTGGCTACTTTGATGAGTCAAAAATTTAGATTAAATTTTGTTAAACAAAACGATTCCATGATTTCTTTTTATCTCCAGTTGTTTATTTGTTCTATGCTTTAATTTCAGAGTACATTGAGACATTAAACTGCGTAAATTTCAATAAAAACTGGAAAAATGGAGGTGTTCTAAAACTTTTGACCCGGTAGTGTGTATATATATATATATATATATATATATATATATATATATATATATATATATCCCAAAATATATACCAAAAAATGGACAGTGGGATCGATGGCAACAGTATTAAGATTCCTTTATGTCCAGGCTTCTTTTGACTGCTGCAGCTCAGGGATAAACAGAACAGTTCAGCCTCTTCTGCTGTCAACTCAACAATTTTAGGTCTAAATTCATTAAAAATATATATTAGGATAAAAGTACAAAAATACAGAAATGAAGACACTTCAACCTTCAGGCATGCCAGCATCCTTGAAGTTACTTCCAGTGCTGTCTGCCTGTGTTACTTTGATATTTTCATAGCTCCAGGGTGTGTGCCATTTGCAAATGAGAAATCGAGCTTTCTCTGAATTATATTCTCTACCATTCTAGTGTGGGATACAAAGCTTTTTATGCTAATTTACCTTGCAAGTTCAATAGGGTAGCCTTGCCTTTTAAAATATTTTATTTTATCACTGGTTAAAATCAATGGAAATTGTGGAAGGGAATTGTGAGTTGTCAATTGTCCAATTTTGAAAAGAAATGTGATAATTAACAGCACATACAGTTTTAGTCAGTACACTGATGAAGGCTAGCTGAAATGTTTTGTCTACTTAGTTGGGGAATGTTAAATGAAAAACCCCAAAACAAGCATCAACAAGCTCTGCGTTATGCTGCTGTTATGTATATTGAGCTTTGTATTTCCTCAGTACCGAAAGTCATGAGCAGCGGTAAGCTCTCAACCTTTCCACAAAGATTGGACTAGGGTAGCACACTAGAAAAGTCGACCTCAGAAACTGGCAGTCCCACGAATTACAGCTTCAATTACAAAGCATTTTTATGTGTAGAAAGTGTATTCTAGTAGCAAACTAGCATTGCATATTTTAATTGTTTTCAGCTGTATGAATTGAAATGGCACTTAATTGTGCTAAGAACTAAACAGTAAATCACTATTTTTATTTGGTTGGTTAATAGTCTTGTGGCATGTTGAAATATGGAAGCAGGTTTAAATTGAAGGATGTTGTCCTTGGAGCGATTTTAAATAATAAAATTAAGGCTTAAAAATAAAATCAGACCTCATAGCACACTGTTAAAGTGATTGTAGTTGACAAATGATTTCATGAATCTTACCTGTTGTGCATTCCATTCTTTATAGAAGTATCAAAGTCCAGTTTTATTTTAAACCCGATATCTAGTTCTGCACTTGATTAGATAAACCTCTTTTTGAAATTCATGCCTTCAGTTAGTGTTGCAGTTATTTGGTGAATTCACCTGGATGGTGAAATTGTCTCCACCCATTCGACAGCTTCTTTCCCATCATTAACCAATCAGCTGTTTGCCATATTGACTGACATGCTATCAGCCAGTAACATGCTTTGATCCAAAAGACGCTGCTAAGGGAAAATCACCCAGGAAGTGTAAGAGATATCCTGGGAATAATGCATAAACATTGAAAATGTTATTTAGTTTCTTTCAAAACTGCATTTTTGTGGCCTATGTAAAGAAGTGAAAAACAGTTCTTACTGTAACAGTTGGGGTTATCCCATTGCAAATCAGTTGTACATTTTAAATCTGCTGCAAAAAAAATAACCAAATAAATAAAACTAAAAAGAAAAAATCCTTTTACCTTTTTATGACACATGTTAAAATGAAACACAAAACAGTATCGCATAATGTATCGGATTTACTTATTTGTGTTGGACGGGCTAAGCCTTAGGAAAAACAGTAGCACATGTCACAAACAAACAGGAACATTGGTGTTTGTTTGTGTAGAATATGTACCCTTCAGGGTGGAATCGTTTAATGGAATTATTTGTTTGGGTTTTGTCGTGCTGAAAAAGTCACTCAAGTAATTAAATGAAAAGAAAACCCAGCTGTGAAATAGAAACAAGCTGTTGGAATCCAATTTTTTCAGGCGGCTTTAGGCGTGAATTAATAGATCTTAAAAAGTAATTATTGTGCATTGATTGGTAGAGAAATGATAAATAGAACTACACTGTGAAGTCTATTCAACAGCCCAACAACAATATACACTAGTGGCCCTTGCCTTTGGAAACACATCATATAAATTATGAAGTAGCCACCCACATATCTCATAAACCACTTTATGTGTTATGGAAACTCCTCAAAAATCGAATGGTACCCTTCACTCGACCTGTGACTATCTATTGATTTTAGAGCCATTCAGTCAAATAACTTTTCATGTGAAGGTCTCGTGTTTAAGGCTGCGTGTGAGACTGTAGTTTGAAATGAAGCCTGGGTGGCGCAGTGATAGGTTCCTCACAAGTGTGTTTTCCTTAATAGAGACACAATGGGGAC
The DNA here is from genome assembly GCA_030684275.1 of Acipenser oxyrinchus oxyrinchus. NCBI lineage: Eukaryota > Metazoa > Chordata > Actinopteri > Acipenseriformes > Acipenseridae > Acipenser > Acipenser oxyrinchus. Next base: position 16,339,242 of record CM060273.1, on the reverse strand, counting down.
CTGACTCCAGCCTCTCAGGTCAAACAACTGAGCCACCGGCGTTTCCTGGCCTCATTCCAGCTGGGCTGTGAAGGAGGATGGGGAAGACTTGTACCGCTGTGTCACGCAGGCCTCCCAGCGGTTCGGAGTTTCCAACTTCGCAGAGCTCGTCGTAAAAGGTAGGTGCCCAGACTTTCTCAATTAAGTTACTGGCCATCATACACGACTCAAATACAGCCATTGTAATTGTGGGCTACATTCTCAAAAGTATTTACTCCAAATCATCATTTTCTTGTAGAATCTGTATTGTTTGTGAATCGTTGAGGAATAACTGATTAAAAATGCTGATTTCACCCACAGATTCCCAGCACTAACTGGTAATAACTGCGAGCGATGGTTTAGTTGTACAGGTACACTCCACTTACAACGGATCCTGTTAGAATGGAGTTCCATTTACAACGCATTGAGGAGGCATGTCGCTGACAAACATGGGTTTTAATGGGGAATTACTCTGATTAAAACTGACTCTTTTATAACGTATATACCGTTAATTACGTACAGCCTACCTGTTCCACAGGTAGGTATTTTGTGCAAATAAGGTACATCCGGGACAGCAAATGAGTCATGGCGGAATTTGTGACGTCAGGCCGGAAAAACAGTTGCTGTTTACTTTTATTCTTCTATGTTTTTGTTGGCACAGCCGTTGTACAGTTTAACCTCTTCAGTGCTAGGGGCGTACAGCGTATGCTCTAAAAAATTCCTCAAAGTGCTAGGGGGCATACGGCATACATCCAAAGATAAGTCTCACTGTAGCGCTGGCTGTGAGCATCCGATCATTTCAATTTGTTTTACAGAGTGTGTAGAAGGGTTTAAGCTCTCAAAATATGTGAATGGTGTATCGGTCACATCATTTAAAAAGTGCATGATTGATGTGTAAACTGCCCTGTATACGATTTCTCTGTGTTATTCAATGCCGGATGCGGAAGTCAAACAAGCAAAGAGATATTTGTCAAATTTTATTTTATTTTCAACAGTTATTTTCAGAACTAATCAATTGTTATTGATTGTTTTATACTGTCCCAGGCTATGCTGCACCATCCGCAGTAATAATAATATTGTAGTGTGCACGGGGGAAGGCAGCAGCAGGACTGCTGGCTCATTTGTACAGCGGTATCGGCGCTATGCTTTAGTGCTAGAGGTCCCTGGTTCGTGCCCGCCCTCTGCCTGTGTGTGGATTGCCTCGCCCTGTGTGATGCGCCTCCCTGTGTTAACCTATATCGCTACAATATTATACAATATGTCGGTGCCCTAAAGACTGCGAGTGAGTAATTGCTTACAAAATTTTAGGACATGTGTAGGGGGATTTAGTTTTTCGAAATTATATTTTGAATTTAGTTTTTGTCTACATTTAAAAATATGTATAGTTTACATATTGACCCAACAATGTTCTGTTTTAAATGTTTATTATTAATATTTATTAATACAAATGTTGACGCAGCCATCACAGAAACATATTAACTCCTATTTTTTTTCTAGCAATAACAACACATTAGCAGTGCAAGACACATGCAATTTGTCTAATTACCGTGTTAGAAAATTACTTTTTTAGGGCTTTAAAGTGGCACAGAAATTGTAATTTTTCATTTTTTTTCCCACTTAATCTGCAATATCTCAATCAGTTGAGTATATATGTCCAAGTAAATTATATCATTGAAAAGTTCAGATTGTGCTGAGAAAAACAATATAGGTTTCCTTTAGAGACCTGTGAGAAATGTGACTTTTAAACAATTCAGTCCCAAATTCAAGAAAAACCTCTAGGGGTGGAGAAACCCTTAGCACTGGGGGTGGAAAAATGCTTAGCAGCGAAGGGGTTTTAAGCGTATAACGTATACATTTTTAATTGCATTTAGCGAAAATATAAATTAGTAAAATGGTACTAGTTATTACATTATACTGCCCACAGAGGGTGTTTTGTACAAATAATAAACTCCCGTTCTTTGGCAGTTAAGCTTTCTTGTATTGTTCATATTTAAGTTACTTCTGTTCGCAGTTACATGCAGCATTTTGAATTGTGTTTACTACTTACTGCGTTTATAAAGCACTGATTTCCATTGTCCATTGGAGTGCACCTGTATTATCAAAACTGTTCAAGTAGTTGAATACTTTCATACAACGAGGATATGTCATGAAAAACCAGAACATATAGTATTTGTCATGGGCGAGTGAGGTGATAAGCCTCATTTGAAGGTACTGTATGGTAATTACTTATTACAAGGCATTACAGAGTAGGCAGTTTGGAGCTTCCAAAAGGTGCGTTGAGTGTTGAGAAGTGCATTCTTCAGACCTGGTGTTTTGTAAAGTCTTTTTGAAATTCCTCTATTAAAAGATCCTCAACTAATTTACATCCATCTTAAAATATTTACTATTTTGTGAAGAACAACGTTTTGCAAACAGTTTGTTTTAAATGATTTTAGCACTAGAATGTACAGTATTTGTGCTGTCGTCTGTCACTGAAAAAAGATCTGAACACTAATTTCGAACATAAAAATAATTAATGGAAATTTTCAACAGGGTTGGCCTTCCACGGTCTAGCATTTGGAGGAGTCAATAAATTCGAATGTTACAAATAACATGCTTGTTCAAAACGTAATGAAAATAAAACTGAGAACCGTATCTGATATTTATAAGCAACTTTTGTTTAAGGTTTACCTTGGCTTTGGTGAACTTCCTCTTTAGATGTTATGCTGTCAGTGTGTGTCAGTTTCAGATAGCTATTTCTTGGTATGTTTTTTCTAACGAAACCTTCTTTTGTCTTGAAAGGGACAGAAAGCACTTTGAACTCCTCACTTCTGACTGCACTGTTGACTGTTTTCAAGTACAGCACTATAAAGATGAATTCTATTCCCAGAATATAAAAGAAACAATTCCTAAAGAACACAAACAGAATAGCTGCACACAAGCATAGGTGTCAGGTTGTATGGGCCAGTGGTGCCCGGGCTCCACCAGTATTCAGGAATGTGGACCCAGTACCTCCACAGCTTACATATCGAGTAACATTTCACATCAGATTAGTTTAACAGGAAAACCAGCATTATTTCCCCTTCATAGAAGGTAATGTTCTGAGCCCTAGTCATTGGCGCAAGCCTTTCACAGACCACCGGTTCTCACACAAAGTGACGAAACCATGTTTGTGTATTTTATTTTTGCATTTAATATTATGGTAGTGTGTTGTTATTCTGCCTACCAAGAGTAAAAAAAAATACTTGAAAACCATTATGTATGAGCCAAGAACGACTGACTCACTTGGCAGCTCTGCAGAGTCAAACTAACGTTACCGATGAAATAGACAAAATCTCCTAGTGATCTCATTTTGCGAACTGAACAGCGCCAAAATGTTTTGCTATTTACTATGCGGTAAGTTGTCTGTGCACTAATCAATAATTACTTCTATCTTTGTCAAAACACGAATGTGGTCTAGTGGTTAAAGTCCAGGGCTTGTAACCAGAAGGTCACCGGTTCAAATGCCACCTCTGCCACTGACTGACTCACTGTGTGACCCTGAGCAAGTCACTTAACTGCCTTGTGCTCCATCCTGCGAATGAGATGTTAAATCAATGTCCTATTGTAAGTGACTCTGCATATAAAGCACAGTTCACAGCCTGCCTCTGTAAAGTGCTTTGTGATGGTGGTCCACTATTAAAGGCGCTATATAAAGATATTATTATTATTATTATTATTATTATTATTATTATTATTATTATTATTATTATTATTATTATAGTTCGTGCTTTACTATGCACCAATTTAGTTTCTCCTGGTTTGCTGGCCTAATTATTTTGATTTAGTTCAGCTGTGTGCCCCATGTCCTGTCCATATGACATACACAATAACAACAGGGTATGAAACGGTAGTGTTTATAAAATGTTTTTTGACTGAATATCATGCTGTGTATATGCAGTCAATCTTTTATAATGCAGTTGATAACTATTTGTTATTTATTGATTTTATTATGTTTTATTTACGATAATTTGAGATTAATTTCTGTGTACCTTGTCATTGTATTTGGAGTTATTCTGTCTATGTTGCTACTTTAAAAATGACTCTTTCAGAAATTAAAGCTGGTTTAATTTAAGCGCAGCGTGTTTGTGTCTTCACAGCCAGAGCAGCAACACAAAACCTTCGCTTTTGTAGATTATGCATCCATCTACTTTGTTATATATTTTCCGTATTCAATGTCGTTTTCTCCTCTATACACCATTGTATAGCACAAACAATGTGCCATAGACAAGCAATATATACACACAAAAATGAGATATTGTAAGTACACAGCAACGACATAAGGTAGATGTTTTAACCAATAGATACTGGGTTTACTGAAAATGTTACATTTTATTGTTTAAAAACAAGGCTTTTAAAGAGATTATTTTCATTTTTTTTTTCTCCTAACCCCAAGTATAGGGGAATCTGCCCCCTGACCCTTGGGCAGCACCAAAAATGTTACCAATTTGGTGCCGCTGCACACAAGTACGGAGCAAAATAGGCTGTTAATCAGGTTTAAAGGAGAAGTGTGTGAATGAGACTTTGAAGTTAAAATGGTAATATAACCAAAAATGGTTGCAGCCTTTGAGATATGGTGCAAACTGGATGCTGTGTACATTGTATAACCAGTTTAGGGGGATACATTATTCATTATAACCCTGTACCACAAATGTTTGTAGTCGAGAGGTGAGCTCTGTAGTCATTATGATGTCAGTATTATTAACTCGTCAGCCACTTGGAGGAGATCTATTCAGTCTCACCCCCTGCTTAATCAAAGCTCATCCTTGAGCTTAAACCCAAGTGCGCGTCCACCATATCTCAGAGAGTTTTAAAGTCTCACTCGTAACCATGACCACTCACCTGCTCCCAGGATCCCGAGCGACTTTAGAATCACGTGTCTCGCAGGCCAGCAAACAAGCTGTAGCTCAGTGATACTCAACTCAACTCTGGCCCTCGAGATCCATTCCAGTCCTGGTCTTTATTCCAACCAGTTCCGAAATTAGTTAATTGCCTCTTAACAGCTTGATTTCCATTACATGAGAGAAGATGTTAAAACTTCATGCTGATTTGAACTTGGCTCTCGCCAAGATAAGCACCAACTAAGACGTAGCTTCACAGTAAACTAATGTGATCCATATGTGTCTCCATCCATTTGCGCTTCCTTCCATATGATGATGTAGATATCCTTCTGTCTGGTGTTGATGGCTGAAGTGTAATGCTGGCTCCAGGGATCAGCTTATTTTGCCTCCCTAGCGCATCAGCACACACAACGGCTGCGATGCTGGCTCCGGGGATCAACCATAGTGCGGTCTCCCCAGCGCATCAGCATGACAACCGTCTGGATTGAGCTAAGTAGGGTACATCTCTGGGGTCTTCAAGTGGGCACCTTCCATCCTCTGTGTTTCGTCGACTAGCCCACGACACCTCAAGAGGGCTCGACGGTGATTCTGGCGTCCCAGCATCACCCCCCTCCGTCCCCCACTCAACTCAGCCCAGCTTACTTACCTGTACATCAACCTTTCTTTCTTTCTATTGTGCTTGAGATCCCCAGCCAGAATCTTTCCGTCTCAACCACAGCCAGTTGCTGCTCCTCTCTGCTGCTTCAGATAAGTTCTTCACTGTGCGACGCAACTCTTGGCCATTGAATCCGACATCTCTGAGAAACCGGGTTGTAGAGTGTGCCACAAATCCTCGACATCCCACTTCCACTGGGTAAACCCAGACTCTCCATCCTCGCTGTTCCGCTTCAGTGGCTAGTTGAGCATACCGCAGTTTCTTCCTCTCATACGCCTCATCTACAGCATCCTCCCATGGCACTGTTAACTCTACCAGGTGAACAAGGCGTGCTGATCCAGACCACAGGACAATATCTGGTCGAAGGTTTGTGGTGGCAATTTCAGGTGGAAAAATAAGCCGCTGACCAACATCTGCCAGCATTTTCCAGTCTCTAGCAGCTTCCAGTTGTCCTGGGCGAGGATTGGTTTTAACACCTTTTCTTGGTGGTTGCTCTCCTGGGCGGAGAAATGTTGTCTTTTGTGTGTAATGTTTTGATGGAACAGGTGGCAACTTATTGGTCATGTTACGCTTGTCTTCCAATGCTAAGGCCAAACATCGCAGCACCTGGTCATGGCGCCAAGTAAACCGTCCTTGGCTAAGAGCCACCTTACATCCTGTCAAAATGTGCCTTAATGTTGCAGGTGATGAACACAAAGGACATGAGGGATCCTCTCCTACCCAGAGGTTTAGGTTCTGTGGTGATGGGAGAACATCATATGTTGACCTTATAAGGAAACTGATCCTGCTCTGTTCCATTGACCATAGGTCTTGCCAGCCAATCTTGCGTTGTTCCACACTCTCCCATCTCATCCATTCTCCCTGCTTGCCCTGGGAAATGGCCTTTATACACCTCATCCTCTCCTCCTGCTTTTGCACCTCGTTGACTACAAGCTTCCTCCGTTGCGCTGGGGCTGCCTTGTGCCATGTAGGAGGAGCTGAACTGAGACCAAGACCCCCTCTTCCATGCTGAACTTGCCCCATGATATCACCAATTCGAAGGGCAGCCTTTGCATCCTCCACAGCTTTCTTTGCCACCCACTTTCTTCCAGTTTTCAACACAGGTGCTGCCTCCCTTACGCATTTGTCGGCGTGACTCTACTAATGTCATTTCCAGTCGGACCTTGGCGACTTAAACTCCTCGGTTAGAGCGGAGACAGGTAGCTGCAGTATTCCTTTACCATAAAGTCCCACTCTGCTGAGGCAGCGTGGAACTCCCAACCATTTCCTGATGTGTGAACTGATTAAAGCTTCCAGCTTCTCTACTGTTGTCAAAGAAACCTCGTACACAGTCAGTGGCCACAGCAACCTTGGCAGTAGGCCAAACTGAAAGCACCAGAGTTTTAGTTTGCCTGGTAAAGCGCTGCTGTCTATGCTCTTCAACCCTTCCACAGCTTGTTGTCTAACTTCTCCCACACGAACTGTGTCCTTTAGATCCCCGTCGTACCATCTCCCAAGACTCTTCACTGGCTTCTCAGACACTGTTGGTATTGCCTCACCATTAATGAAGAACGTTTTATCAACTACTTTACCTTTAATTATAGAGATGCTCCTTGATTTAGTGGGCTTGAATTGCATTCGTGCCCATTCAATGTTATTGGTTAATTTGCCCAATAACCGATTAGTGCAGGCTACTGTTGTAGTCATGGTTGTCATGTCATCCATGTATGCTCGAATTGGTGGTAGTCGTATTCCAGAAGCCAACGCTCTCCTCCCACTACCCATTTTGATGCCCTAATGATTACTTCCATTGCCATGGTAAAAGCCAGTGGAGAAATGGTGCATCCTGCCATTATTCCAACTTCTAGGCATTGCCATGTAGTGCTGAATTCTGAAGTTGAAAAACTAAATTGCAAATCTCCAAAGTAGGCTTTCACTAGATTTGTTATTGTCATTGGTACACTGAAAAATCAAATGCTGCCCAAAGAAGTTCATGTGGCACTGAACCATATGCATTAGCCAAATCCAAGAATGTCACATGGAGCTCCTTCCTCTCCTTTTTAGCTGATTGAATTTGTTGCCAGATTACATTGATGTGTTCTAAGCATCCTGGGAAACCTGGAATGCCCGCTTTTTGTATTGAAGTGTCAATGAAGCAGTTCTTTAATAGGTAAGTTGACAATCTCTGAGCAATAATGCTGAAGAAAATCTTGCCTTCTACGTTTAATAGGGAAATAGGGCGAAACTGACTGATGCTGCTAGAATCTTTTTCTTTAGGTATAAAGACTCCACCTGCTCGGCGCCATGCTCTTGGTACAACCTGTTTTTCCCATGCTACTTTCATCAGTTTCCACAGGATTAGTAGAACTCCTGAAGCACTCTTGTACACTCTGTCGGAACTCCATTAGGCCCTGGAGATGATGAAGCCCTTGCTTTTTCACAGCTTGCTCTACTTCTTTCCACTTAGGTGCACAGTCCTCCATTTGGTATTCTGGTGGATTGATAGGTGGGATGTCTGAAGGAATTGACATAGGCTCCTGCCTTTTTGAATCTGTATCGTTTCCTCCAAATATCTCTCCAGCTCAAACTTAGATGCTTTTAGTGCGCCATTCTTCTCACTGGTGAATAACTTCTTTACAAATTTGAATGGGTCTTTATAAAAGTTAGTTCTCATGACGCTCCTTCTTTTTGTAGCGTTTCCGTGGCGCTCAGCTCTGCGCAATGTTGCAAGCTTATCTTTTATGACCCTTTGTAAGAGATTGAGTCCCTCCTTCTGACTTTCTTCTGCTCTTCTCCATTGCTTCCTCAGCTGTCTCCTTTCTCTAACTAAGCGTTCAATCTCCTGCTGCCGTCTAGACTTTCCAGGAATAGTTTGTACTTTTTCCTTCCTTTTTCAACTCCAAACCTCTCGCTTCCATATCGTAGATGATGTCCCCAAATTTATCCAGTTTCTTTTCAACTGTTCCACTTAACCTTTCCAATGCAAAGCAGAGATCTGTGTTTACTGTGTCCCATGCAGTTTTCTCACAAGCTCTTGGCCATTTAACTCCAGGCTTGTGCCCGTTGAGGTTCTTTTCTCTCTTACGCTGGTTTGTCTGACCCGGGTTCACAAGGATCATTAGGTTCATCACTAACTGTGTCCATGCAAGTCCTCCTCACATCTATGACAGGGGTGCTGATATCCTGCGAACTGTGGTTTGCTTCCTGTCGCTGGATTTCATTCGACTGACTTGACTGACTTCGTAAGAAGTACTGATCAATCGAGGCCCTTGTCCCTTCTCCCTCAAGCATTTCATTCTCCCTTGATGAATCTTCAAACCCCTGACCGTTGTCGCCTTGCTCCAGCCGCAGACACAAACCTGGAGTTCCATGTCTTTGCTAACTGCAGATCTTGAACTAGTCTTTTGTGAAGTACTCTCCATACTCATATCCGTTTCCGTTCCTAAGTCCTTAACCGTGTTGTCCAACGTTGAGTCATCTTCCGCCCCCGCTCTCGCAGACTCTAGGGGTATTTTCCTCTTTAACTTCTTTGAAGCCTTGGGCGGGTGTCTCCAGCATCCTGTAAACACAGCGCTGGATACTGCCGACAAGGGTAGCTAACCCTTGCCAGCCCCAATGGGGTCTCTTTCCTCCAGTCAGCTGTCTCTCCAGGCTGTCACAAGGTCTTTCCCTTGTTGCCAGCTGCACTATTCACAGCAGTCACTGGGCGTATCCAGATCTTCATGATTTCCATTACATGAGAGAAGATGTTAAAACTTCATGCTGATTTGAACTTGGCTCTCGCCAAGATAAGCACCAACTAAGACGTAGCTTCACAGTAAACTAATGTGATCCATATGTGTCTCCATCCATTTGCGCTTCCTTCCATATGATGATGTAGATATCCTTCTGTCTGGTGTTGATGGCTGAAGTGTAATGCTGGCTCCAGGGATCAGCTTATTTTGCCTCCCTAGCGCATCAGCACACACAGCGGCTGCGATGCTGGCTCGGGGATCAACCATAGTGCGGTCTCCCCAGCGCATCAGCATGACAACCGTCTGGATTGAGCTAAGTAGGGTACATCTCTGGGGTCTTCAAGTGGGCACCTTCCATCCTCGGTGTTTCGTCGACTAGCCCACGACACCTCAAGAGGGCTCGACGGTGATTCTGGCGTCCCAGCATCACCCCTCCGTCCCCACTCAACTCAGCCCAGCTTACTTACCTGTACATCAACCTTTCTTTCTTTCTATTGTGCTTGAGATCCCCAGCCAGAATCTTTCCGTCTCAACCACAGCCAGTTGCTGCTCCTCTCTGCTGCTTCAGATAAGTTCTTCACTGTGCGACGCAACTCTTGGCCATTGAATCCGACATCTCTGAGAAACCGGGTTGTAGAGTGTGCCACAAATCCTCGACATCCCACTTCCACTGGGTAAACCCAGACTCTCCATCCTCGCTGTTCCGCTTCAGTGGCTAGTTGAGCATACCGCAGTTTCTTCCTCTCATACGCCTCATCTACAGCATCCTCCCATGGCACTGTTAACTCTACCAGGTGAACAAGGCGTGCTGATCCAGACCACAGGACAATATCTGGTCGAAGGTTTGTGGTGGCAATTTCAGGTGGAAAAATAAGCCGCTGACCAACATCTGCCAGCATTTTCCAGTCTCTAGCAGCTTCCAGTTGTCCTGGGCGAGGATTGGTTTTAACACCTTTTCTTGGTGGTTGCTCTCCTGGGCGGAGAAATGTTGTCTTTTGTGTGTAATGTTTTGATGGAACAGGTGGCAACTTATTGGTCATGTTACGCTTGTCTTCCAATGCTAAGGCCAAACATCGCAGCACCTGGTCATGGCCAAGTAAACCGTCCTTGGCTAAGAGCCACCTTACATCCTGTCAAAATGTGCCTTAATGTTGCAGGTGATGAACACAAAGGACATGAGGGATCCTCTCCTACCCAGAGGTTTAGGTTCTGTGGTGATGGGAGAACATCATATGTTGACCTTATAAGGAAACTGATCCTGCTCTGTTCCATTGACCATAGGTCTTGCCAGCCAATCTTGCGTTGTTCCACACTCTCCCATCTCATCCATTCTCCCTGCTTGCCCTGGGAAATGGCCTTTATACACCTCATCCTCTCCTCCTGCTTTTGCACCTCGTTGACTACAAGCTTCCTCCGTTCGCTGGGGCTGCCTTGTGCCATGTAGGAGGAGCTGAACTGAGACCAAGACCCCTCTTCCATGCTGAACTTGCCCCATGATATCACCAATTGAAGGGCAGCCTTTGCATCCTCCACAGCTTTCTTTGCCACCCACTTTCTTCCAGTTTTCAACACAGGTGCTGCCTCCCTTACGCATTTGTCGCGTGACTCTACTAATGTCATTTCCAGTCGGACCTTGGCGCACTTAAACTCCTCGGTTAGAGCGGAGACAGGTAGCTGCAGTATTCCTTTACCATAAAGTCCCACTCTGCTGAGGCAGCGTGGAACTCCCAACCATTTCCTGATGTATGAACTGATTAAAGCTTCCAGCTTCTCTACTGTTGTCACAGAAACCTCGTACACAGTCAGTGGCCACAGCAACCTTGGCAGTAGGCCAAACTGAAAGCACCAGAGTTTTAGTTTGCCTGGTAAAGCGCTGCTGTCTATGCTCTTCAACCCTTCCACAGCTTGTTGTCTAACTTCTCCCACACGAACTGTGTCCTTTAGATCCCCGTCGTACCATCTCCCAAGACTCTTCACTGGCTTCTCAGACACTGTTGGTATTGCCTCACCATTAATGAAGAATGTTTTATCAACTACTTTACCTTTAATTAACTACATTAGAGCCTGCTTGGAGTAAAAACTTGCTGGATTGGATCTCGAGGGCCAGAGTTGAGTACAGCTGCTCTAGCTATAATGCAAAGAACATGAATATGTAATTACCTGTTTCAACCAGAGGAGGCCAACGTAATGATTGGCATCTCAGTCCATTGAATTAAATGGAAAGGCAAGGGCTGGACGCAGACCACAAACCATACTGTTCAAAGACAAAAGTCTTACCATTCAACTAAAGAGCAGGTTCTATAGCAGAGGGGTAAGTGCGGGTCTTATGCTGATGTCAGTATGATTAACTCATCAGCTGCTAGGAGGAGATCCATAACAAATACTGAATGACACCCACCTCTTTCCCTCTTCTAGAATGTGTTCCCTAATTTCCCTCTTAGCATACAGTATTGTAGGGTGCATGGTGGCTCACCTTATAAAAGCACTACCACTTGTATTGCAGGGTGGGTCAGGAAGAGTGGTTCAAATCCTGTTCACACCACTGATATTAGCTGGTGACCCACACAAAGCTCTGCCTTGGCATTAGCACTGCAGCAAGCTTAGGGAGGTAAAATGCCTGGAGATCAGTAGTCAGACACCAATAAACCCAGATGGATATTTGCATTGCCCCCAGAGTTCAGTATCTTGGTAACAGGTCCGGCAGACGATCATTGGCTTGATAACGGGCTGTTGATCTTACGTCATGATCTGCAAGTGGGCGGCAGCAGTGAGGCCACACAAAATGGGGGATCAGTTTTTCAAAAATGTAAAGTATTAAAAGCCTTTTTAAGAGTTAGACCAAAGTGAAGCACCTGCCAATCACTTGCAATCTAATAGTCTGCTATATGAATCATGGATAATTCAGAGGCATTTTCATTCAACAAATATTGGCAAATGGATTTCAAGGATAATTCCTGCATGTTGCTGCGTTTGATGTGAATGGAAAGGCAGCCTATTACTGTGCTTCAGATTCTAAC
>CM060273.1:15972353-16326480 GCA_030684275.1 Acipenser oxyrinchus oxyrinchus | reverse complement strand
ATATATAGAAGACGTTGACAATAAAGCAAACATCACAAACAGTTGCCAATATGTTTTTAGTTACAGTACCAGCAAAATCATACTAAAAGTATACTAGACAATAGATTCGTTTTCCTGCATTCAGGATTTCAAGTTCGTTAGCACTGTATCACTTATCAGTGCTGTTTTTCTAATCAGTACAATAGAACATAATTAAATTACACCACTGGAAGCAAAAGTAGTGACTATCAAGAATTATCAACCACTACAGCAGTGTGGAGTAGTGATTAGGGCTCTGGACTCTTGACTGGATGGTTGTGGGTTCAATCCCAGGTGGGGGACACTGCTGCTGTACCCTTGAGCAAGATACTTTACCTAGATTGCTCCAATAAAAAAAACAACTGTATAAATGGGTAATTGTATGTAAAAAATAATGTAATTGTATGTATAAATAATGTGATATCTTGTAACAACTGTAAGTCGCCCTGGATAAGGTTGTCTGCTAAGAAATAAATAAATATGAATCTGCAGTTACTGTCTGTGTTAAAATATTTAAATGCATATACAAATTATAATAAACAAGACCAAGGGCTTGTTTCTATATTGCAAAATCATAACAGCAAATACAATAGGTCTTTGAACCACAACTGCAACTAGTTATCATCTGTGTCTATAATCCAATTGGAATTGGTGATTTGTTTTAGTATGACAGGTAGAGCCAGCTAAAGCTACCCCCATTCTACATGTCCAATATATGAAAATGCATTACCCATGTATAGCAGGGTTAGAGAGTTGCACATAAGGAGGGGGCTTCTTGTGTATAAATAATGATTGTATACAAGGAGGCAGCGTGGTCCAGTGGTTAAAGTCCAGGGCTTGTAACCAGAAGGTCACCGGTTCAAATCCTATCCTCTGCCACTGACTGACTCACTGTGTGAGATGTTAAATCAATGTCCTACTGCAAGTGACTGCATATAATGCACAGTTCACAGCCTACCTCTGAAAAGCACTTTGTGATGGTGGTCTACTATGAAAGGCAATGAACGGGGATATAAATAACAGTGGGGTTGGTTTTAATAAGGAACCTGACACACTGTGTGTAGCAGCCTGCCTGCTGTGTTTAGTTCTGGGAACAGCCAGCTATACTCTGCTATACTGGGTGGGCTCTACTATCCCTAAACTATCTCCCTGTTCATCGGGCAGTTCACCCAACCCCAACCTTGGATATACACACAATCGCTGGTTCCTTCTCCCAGGACAAACCCCCTATGGCTTTACAGCAGCTGTGATCTGTATAAATCGGGACCCTTTTATTCCTGTTGTTCTGCTGCACCATGCCTACCTGCTGATTAGGAGCTTGCAGCTGGTTAACACACAAACACACACACACACACACACACTGCTTGTTCCCACAACTAAACATAGCAGTAAGGAGGCCCACTGGGAGCTGAGAACTGAACACTCACTTTACGTGTGACATGATTCGAATTTCAAAAAAAAAAAATCCTTTCCCTGAAAATAGCATCCATTTGATATGAACAGATTAATTCCAGAAAAATCAAAAGCCTCTCTCTAATATGATCTTGGGTCCCAGTTGCACACATATCAGCAGCCAGAAAAGAGAAAGTTGGTAAATGTTGTGGGATTTTAGATAAAGGGCACATTTCTTTGACTTGGCAGAGGCTTGATAAAAGAAAGCTCAGAAAAAAAAGAGGTTGCGGGTCTGGTGAGCATAATGTGTAAACAGCGCCATGGCAACTGACTTCACCTTGAATAGAACACCTTTTATCTTCTGGAAGACAATGGGGTGCTGAAGAAGGCTCTACGGCTTATCCAGAAGATGGAAAAGAATTGTAGTGTGTGTAAGTATAATTTCTGTGTGGAAACTAAATGGAAATGCAGTAAAGCCTGTGTGGTCTTGGAGCCCTACAGGAATTTCAGGACCTTGGAGAGATCCTTGTTTTCCATCCCTGCTAATTGAACAGGATTTGGTTAGGCGAGTCTTGTGTATTTATCAGGTGGTTTAATAAAAATATGAATCAATTATCTACACAAGGTAGTTTAAATATATGTTGTTTGAGTTCTGCTTTATCACTGTCTGTCTATCTATATAATATATAAAAATTAAACACATACATACCATATATGGGCGTGCCCAAAAGAAATGACGCTGTGGTTTGAGATACTAAATCATTTAGCTGTCTGAATGCAATGCAAAGTACATAACGTTACAAAATAATTCCAGTAAATCTTATCTAATCTTATCTAAGATGCACACATTATGCTAAACATGCATGTTATTTTTAATGGTATTTTTTTCATAGCATTTGTAAAACAGAAAAAAATGGACTCTTACACTTCAAGCTGCTTTTCTCATTGAATAAATGCATCTGACTCGCATGCATTGCTTCCGTGTAGGAAAAACAATTCATAACATTATGGTTTTATTTGACACTGACACTAGCTGAGCCATTATTTGAATTTATGTATCACTACTTTTCCTTTGACTGCCGTGTTTTCAATGTCGACTTCATGTGACCTTACAAAGCTGAAGGTCAGAAGTGTTACATTGAAGTATCTGCAAGGTGCGTTCATTAAATATTCTTCACCAACAGCTTCAAATAAATTACCATTTATTAAAAAAAATCAAATTCACTTTTACCATAATGTGTAAGTTTTTCATCTAGGAAAATATGAGGCCAATTAAATTATGGCAATATATTTTAGGGGCTGTTATCTCAAGTACTCTATATGAGCCTTATTGCTACAGCTTTAATATGATAAACTGCTGCTTCTTTAGACCCAGATTAACACTTGCTTAGGACTTCCTTATCAAAAGTAATATTAGGTAGTCCAAGGACGTGCTAATCTGGGTCTGTGAAACCATCCGATAGTTTTCTTTTTTTAATTTCTGGATTTTATTTTTAAAGTTTACAATTTGTTGCTTCTGAGTCTGAATCAGATCAGTTACTATGGACCCTTAAGAGTGTGTGTTTATCCAGACTACTGAGTCACTGTCTTGCAGGATAATGGAATCTGAGTGAAAGGGAATAGGAAGGAACAAGAACACCAAGTTTAAGAAAGAGAAATCTTGAACAGAAGTACTGATGTTTATTTATCACAGCTTTTGGAAGATGGCACGTATAAGCTTTTTGCACAATATCAAGCTACTCAACTGCTCACTGTTTTACAACTCGATTGGATTCAGAACTGGAGAAACCTGGGCTAAGGAGTAAGAACCTTTGTGGTTCAATGTCCAGTGTTAAAATATTTACAAACAATTATTTCATGGGGCACAGGGATATTAGAGTGTAATTAATAGAGGATCTCACTACAATGGACATCGCGGTATGTTACAGTCTGAAATAAGATTAGGGAAACATATGGATTCAAGACTTCTCATTTCCCCCTTTCATTTACATTGATCAACAACAGATAAATCTAGCCTTTATTAAACAAGAACAATGTTGCTAATTTAACAATACATAACCCACTGCTACCCTTCAATGAAAATGCTGTTTGCAATTAAAATTACCAAAGATTCAGTCTGTTTATCCCATTGTTAGAGCCTTTCTGCTGTTGAGTGAGTTTAATAAAAATTTTTAAAAAAAAACAGGTTTCTTCATGTGACAGTCTGGGGGTTTTAATATTCTAATATAACAATCCTAATTTCAGTACTGATCTTTGCATTCTCCATAACTCAATCAGAGCAGTTTTGGACAAAGTTACCCCTTCCACTCTAATAAACGCAACACACGTCCTAATAAACCTAATTATTTCATTGTTGAATAGCCCTCTGAGAACAGAATGCTTCTTACAGCAGACTATTTGTACAGTGTCTCATTTATCATTGCAACAATTTATTCAGCTGTCCATGGCCTATGCAGTTAATGCATTCCAGGGAATCAAATTTGTGAAATCAAAATAACATGGCAAGATTGTTCAAAACACCTGGTGCTGGTATTATTCTGGTTAGTATAGGAAAATCAGGTGCAGTATGTATGTTAGTATCCAAAGCCAAAGTGTACCGCATTGTCAGGATCCCAAGTATCTCATTGGCTTTGGTCAGGCCATTTTAATTATCCACTATGAACCCCAGTGATGAGGTCATATTTGTGCTTGGTGTTATTCAGATAGCTAAACGACTGATTGAGATGTTGAACTCAATTTGAGAAATATTTACAAAAGTAAATTCAGCCATTTACTAAAGTACCTTTTGGAGTAAGACATGCATACTAAATTAGGTCATTAACACAATGAAAAACAATACACAAATATACCATTCTTTTCTGTTTAACTAATGAAAAATACACGTTTGAGAACACTTACCTTGGTCAGTTTTCACTGGCGTAATTTCATTAGAAATAGTTACACGAGAAAGAAGTAACACGTTGTTCTAATGCAGATTGATTTGCAAAATCCATAGAGATACAGCATGGCAATGTAAGCTTACACTACTTTACCCCAAGGCCAATGTGCCCTACACCACAGGAACATCTCTAAAGCAAAGTGAAGGTTGTTCAGTTTCCATGCAGATCCAGTCAATAGCCCTTCTGATTCCTTGCAAAGATAGCCATTGCAGCACCCCTACTCTGTGACTTTTATCCAGTAGGAACTGGGCTGAGCCTGAAAGCGCACATTTGACAAGTAACCAACAAAAATGGTTCCCAGTGGCTGATGGTCCATGGGGAGTGGGTTTTCTCTTGATGGCCCTGCAAGTCGGTACCTGGTTTTAGTACTCAATAAATGGCCATGAGCTCTACTTACAACAAGAATCTGTTTTGACTGCTGAAACTATCTTTGGTTGAGAGAAAACCGGAAGATCAATAAAGGGGTTGAGATTTTTTTTTGTCCGAAAAACAAGTTTTCTCTTTTCTTTTAAAGGACACTAAAATCGATACAATGTTCCTTTTTTTGAAACCACAACGCATATAGACGACCTTCTAGGGTTAATCTGTTTCAAATAGGGATAGTTATTTTGTTGAAAAAAAAGTCTTACTTGACAGAGTTCGGATCAATAGCTTTTTGGGCAAATAGAGACAGAATTACTTGCAAAAGTGGTTTTCACTGCAAGACCTAATACAGTAATAAATCTGGATTTCCAAACAGGGCTGTTTATTTTGCTTGCTGATTTTACAAGAAGTTACTTTTATTAAAAAGCAATATAGAAATAATGAAGAACACTGTATAAAATCCTAATATTAAATTATTTGGGTTAGGCTGGGATTTTATGTGAATATGTTCATCACATCGAGTCATTAAACGTCAAGATGAAAACATTAGAATTGAAAAACGCTTAGTGGAAACCGCTGTCTGGTCAAATAGACCCGAAACATAATAGAAGGAATAAAACAGGTTTTTCATTTGCTTATAAAGGGCGCACAGGTTTTATTACCTATGCAATGTTCTTCAGATTGTAAAAAATGTTCAATACTTCAATGTTTTAATACTTCAATCAAATCACTCTCCTGCCTAATACTTCACTTCATATTATATTGTATATAAACAACACTTTTCATAAGGTCAGTTTAAAAACAGATTTTGCGAGTTTTCTTTTCTGCTGTTTTCTGAAATAATGTTGCACACAAGTCCATGAAGCCTACCTCACTTATAAGCATACCCCCATTATATAAACACACGCTCCTATCTGTGTGGTTATATAGTAGTGTTAATACAATTGATTTAACGCCTTGGTTTACATTCTATTAAAGAGGGGTCTGTGATAATGTTGCTAGTACTTGCAAAATATGGATATTAATGTGTATTTTTTAACCAAATAATTATACATTACCAATAAATTCATATAATAGTAATCAATCATTAACATTGAAACTATAGTAGGTACTTCCAACAAACTGATTAATTATTGGCAAACTGACAATGAAAATTAAGTTATTCCTGGCAAGCTGACTAGTTAAATTAAATAGAAATAACTTAGTGAAAGAAGAAGCTATTCCAGGCAAGTCGCCTAACATAATATAAATAACGACTTACTGGCAACATGTAACAAGTGTGCAAGTGTCACCCCATTTGAAAGTTTGTTTACTGCACCTAGAAGAGGTCACAAAAAGGACTGAGAATCTTCTCAAAGAGTAGAGGCGTGACATTTCGAACCACAAAAATGTATATTAAACATGACTTTCCAAGAATAATACCTCTGCAGAACCAAAACATTTTTAGAACCTGGAAGAGAGTATATAACCCTATCCCAAAAAGAGCATGATGCTCTCAATCCTCGAAAGACCCAAAGGTGATGCTCCTTGACTGAAGAATACCACAAAGCAAATGCAATACAGGGAAGAAGTGGTGAGAGCCTGAGAGACCAGGACCGCGGTGAAAGGAGAAGAGAGACCAATTCAATTCAATGATTTCCAAGTTCCACAAGCAAATGGTGAATGGTGAATGGTGAACAGTGTTGCCCAGGACTGTCGAGTAGAATCTATGTCACATTCTGCTTTAGAGTTATGTAATTTATGATAAGTAACTTGTAGGAACCTTGATAAATAACAACACCGTTACAATTGCCTCATGTTACTTGAATGAAGAGCTTTTTAAGTAAACTTGCTTTTTGTAGACCAGTATATTTAGATAAGTTAGATTGAAGGTTTGATACCAATAATTATCTGTGATACAAAGTGCATTTTTAAAATAAATATCCATGGCTTGGAAAGTTTATGGAATTCTTTTGTTAGTTACAGTGTTGCTGTGTGATGTCTCAGAAACTGTAAATGGGATTTTGCTTGTGAAAGAAATGGGGCCAGAAAAAGGCTCCCATAAGTCTACTGTCCATACAGCACCACTACTGTCCTCTACTGTCCTTAGTGTCCATATACCTAAACCAATATATTTGGAACCTGGTATCTAGAAACACATTATCTTGGTCTCGGGTCCATCTCTTGTATTTTTATCTGAAATCCTTAGGGCCTGTAAACAGATAGAAGAACACCAACCTCCAATACAGTTAAAAGTCAACTACATTTAATAAATCAGGAGAGTTCCAGTTGTAAGTTATGTTTGCGTAGGTTTCTCCTGCCCAGCAACAGACTAGTTACATACATCATCAATATCATTGAAATAAACACATTCAAAGTGGGGTATTCTGCCATAACCATTAGGAGTGTAAACAGTGTTCAGTTTCAACATTTGGTTCAGTTTGGTTTTATAACTTTACAATATTAAGAATGTCATTGTGTTCTGGTTTGTTTTAACATCCCCCTTTACATTAAAATCAAGAAAAACAGGATTAAAGCGTGTTCATTGGCTGTAAAGCGTGTTGTGAGGGTTGTAGGATGAATGGAAGTGCAGAGGCCTGGTTGATGGACATCACTTTCAGGCAGTTGAAAGCCCAACCTCCCTTGCTTCTCATTGGGTTTAAGTTCTAACCAACCAAGAGTTTGAATGAGGAACCAGAAAAATCATCCTCCACAAATTGGCTCAAATCCAAATACGGTTTTGGGGTTCAGGTTTCGAAACTGTGAACATCCCTAGTTTGCCTTAGAGTCACGAGGAAGAGGTTTACCACCCAGCTTAAAAGGATCACAGTCAAGCACTGGGAGCCATATTGTCCTTGCTTTGAGGCACTGCGAGGTTTAAAGTAAATCAATAACCAAACTCCTGCACTTCTCTGAAGAATATCAAAAGAAACTATGCAAATATACAGACATTTTGAAATCATCATAAAAGAAAAATCACATCACTAACAATATTAAACCCCTTCCATTTGTTTAATATCTCCAGTGGACCCCTGCATCTGCAATGGTTATTTTCCAATACAACACTACATTAAAAGATCACCAAATGAATCCAAGTACTATTGACAAATTAGGAGTTTTAACAGAAGACATCCTTTTGTCACGTTCCTCTTGATCAGAATAATATACGTACCCACTAGATAATATAAGAACACGACAGATAACACAGTCTTTACAATATTGGCATTTCCTAGCTTATGAATACACCTGTGGGAAATCCTTTGAAATGAGAAAAACACTGCTCACAGATATATTTGTTGGCATGTTTATGGTAATTAATCTTTGGAATGATATACTGATGATGTTAACAGTTTAGAGGTTAAACATTAGCCAAGTGTTAAATGTTAAGAAAAATCAGGCTAAACGCTTAAGCATTGTGAAAAATATAGTATATATATATATATATATATATATATATATATATATATATATATATATATACAGACACATGGATGCTGCAGTAATTTATACAGAAGTAAAAGTACTCTATTGGAGGGCTTCTCGTGATGGAGCCTCTGATTGGTTACAAATAAATGGAAATTGAACGGAATTGAACAGACATACGAGGCATATTGAACGATGCGATTAACATATGAAACAACCAGAGCATCCTTTGGAAAGGCCCTTTGGAACAATCTTGGAAATGTGGATGTTTAGTGGAGATGTGCAAATAATTCAGTGTAGATTTTTATTTATTTATTTATTTTTTAATCAAAAAATTATACACTTTTATTGTGCATATGATTACATTTATGCAATACCAGGTGTGGGATTTCAACTCTTTGTCCAAACTGGGCAAACCTGCATTTTTGAATATTTTTTACATTTTGCGAAAAAAAAATGAAGGCCCACAAAGGAAGCTATCAGGTGTTAAAAGACAAACAGAATGTTTCTTAACGTGTGTTGAGATTCTAGAGGTACTGTATCAAACTGTATTTGGTTGTTATCAAGACAATACAAAGGCAAATTCACAAAGCCTTAACTCCAAATGGTCATTAGCACTTTTTTTTTTTAAACAATAAAAACACCAGTCAAAGTTAAAAAACTATCAATGAACAATGTAGAAAATGTAAGAAATCTGGAGTTACTTGTTATTAATTTTTCAGCATGATGCATTGGAGTAAAGGGCTTTGTGAATTGTGTTTAACTGAACTTAATGTTTTGTTAGGTCGCACAGTGCAAGTTTTCCTTTCTGTTAGAACAGAAACTATGTGGTGCTAATCTGAATTATTATGATACTAAATGACAGACGTTTTGGTTTTTTTCCCCCAGTTTTATATATGGGGTGTTTTGTGCTTTTTATAGAATGGTTTGAAAAGTATTTGCTTTTGCAAAACAATTTTGGTTAAAATAATATATTACGATTGTAAAGGGTCAATAACCACGTTTACCAAAGTAGCTGTCAATTTATTTATTTATTTTTAAAACATAAATCAGATCTCCTTGAGTTGTTAAGAAAAACAGATTATTACAATTCAAGTAGTCAAATTATTTGCACATCTCCAACATTTTTTAAGAAGGACACAGCAAAGTTATCTACAGCTCTAAAGAAAATAAATTAGAACAAATTGAGCCCAGGCATAGCAATCGCTGCCTAAAATAAATAAGCTGATCAATAAATACATTTACAAAAAGCGATCAAGGATAGGCCTTAAGTAAATGAAGACTTTTGTCTTGACTTGATTGGATCAGTCATAGACAATGGTATCTTCGGCCTTTAATAGCTTCAGTCGCTTGGATGAAAATTATTGAAACAAAATTGTGTATGGCAACAATGGAGACCATATTTGTTTCTTTAAAACATCAGCGATCAAATAAATACATAGCATTTTCTGCTGTGCTTATGATTTCTCAATATGGTCCTACACTGTATATGAAACTCAGCTTGGACATCAGACAACATATAGAAACTTCTGCAAATAATGAAATACATATACAGTATAAACAAGATCCATTGCAGCTCCTTGTTCTACATGACTGGGTTTATGTTACTGTTCAGTTAAAAACAGCAACCCAGATGTGGGATATTCCCTTAAGTGTGTTTACTTTTACATTAAACATTCTCCTTAGTTGTTTTAACTTTTTAATGCTAGTTTTCAATATAAATCGTAAGTCATTTCCTTAGAACAAGATAACTGGCAATGTAAAGCTCCACCCCCCACCCCCCCCTCAGACATTCTGAAGAGTGATACTATCAACACACACCAATGTGGTGGTTAAAAAAGTGGTCCTTCATGAGCACAAGATACCATCTTCATCTATATCCTTGGTTCTACTTGTTCAATATTCCAATTTTCCACCAAATGCTCAATAAAACTGTGGAGAAAAGAATGGTAGTTTTTTTTAAGCACCATTCATCAATAAGGGAGAGGCCATTGTAAACATACAAAGTCATACTGGTGGCTGAAATAGTAAGTGGCAAGGAAAATACAAAGAGCAAAGATGTGGAAAGGATAAACTCTCTGTGGATCCCTCTCCTTCCCATCCCGTCTGGAACGGTAGTTTAGCCCATAATCCAAGTTGAGTTAATAAGTGTTAAGAAGTATTTCACACAGGCAGTAAGTAGTCCAGTTTTTTTTTTTTTTTTGGTTGACAGGTCACTGACTGCTATCTCACATCTATGGTCTCCAGATACTCCAGTGCCAAGTCATAGCAGAAGCGATACTGTTCCTGTAAGAGACAAGGGAATTGGAATGATGAGCTGTGAATTAGCCAGTTAGCTTTAAAGCTCTCAAGCTCTTCTCTGTGACAGCTAGTAGCATTATATTTACAAACCAACCCCATAAAGAAAAATAGACATCTGAAAAATACAGCCAATGTATTTGATTACATCTCACACTTAGTTGATCACCACCTTGATTTTAGGCAAACAAACACTGATCAACAATACTAATGTTAGCTGCTTAGACAGCATTCAAATTGTTTCTGAATATTTTATCCATATGATGTTTAATCTATTATAATTTATTTGAAAACTATCATTAAATCACACATTTATTTTAAGCATCTACAGCTTTCCTAGTATGTTGCACACGTCTTAAATTGAGCTGCAGTGTTTTGTTTGTTGTTTCATAGTGGAAAAATATCTGTAAAATGATTAAAAGTCCTGAGGACAGTTGTTTGATGCACAATAAGCAATCTTCTGGATAGAGGCAGACATTGCTTTTTCAGGAAAGCAAATAATTTAAACTCAAGCTTTTGACCAGCTTTCGGCAGCAACAAATAATTTTTTTTATAACTTAACAACCCTATTTTACAGCAATTTTCAAACAAAGCATATTTCAAAGCGTTTGAATTGCAATTAACCTTAAGCAGATGGACAATCTGTGCAATTTTGATTTCAATGTTAGTTTAGCAGATTTTCTGGACCAATGCCATTCTCAGCATGACTGAGAAAACCAGAACGTAATTCACTTCCTAGGGTTAGATTCAGTCAAATAATAAAGCACTTGTTCTGTCATGGCATGCTATTAAAAACTTTCCTGAGGTAAATTTACAATTGTGCCCATGAGGTAACTGCAAAAGCAAAAAGATCTTTTTCTGAGAGGAATTTGGGGGGGTGGGGGGGGGGGCTTAATCATCAAGAAGCAATAGTAACATAGTACTTACTTACAATGTTATTATGCATATTTACAAGTTAGTTTTTGCATGATATAACCCTAACTCTAAACAACCTAGCCCTAATCCATGATAAGTACATTGTAACTATGCATAATAACATTGTAATTGTAACTACTATGTAAATACACAGTCATTAGAGACATTTCATGTAAAGTGTCTCTAACCAAAACAACTCACTTGGAAGAAAAGGGCAGTTTCCTACTAGTTTTATATTGTAAAAAGTATTACTCTAAAAATGTGACTTTGAATTTGCTTTACACCAGGGCTCGTTGTAGTTCCAGATATTCGATCAACCCATTTAGCTGTCTGAATATAATTCTACTTGAAAATTAAATACTTCATTAAGTTCCATGACATAACATTCCATGATGATTAAATATTTTTATTTGGTAGGATTTATCATAGCGTGTAGGCAGTTTGTCATAGCATGGACATGCTTTTAACAGATGGCTGGGGAACATAGTAAGACACTGTAACAGATATATTTCATATGCTAAATACTAAACAACCTCTTCAACAATTCAGAAATACTTAATTGGAGTCTGGACCAAGAACCTTTATGTTTCAATCCCAGTGTTAAAACATGTAATCAAAATGATTTGCATACATTTAGGGGAATAACACTGACATTATTGGGAGATATCAACACTCATGGGCACCATTTGATGTGTTTTAAAATAAAACCTTATTGAATGTTAAAACAAGTCTTTGGTGTGTTTGAATAGTACCACAGAACAAAGAAATACAAAAAGGCAATGCCCTCCATGCCCTCACAGCTCTCAGTGTCTCCTGCCCTCTGTCCTAAGTCTATCTTCACTTAATTATCAACTGTGTCCTGTGGTCCTGGTGCTGCGTTTAAAGTATTGGTTAGGTTTAACTTTGTCAACTCAAGATTCTGAAAACTAAAATCAAATTCAGTTGCTTCAGCTCAATAGCTCATTACATTAAGCCCTGGGATTAGTCTTTGTTGGACTCCCAGGGGCCATAATGTCCCTCTGGCAATGTGGTGACCAGAATTGCATTATACAACCTCATCAGCATCCTAAACAATCCCCTCTGTGAGTCCCATACCTACCAGAGACTCCACCATGTTGGGCTTGGAGTTGCGCAGTGTTTTGACTGCGTAGAAGACATCCACCATGTGCTGGTATTGAATCATTTCCAGAATCATAGTGCAGGCACAGAACGTCCCACTGCGGCCCCCGCCATTCCTAAGAAGGAGAGACAAGTCTATCAATAGACATCCTACAGATGATACATAGACATAGATACATAGACAAGAGCCAAGGTGACCAGTTTAATACCTTTGGAGGATTATGCTTTAGTCTTGCATTGTCTCCACGAATAATCCAAAACCAAGTACGGGCATGCATTGCCATCAGTATCTATAAATACTCATATTTGTTTGATATGTGTATATAATAAAAAAATTTTAAAAAAAGTAAAGAAAGTTATAATAATCGAATGTAAGTAAAAGAAAAATTATTGTTATTTTCCAAGAAATGTTGACAAGCTGTTGAGTAAACTGGTTTTGTGAATCAATTAATTCCTTCAAAGAAATCAGGAACTTTGACACTGAACAAATGTACTTGAATTTAACCGAGTGGAGAGTTGTTGGCTGCCATGCAGATCATTTTAAAAATGATTAGACAATGCACTAGAAGACACTGAGTGAAATCCCTGTTAATGTAACACAGCAGTGCTAGGTTTCTTTGTCATACTGATGTTCCACATTCTGATTCCTGCAGGTGAAAAGAGGTTACACGCTCTATAACTGGGTGGCTGAAGTTGGCCCTGCCAGTCCTGGTTTTTGTTCCAACCCTGTTCCAAATGGTTAATTACACCTCCACCCAGACCTTTTCATTTCATCTCATGTAGTGGAACGGCACTCGAAGACCATGATTGGACACCCCTGCTCTATAACTGCTTGTCAAACAAGCTTGGCTGTTTTGCACAGTGATAAACATGCTTGCTTAAGGAATGTCTGGTCACCACTTCACACCCAGTGGTGAAATAGTTACACCTGGTTACACCAAGATTTCAAAGCAAGCACTGAATGCGACAGCTGTGTCGAGAAAAAAATACACTGTTAAAAGTTAGATAACTCACTTAACTGCTGCTGTGGTAATACATTTCTGACAAGAGTTTCACTCCCCTTCTAGTCGACTGTTAATGGTATGCTTCAGGGGCTTCAGTTC
This sequence comes from Acipenser oxyrinchus oxyrinchus, assembly GCA_030684275.1. Classification (NCBI taxonomy): domain Eukaryota; kingdom Metazoa; phylum Chordata; class Actinopteri; order Acipenseriformes; family Acipenseridae; genus Acipenser; species Acipenser oxyrinchus. The sequence goes on along the minus strand of CM060273.1, from coordinate 16,312,931 downwards.
TTAACTGAAATTACTATCAAGTACTTATCTTTAGCCCTGTAGCAAATCTCTGCTTCCATGACAGAACCAATCTGTTACACTTTCTTCAGCTTGCTGATGTTACTGGGTAAAACACAGCTTGGCATTTCTATTTATTTATTTGCATTTTAAAATAAAGTATTCATAACTTCAGGTATTCTATTATGAGATATATACTGGCACGAAAAAAAAAAAATACATACATTTTAATACTGTTCACACTACCTACAGTAAACCATGACTACCATTCAGTTCATTTACAATAACGTTTCTTTAGATTGCAGGGTATAAATAACCATGGAATTAAATTGTGCTAACTGGTTAATAGCCACCAATTCCTACTTTTCAACTACTGTGAAATATGGAAACGGTCTTGTTAACAACTCTTTGTTATGTGACAATTACTTGTAACATCATATTCCACCAGTAGTTACTGTGCAAAATCAGGAACCATTGGTAGTTAGCATATAATAACATGATTATGTAAGCTCTGGTATATACAGTGCTACCAGTATTTCTGTCTTGTACCTTCATCATTACATCTGAAATGTTCCTAATTCAATTGGAACCCATTATTTTAATAAACAGTCCTTTAACACCAACCTTTAAACTATTACAATTATTTTGAGCCAAAACAGGAATTAAGTTTAGGTGCTATTGAACACAAACTATGGATACCGAAACCTGTCCAATTAATTCTTGGGCCACTGTACGATGGTACCGTGGTATACTGACAATGGGGTTCAAGTCTGGGCTTTCTGTGCAGGGATCATGAATACTCACAGACAATGTACAACAGTCCTCCCCTCGCCACATTCTCTCTGCCACTTGTCCACATGTGCCAGCAGGTTCAGGAAGGATTTTTTGGAGTCCGGGACCTCCCGGTAGCCAGACCACCGCAAGTACTGGAAATGCTGGACCACCAGATGACCCTCCTGTAACTGCAAAGATGAGGCATGGATCAGAATACAGCCTTGTGGGCCTCTGGAATTTCCAGAGGTTAAAAACAACGTGGCAGTGAAGCTACATTTCTAATGCACACCACCTGCAATGGAACTTTACTGAAAGAATCATACAATACAGCTAGTAAAAACCTTGTCTGAAAGCGGGTGGCACTGAAATTGTTAATGTTCACTGCTCCTGTAATGAAAGTGCTGTGCATTTTAGCAACTTTTGTAGCTTCTTATGAGTTGTCTGCTAAGTAGGAAAGGATTTTTGGGATCTTATTATAGCTAATAAAATTACTAAAGTAAAGGTTTCTAAAATGATTTTGTTTAGCAAGCGAAATCACTGGTAGACTTATTTTTGTCTGTGTATTCAAATGCGAACATCCTGAAGGTCTTACATTACGTGAAATGGTGCTGAACACAATGTCATAAATTGCACATGCTACAATTTTTAATAAGGCCTGGGGTATGAAAATTAATCCAGTTGCTCATTAAGTCTACGCGAACACCTTGACCTTCGGCTAAATTGATATATTTTGACTGGATAATGCATGAAGTGCAGGAATAGCTATAACGCAACGTTTTACATTTCTAACTTTAGATTTTTATTGTAGCTTTAGACCACAAATATACCGAATTGTGAGAACATTTTGCATGCTCCTATCCTTGCTTCCATTTCAAAGTCCTGGCTCTCGGCAGGAAGCAGAATCAGAATGACAGTTTTGATCATTAGTAAATCAAGCAGAAATTAAGACTTCTGACAGCTCTGGTAAGCAACCCTCAGACACTGCTTTTCCATTTGAAGATATTTCTATAGGGCTGATCCACACATATAAATCGCTGGCCACAAGAAACTCATCTTGAAAATATTGCCATGGGGTCAGTTCCCACTAGCATAGTGCCCCCACAACATCAAAACCAAAATATTGTTTTAGGCTTTGCCAGATGTACTGTTCAGCATCTATTAGCTTTGATGCAGATATAAGCAGCGCATGTTTGTAAGGGGATGCCTCTACATTAGTTTTTATTTTGGTGATGAACAGGTTTAAGGCATATGTCCCTATTATTATTATTAATATTATTAATAGTAGTAGTCACTGTTATGACAGAAGGTCGTGGCTCACATTTGTCCCATAAAGCCATTCCAAAAGTATGCTCTTGTAAGTATGGCGTGAAGTCGTCAAGAGTCACAAGCTTTCATAGAATCAAACTTCCAAACATCCATACAAAAAAAATATTGCATATATATATATATATATATATATATATATATATATATATATATATATATATATATATATATATATATATATATATATATATATATATATATATATATATATATATATATATATATATATTATATATATATATATATATATATATATATATATATATATATATATATATATATATATATATATATATATATATATATATAAAACACTGTATTGGCACAGCAATGGTGGCCACAGAAATATATGTACATAATACAAATGAAGAAAGTGACAGTCCTTACCCGTGTCATATTCTGAACGCGGAAGAGGCGCGTGATGACATCATCGTCAGCGGAGTGGGATAGGAACTCAACCTGCATAGGGCCATACTGCTGGAGTCCTGGCTCAGGCCAATACTGCATACAGGGCTGGAGGACAGAACAGAGATTGGTAATAGAAATAAATATACTCACACTTAATGTACATAAATGAGGCATCCCGCGTTCTTAAGAAATATCTGCATTATGAAGCGTACCCCTGACAAACTACTTTTACTCACTATAGCTAATTTGACACACCTCAAAGCAATAACTGAAGTAGAATTGCAACTGAAATCAAACGGTTTGTTCTCATAAAATATTTAAAAGCTTGTGGGTTTTATCATTGATATGGGAGAGGTAATAACAATGTGGTAGAACAAAATTGTTACTGCATATTGTAGTTGATCAATGAAATAATTAAGCAAGTGAAAAGTATATTGATTTTGTGTTTACTCACTTCACGTCTTTTGTGGGCCACGCCATTATCGTTCTGAGCACCTCAGACATAATCACAAAAGAAGGTGCACTCACCCACGCTGAGTTGGACTGATTGATTTGGTTGAGCATGACGAGGGAGGTGCAGCCGTAGTCAAAGACAAGCCTCCAGAAGTCCGCGGTGGTGGTGGGGAGGGGGTGCAGGCTTACGATGAAGGCTGCGGGCCTGTTGAAGCTGTCAGTCAAAGCTGCATTGATGTAGTTGTTGCTCTCCCCATCAGTGGTGATGAGGAAGGGCAGGCAGCGGTCTGGAGGCAGAACGTCCATTGCGCGGTTCTTCTCGCGGTTCCGTGGAAGCAGAGCAATGCTGCATTCTTCTACGTCCAGGTGAGGGGTCACCGAGTTCAGTGTCTGGGGAATGAAAGACAGGGTGTCATGTTAGCAGATTTTTAGACAGTCCACTGTATCTTCAGTTTTTCTGCATTCCTGCACTGTGGCTTACTTTTGTTAAGTAATGTAAAAAAAAAAAAAGTGTTTAGAGGAGGTCCAGGGGTAAACAGAGTAATGTAGGGAAAGCTCCTGCACCGACTCATTAATGGCATTTTGTATCGAGGCAGCTCAAAGCGCTGTACAAATGGAACACAAAAGCTACTGTTCTAGAACACAGGCCCCAACAGCTGCAAAAGACAGATTACAATATTAAAAAATAAAAAAGGTCTACACTTTAACATTAAAATATACAGGCTTATACAGTTACAAAGGCCATACTATAGAAAATAATTTCACTAATATCAGGTGCATATGTTTTATTTTGCCTCACAGACACAATGGCATGCCTGTTTTTTAATTTTTTTAATGACAGTCAGAGTAAGTAAGTAATCTCTATAGAAGTTAATACTTAAAGCACTTACAAACAACAGTGTGCATGTGAGAGAGGCAGTCATTGCAAGGATGCAAGCTTCTGTGAGCCAACTAAAATCAGGCCAGGTAGACAAGCAATCAATAATTAAAACATTACCATCCAAATACATCACTGCTGAAGATGTGGAGCCATCTGAGAGTGCGAACAGCCCATTACTGCTCAATAGGTCATTAATGTTAGTTGTTTTCCCCTTTTTATTGACATTAAAACAAAGTTCTTCAAAATGAGTGGTTGTAAAACAATTGCACAGGGATTGGCTGTTTTCCAGATCTGTAAGGCATCGGAGTTTGCCAATTGCAGTTCAAATATGCTGACTCTATAGTACAGTGCAATACAATACTGACAGAAAATAAGCGGCATCATTGCTGTTCAACTCACTCATGGGTTGTTGCTAAGCAACAGATTGGAACATTCAAAATTATTAGTCAGGGTTTATTTTTTTTATTTTTTTTGTTTTATATATTTAAAATGTGGGAACACTATAGAGGCAACAATATGCAGTATCAATATTTTGTTTTATGTTTAAAAACGGTATGCAATGTAGGGATACTTGATGAGGTAAAACTTTCATTTTCACTCACATATGCTAAAATGAAAACCCTGTTGAAGTGTTACAGAACCCCCATTTACTGTTTATAAGAAACACATTACTAAAACCCAGAAGTAAATACATGCGGGAATTACTTTATTAACTTTTACTCGTGAATGTTCACCAGGAGAATTTTTTTTTTTTTCAAACATCGCAGTGTATCCCTTTCATGCTCCTCCCTGCAACAATGCTGATGCTCTGATTGAAATGAGTGGCGTATTGTGGCATCAGAAAACCAAGGTTGTTGCAGGAGGGAGCATGATCTGGACACGCTACAATCCTTAGAACGATCCTGAGTAAATGTTGAGAAATGTATTGACCAGCTCAAGACGGCAATATGTAAAAAACAACAAAAAAAATTAAAAGATGATAATTTTGGGGACCTTTGTCTTGTCTTTCTTTGCTAGAACAGCTATTTTGTGTGTCTAAATACAAGTTTCAGCCTGCTATATATTTTTTTTATCAATCTTGAAAAGCAAAGCATTTGTATATCACCTTATAAGGAGACAGGGTTTATCTTAATCTTAACAAATTAAGATTACTTGTGCTGTTAAAAACGCCCACCCCTCCTCCCCCATCATGACAATCCCAAAAATAACTAGTAAATAAATAATAATAAATACATCTTGCAGATCTGCAACTATGACTACATCACAGATTTCCCATATAATCGGATTATAGATCATAAATCGTGCTCAAAAAGAATTCAAATGACACATTACTACTGCAAAACAATATAAATCATTGTTAAATAAACATTTAAACACTGTCTGGTCACTTTTTGAGCCAAAATCCGGACCACAAATGATTTTTTCTGGTAGTTTTGGTTTTAGCCCTGGTGACATCATCCGTGTAAATCCACATATCCCAGTGAATCGCCTGAATAAATCTCAGTTGAGCTCACCTGGAATTCCTCTCTGAGCTGTGAGGAGTTGCTTTGGGAATCCACTCTCAACATCTCCTTATAGGTAAGACTGAACTCACTGACGGGGATAGCGGTCTCGCCACACAGACAGGCCTCCAGGATGGCATCGTGAATGAAAATGTACTGCTCCTGGAATACAGAGGAACAGAACCACATCAGATAAACGAGAATGCAGAGAGCTCCAAACTTTTCTTGCTTATGGTATGATTCCCATCAGCCATCCAGTTGTTTACTGGTAGGAGAGTGTCCGCACCTGAAACCTTTGTGGTTTTCCTGAATTCAATAATTCAGTACGGTTTTATGATCCTGTATTTCATTTTTCAGTACTTCTGCTATTCAGTTTTGTCTCTTTAGATTATTTTGTAAATGTAATACATGCTAGAAAACCATCAAGTATCTTTCTTGAACACTGCACCAAAACACATTCAAAATGTCTTGGCTCACCAGAAATCCTGATTGCTATAGTCTGAATTTAGTCAAGACTGGAATTTCACTCACAAAATAAAAGCTCTATGTATATCCATATGAAACAAGAGATCCCCTTACATGTTTTTTGCCACCCTGAGATTTAGATGATGTCTATAACCTGCTGCTGCAGGTAGTAACGGTGATATATGATGCTCTGACCCCTGTCAGTGAGATGAGGTTAAAAGCTCAATAACCACAAATGCAGAGAAGCCTGGCTTTTTTGCATAGTGGTTAATAAAGCATTGTGAATGCATTGTAAAGCACAGAGAAATATGGTAAAGCATATTAAAACAACACTGCAACCCATGGTAAACTATGGTAAATGGAAATGCATATTGCCATGGGAAAAGCATGAGAAAACTGGAACTGTGCAGTTTTGTGACTAAATCACCTTTGCTAAATGTAAACATGTGGAAAGTGGTTTCTAAAACAATTCACAGAAGGGGAAACTATTGAAAGGTGTACTCAACAGCCATACAGGAATGCATTTTAATATCAAACTGAACACCCTTCAGAAAGGAGCACTGCCAAACCAACATGTTAAAGCCAGCTCTTCAGAGCAAACATAACACGTAAGTGGTATGAATCAGGCTAGATGACAGACTATTATATTTGACTTGAATCCCCCCGGTTCTTTCAGCAATTACAAACCCACTGGAGGTCTTGACTCTTGTGGGTTACAGGCACCGACGTCACTTATGAGGTACAATCATTTCTAACTGCCTGTCATCATCATTTAGACTGAGTCATTAGAAAAACAGATCTGGTTTGAGTTATGAAACATCTACATTAAAAACCCAGTAAATTAATACGTGTAGCTTTTGACTATAACATAAGAGCATTAACCTTATATATCGGAATTTAAAAAGTACGTCTTTTGTGATATGAGGAATCTTGATGGGTGGCCATAAGGGATATGTAATGTAAGCTGAGTGCTCACAAGAATATGTGGTCAACTGTAAGGTAAATACTCAATTAATCATTTAGCTGTCTGAATACACGCTACTAAATACTTAATTAACTTTCAATGGTAATTAAATATTTTTATTGCCAATATAAAAATGTACTTGGTGAAGAGAATTGCTTATTAAAGGCGTTGGCCCATTTAGTGCTATTGCCATCTTTGGGTTTATGACAGCTCAGAAGTGGAGTTGAAAAATGGAGTCTGTGTCAGTTGATTGTTTTCTAAGATAACATAAACATGATTTATTATAAAAGGGTAACTGAACCCCCATTGAAGTTTACAAGAAGCACATTATATTACCTTTGCTGTGTCCCGTGCGGTCCGTATTGCAGCGTTATATTATTTGTAATCATATTGCCGACTATTTCAATTTGTAATCACACATCATGAGTCGATACATTTCTCAACATTTACTCGGGAGCGTTCGTCAGGAGAAAATATAATGTGTTCTAAGGATCGCAGTGTACCCAGATCATGCTCCCTCCTGCAACAATGCTGGGTTTTTTTTTGTCCCCACAATACACCATTTCAATCAGAGCACCAGCATTGTTGCAGGAGGGAGCGTGAAATGGGTTCCCCCGTGATGTTTAAAAAACTATTTTTTTTTTTTTCTAGCAAACATTCTCAAGTAAAAGTTGAAATAAAGTTGCTTAATTTATTTACCTGTGATGTGTGAATGAAAAAATATCAAAGCCATAGGGAGTATGTTGGAAAAAAATGTGTTGCGATATGGAAAACACAGGATACACCAAAGGTAATGTGTTTCTTGTAAACACTGTTGTTCTTTTAACATAGAAATTGTATAAAAGAAGATTAATTAAGCCCCTGGTTAGAAAATGTACCTTCACCCTGTCTGGCATGGTGTGAGACCATGCATTTGTAAGATTAATGTTAGCCCCCTCATCATTGTGGATAATTCTATTTGATACAACAAGGACCGAGAAATTTAGCATATTTGTTATGAATATTTGTTTCATAATAAACGTTGCCACATTTTGGAGTCTTTCACAGATGCAGAGCTTGATCTAAGGCAAGAAATTCACAGAACGCAGCTGCTTAAATTAGGTTTAAACAGGACTTTATTTATCATACATTGTTATATAAACAGCTCAAAGGTGCAGGTGAAAGATAAATAAAAAGGTATGACATGGATTCAATGTTCAAATTACAGCTTCTTTCAAATATTAACTTTAAAGTTTCTTAAAAACCATAACATGTTGTTGCTCTTGGAAAACCTTGCTTAAAAGGTGTTATGTTGTGCTGTATATTTATGCTCTTGTCTAAATTCAAAGAAAAAGCAGACATACAAGGTTTTTAAGAAGAGCAGCAAAGAAAAGCTGAAAACATTGACAGCCAAATGCAAAACGTGCACTTTGAACTGCTGGGATTTATTACGGTAAAACCTCTGAAGGGAAGGAAACTGCCTGTCGAGGACACTTTATCAGTGCACAGGCAATTACTTCTTAGCTGTTTGCACCTCTTTCTCTATTACGTTATACTGTGTGTTCAAGGGCAGTGTCTGGCTTGTGAATGCAATCAGTGTGAAAGGTGCATTTCTCTGTGTGTACTACTAGATAACCTTACCTTGAGAACACTACATTCTCTGCTCCTTAACACCGTCATCCATCATTGACAACACAACACAAAAACAAATAAGCCAGGAGAGCCTGGAAGAGCTGTTTTAATACTCAGTTAGTACAGCAGCTGGGCACAGGCTGCAGGTTCAATAGCCAGTAATAATATTATTATTGGGTATTAACATTAAAAATAAATATCTTACACCAGCGGTTTTCTACTAGCTGGGTCCCCCTTTGAAGTGACTTTGGTCTGCCGTGATCTCCCTGTGCAGAAAAGCCTCAACTAATATTTTATTGAAATCTTATTATCTATACACTATGCATTGTTACAAGAAGAATACAAACTTTTTACAGCTTTTTGTGACTTTGATAGTGGACTTCAAATTATTATATATATATATATATATATATATATATATATATATTAGTATTATTATTTTTATAACATTAAAACATTAATAATGTAACACTTTTCTCTGATGCTCTTCAAAACTTTTTCTTTGAATTTACATTATTTTAATTTTGTTCAATCAAACTTCTAATTTCTTGACCACTTATTTATCCATTGTGGGCGACTGAAAAATCTTCATTTTCCAACTTAAAAAGTTACCCGAGTCTGTTAGGATTTATTACCTGCAGCAATAGCTCCAACGAACCATGCAGGGAAAAGTGCAGATTATAATTATCGCAGGCTTGATTGTGGGCACCTGGTCATTTTATGAACTTATATAAAAAAAGGTAATTTAAAAATGTAATTAAAAGAGGAATATATTTTTGAACTGCAGCTCAGGGAGACCTATACTGGAACATATGAACGCAGTTTTATATAAAAACACTTGAAGCAAACAACAATGCCGAGGTACTGCATACATTGTTATTTATATGTTTGCTATTTGAATCTCCGTTACTCCTCACCTCGGTCTGGATCATGTTTATGCGTCGCGAGCAGAGAGTCTTGACACAGTTGTAAATGTCCACCACTCCCTCACACTCGGCCATATCCAGCATGACGTCCAGGACGATGTAGCAACCTGTCCTTCCAGCCCCAACACTGACCCGGGAGAGAGCACTACTTTAGTTACAGCACTATTTTAGTTGACACAGAAATCTATTTCCTGTAATTCTTGGCACCAAGCCAACAATAAAACAGTAAAACACAGAATACCAAGGAAAGCATTTTTTTAAATGACAGATAATATTAGTTTAAAGCCAGATTCGCATGGGACTACAAATCACCACATAAACAGATGGCCTTGGAATTGTTACTGACATAATTCTCAGATATGTATATCTGATATGGAAATAGATCACTCAAGGGATGAAATGGTCACGGTGCAGGTAACCTTTGGAAAAGAAGGTATAACAAAATGAAAAGGCGTTCAGCTTTGTTCTTCCTCTATCTTGAACAGGTTATTTACATCTGGTTAATTGTTTACAAATCATGCACAAAAGTGCCTTCTCTGGACTCAACATCACATTTCATTTTGAATTGATCAGCTTTCCTTGATGAAAACTAGTATATGTCTGACTAGTATACATATAATAGATGTCCTCTGTTTTTGACCAACTCTGAGGACACCAGATTTTGTGAGTCTGTGCGAATCATGCTTTTGTCAATGTTAAAAAACTAAAATCATGTAACAAACTGAACACTGTATTCAGTATCAATTGAATCCCAGCTGTACACTGGTAGCAATGCAGGTTTGCTTAGCCTAGTTGTAGTTGTAAGGGACTGCAGATTAACTGCTGCACTATATTAGAGTTTATTCATGATGTCCTGACCTCATCCTGGCATCTATCAAATAACAACTGCATTCTCCTAAACCTTGCTGCTATCGTGAATGCGTAGCCCCCTGGAGGACAGGCAATGTTTGGATAACGAGGTCTCGCCTTGATAGATCATTCAATGTCACGCATTAAGATGGTAGGATAGGGGAGCCGTGAATCAATTTCAGTTTGTGTCCGAAGGGATTTTTGTTTTTTTTTAAATTACTGTAGGTGCAAAACTTGAGAACACATGGAACATACAAACACATAATTCTTATACAAGTCCAGTCAGTCGTATACCATCACACTATCCCTAAACAAAATGTGCATCTTCGGCAAACTAGTTCACCTAATAATTAACTTATCCTATGTCTGTAAGTAGTTTTATAGTTACTTCCGGGCTATAAAAAGTTGGCTGTCTGAATCATGTTTCATGTTGACTAAAATATTCAATGCATACTGGTGGTATCCAATTTAGTTCAATGGTACAAACTTTTTTTTAAATCGTTCAAATGCATATGACAGCTCTACCGCTAAAACATCCTAACACAAAGTTTCTAATGGCTTTTCAGTAAGGTTTTTTATTTTGTATTTGATAATTAAATGATGTGCATGTATTGATTTGCACATGTGTCCTATTAGTTTAATGTGAATGCAGATTGTTCTTTTGAAGTTTAATTGAGTCAGGCTGGAGCGAACATCAATGCTGCAAGGGCACAATAATAAGTTTGAGAGTGTGTCTAAAAGTGCTGACTGTGTAGATATCATTTATAATATACAGCAGTGCTGTGTACCAGCTAGCATAATACTTTTAACTGAGTTTTAAAAGGCAAAAACAGAAACAAGGTTTATTCCTTTTTAGAAAACCGTAAATGTGCCGGCAGCGTATTAGAGGAACACAACCCCTTTATGACAATCCTAACCATTATCAAGGGAAACTAAATCTTATTGTATTGTATGTTATTGTATTTATTTATTTGACCTACCCCTTATCTTTTTAAGATGTTTACAATCATTCTGAGCGGTTTGGAGTTCTGTGGTTCCAATAGTGAATTGCTGTGACCTGTCAACTGTGCAAGCTCCACCGACTTCATATTCAACTGTAGACCAGGTGGGACCAACAGACACCACATTATTATTTCTTTGAACCAAGAAATACTCAAAAGGAGCCGGCAACTAGGATGACGTTAATAATTGAGCGACAGAACTCTTAAGCAAGGGAAAAGACAAACATAAATACATATAAATGGCATTTGAATCTGCCTACACAAAATAAAGTGATAGTTGACCCCATCAAATGGACCAACAGACCTCAATATACTCATCGTGCTCCAATCATTAACCAGTAGAGGGGATGTCAGAGTGTGAAGCACAGTCCTACCTGCAGTGGACGACGACTGGCCCGAGTCGGGTGGCGTGGAGGCCTTGACTCGGCGAATGAAGGCCAGCAGCCCGTGGCATGGTAAGGCACCCCGTGTTCAGGCCACGATGTGAAATGGAACTGGTGCACTTCATGTTTTGCTGAGTAACCCCTCTGACAGAACACAGAACAGAATCACCCATTAAAGACTTTGTTGATAAGGGCGCTAAAACACAGTGGATTCAATTTTCTAATTGGCTTCTAAAAGTATACTAAGGTATACCACAATCAAAACACAGCAAATACACGAAGAATGGCACATACTAAACTAATAGTAAGTGTGTATTGTTTTTTACCATGTATACTCTCTCTCTCTCTCTCTCTCTCTCTCTCTCTCTCTCTCTCTCTCTCTCTCTCTCTCTCTCTCTCTCAAATATTAGATATTCTAAATATTAGAATTGTGCATTCCCAGAATAGTATAGTCTGTGTTAGCATAAACTTTATTAGAACAGAATTTGTGTGGCAGAAATGTGTTTCAAGAAAGGTGTAAAAACGTACCCTCTCCAGGGTGAATGTACGAACTGTGTACTCCGACAACGTCTCTGTATTCAGAAGTGTGATCTTAATGTCCCCGTATATTTCTGTATCATCAGGCCAGTACTTGCAGCATTTCACCTGGAAGACGAAGGATGAAGACATGTGCTGGCTGTCATCTAAATGCACGAAGCTTGTAGTACCGATCTTAACATGGTTTATCCTTGTGTCCCCTGCATCTGGTAAACTCAGCACTGTTCTCATGAAAACCACTGGAATTACTCATACAGTGCCTGTTACTATAGATACAGAAGGCTTTCCCCTTGTAAAATGTGCCTTGTAACTTTTACCAGTTTTACTGTGGTTATACAATCCATTTACTTTAGTTTACCTTGGTTTGTGCATTGGTAGTTTCTGTGCATGTAGGGGAGCAACAATAAAACAGCATGGCATTATCCTATAATCCACAAAATAAACATCAAAGCTGTATTTTACTATGCAGCAGACTCATCTGGCACAATTTGCTATTAAGGGTTTATTTCTGAAGCGAGGTAGACAGAAAACATCCTCTGGTCACTGATCCAGTTGTTCTGTAGGGATTATTGAGCGAATGATCTCAGCATATCAATCAACACATCCAGTTCACACTTGAACAGGCAGTCTAGCAATAACAGCGCACCGCACTCACCCTCCCAACTTCCACCAGCTTGGTGATCATGACTATGCTGAAGCAGTTCTCTTGCCACACCATCCTCCAGAAGTCATACACCGACTCCTGTTTGGGACCTGGTGTAGGAAAAGGGTGTTATAATAAGAACCAGCTGTGAGCCAGCATACAAAATAACTCGGGAAAGATCTACAGAGATCTAGCTTAGTGAACCAGCTTCGAGGTTGCCCATGGTTATTAGAGCCACCTCCATTATCCAAACAGTCTGATACTCCCAATAACGCTATTATCAAGTCACATTTGAAGCGTTTTTCCAGATATATGCAGAAATATAAGAGTGACAAACGGAGCCGGGTATCCCCAGAATCTAACACTTTCCATACATTGGGCTAAATTATGTTAATACTAAGATTCATCACAATTGGATAAGCAGCTTTCCAGCTATATGGAACAATCTAAAATGTGACATGCTGACATACATTTAGAAGATGTCTTCACCGTACCTCCTGTCGCCACGGATTGCTGCCCTTGAGGGGGATAATAAATGTAGAGCTCATAAGTGTACATCAGTCTCAACCTAAACAGCCCTGTGCCATTAAGTCCTGGGCCTCTTTCAAAAGGAGACTGGCGCCAATTTATAGTGTGGCTTTAAATTAATTTGATCTGCTAGTCATTTTATTATAGGTAAATATAATACATTATGCTTTACTTTCATTAAAATAATTTACTGTAAATACTTTTTTTCTCAAATCTTTTAATTATGAACCTATAATAATGTTGTTTTTATCATATATTGTATTGGTTTTGCCTATGTGTGTTTGGAAGTACTGTGGACAGCGCCCAGACAAGCGGTGTACCTGCCGTTTCTATACACTAAATTTAAACTGTATCGTAAACATCCTCCCAACTCCCCTAAAACTTCCACAAACAACGTAAACACCCCGGTCCAGCTACAAATCCAACTGGATCCATCGTCAGAGGCAACCGTTATGAACCGAAATGAAACCATTTCCTTATTTTATTTACCTGTATGGCTTTATATTGAAGTTTTAACATGTTTACTGAGTTTAAGAATTTAATGTTAAAATAGAAGTAAAGTAATTAATTTGCAGTCAGTGTGATACCTAAACAAAATGCACTGAGCCAATAAAGGACCTTGTAGAACACATGAGTGGTTGTACAGTAGTTCCAAGTAACATTGGAGTTCAAATGGAAGGCTCTTTTTTAATGCCTACCCCAATACCATTAAAGATTGTACAGTATTTATCGAGATTACTCATGACTTCAAGGTAATGTTGCATTTTAACCCCTGAAAATAAATGTTACTCTCGCAGTGTTAAAATTAGAGGGTAAGTTACTCCCAGACCCCAAACCGTATCTGGAGTGCTGACTGTGGGTGTTGAAATTATATGTAAATCCATATTTATGTACATATATAACCATGTGTAGGTGTGTACATGTGCATAATAGGGAATGAATATGTGCATATTTAAGCACCTACACACATAGTTAGACAGTATCTGTACATGAATATGATTTTACATAAATATATTACATTTTGAAAACGACATTAAAATATGTATACAGGAAACAGCATGCTGCTGAATATGTCGCTATCTGTCATAAGAACATTTACAAACGAGAGGAGGCTTGTCCAGATCTTAGTGACTGATTGATACCAAGTGTTTTAGAAGTAATAGTAGCTCACAAAATAGTTCCATACATTTTCTATGGCTTGCACATGCATTCATTCTAAAAGGTCTCAAAAGTGCAGTTTTGAAAGAAACGCATGTTTTAGCAAACATGTATTTTCATTTTAAAACATAATACCTGGCACTGCACTAGTTTAAATAAATCTGTTTGCAAGCCATGCTTTTAGACTGTCTTGTACTTCCTTGGAGGGAGACAGTCTCCCCACCCCATTTACTATTATTTGTTTGCTTATTTAGCAGACGCCTTTATCCAAGGCGACTTACAGAGACTAGGGTGTGTGAACTATGCATCAGCTGCAGTCACTTACAATTACGTCTCACCCGAAAGACGGAGCACAAGGAGGTTAAGTGACTTGCTCAAGGTCACACAATGAGTTAGTGGCTGAGGTGGGATTTGAACCAGGGACCTCCTGATTACAAGCCCTTTTCTTTAACCACTGGCCCCACAGCCTCCTATATCTTCATTCCAATAACCAATCAGCTGCTTGCCCTATCGACTGCCATGCTTTCAGAAGGTAACATGCATTGACCCAAAAGACACTGCTGGGGATGGAATTACCAAGGAAGTAAAGCAGTAACAGACTCCCTGGAAAGGCAAGACCAGGAAACAGAGAGCCTTCTTCAACCTAGTGTACTGCCAAACGTCTGTTTTAAAATGAAATAAAATGTGTTTCTTTCCAAACTGCACATCTGAGACCTACAGTATGTAGCTATTGGAAGTGCGAAACTGGAACGACTGTTGGAATTGTTTTGCTACGTAGATACAATTGGTTTAATGTATCCCAATGATTCAGCATCACCAATCTGGCTTGGCCATTCCATGCTTTCATCACTGTCTGTGTTAAGTGCCTCCTGCTCTGTCCCAAGTCAGTGTCCACTGGTCCTGACCTGAGCTTTACTTATTGTCTAGCGTTAACTTTGTCAACTTCTTTTACAGCCCGAGAGACTCAATGTTACACTGAAGTACCGTATTTCTTAGTATAACAGTATTATAAAATATTTCTATTAACTTCCATAAGCTTCCATATTTCAACGATAATACAACTAAAATAACAGGGTTAAGGCAATGTCATTACACGTAGATAATCCACTAGCAGGTTTCTAAACTTGCTAAACCTAAGTAGCCACCACCTATCAGCTTATACAGTAACTACCAACAACATGATCAAATTTCAACTTTTAAAGCACATTTTGTATCAAGAAACCTAAAAGCACTGTACATATACTGTAGAACACAAAACCACTGTAAAAAAACACCGTCCCTAATAGGGAGTTGTCACAAAGACGGCCGACAGTGGGTGACGCCAGACCAGAAACAGGAAGTAACACACAACAGACAGTGAGGTTGGTGAAGCTGAGCACTTGGTTGTGCTCAGCATTTAATAAACAAAATAAAAGAACACAAAACAGCACACGGCACTTTCGCCAAAATAAACAGATAAACAAAACGGACACACACTAACAAACGGTGCACGGAGACAAACAAACACGGTGAGTACAAAACACTTATTCTTCTTATCTATTTTATTTCTCTCCTTCTCCACACCCGTTCTCCACTCACCGAACACCCAACCCCGAAAGTGAGTGAAACGTGCATCTATATATACTGTTGTGCTGGGATTCAATTACTAATTAATTATTCACTTGAATCCCAGCACGTGAATTAATTATGTGCAACCTCGTGCCTAACTACAATTATACATTTTTAAACACACGTGAAACACACACCCGCTTATATCCCGTGTACCAATCGACTATACACCAACATTAACACACGCAACATGCAACATATAACACAAACTACGCACAAGGGCGTGGCCACATTGCCACATATACCCCCTTGTGCGCAGCACA
Organism: Acipenser oxyrinchus oxyrinchus; assembly: GCA_030684275.1. NCBI lineage: Eukaryota > Metazoa > Chordata > Actinopteri > Acipenseriformes > Acipenseridae > Acipenser > Acipenser oxyrinchus. The sequence goes on along the minus strand of CM060273.1, from coordinate 16,296,655 downwards.
CATGGCCTCAACGGCCACCTCCCCTTAAAGACCCAGCAGTCCAGGACAAAGTCTCGGCTGGGAAGGGAGGCTTCAGTGGGCCCATGGCTGGCAATGCTGTCAGCACCCCTGCCGGTAGTGGCACGGCTGACAGCATGCTGGTCCATTCCTGCAGCGAAATTGCTGCGGGGATGCTGGTCTCCTGACCTCTCCCCTTTCTTCAGTAGCCGGTAGCTCCCTCCTGTGGGGCTCCGCCACAAGAACTCCTGCAGCGAAACTGCTGCTGGGGAAAGTGGTCTCCTGACCTCTCCCCTGTCTTTGTAGCCGGTAGCTCCCTTTCTGGGGCTCCGCCCCTGCATCTCCTGTGGTGGAGGTGGGAAGCAGCAAGTAGTCCTTCCATGTTGGGAAGGCGGAACCAGCAGGTATTCACCCTCTGCTGGTGGAGGTGGGAGGCAAGCAGTCCTGCTCCACTGCTCCTGGCAGTGGCGGAACCAGCAGGTATTCACCCTCTGCTGGTGGAGGTGGGAGGGGCAAGCAGTCCTCCCACGACAATGAAGGCGGAACCAGCAGGTATTCACCCTCTGCTGGTGGAGGTGGGAGGGGCAAGCAGTCCTCCCACAACGGTGGAGGCGGAACCAGCAGGTACTCACCCTCTGCTGGTGGAGGAGGCAGAGGCAGCTCCTGCTGCTCTGCTCCTGGTGGAAGCGGTTGAGGTGGTGGAGGCAGAGGCAGCTCCTGCTGCTCTGCTCCTGGTGGTGGTGGAGGCAGAGGCAGCTCCTGCTGCTCTGCTCCTGGTGGTGGCGGAGGCAGAGGCAGCTCCTGCTGCTCTGCTCCTAGTGGAGGAAGCGGTGGAGGTGGGAGCAGCGTGCAGTCTCCTGGCGATGGAGGTGCGAGCAGCGTGTAGTCTCCTGGCGATGGAGGTGCGAGCAGCGTGTGGTCTCCTACTGTTGCAGGGGACTGGTGCGGCTCCGCCTCTCTTGCAGGGGACTGGTGCGGCTCTCCCGCTCTTGCAGGGGACTGTGGTGGAGGCAGAGGCAGCTCCTGTTCCTCTCCGGGTGGTGACGGTGGGGAAGTGATACCAGCAGACGCTCACACTCTGCTGGTGGATGGGAACCCAGCAGGCATTCACCCTCTGCTGGGGACACGGGGACAGCAGGCATTCTTCCTCTGCTGGTGGACACGGGACAGCAGGCATTCTTCCTCTGCTGGTGGAGGTGGAACCAGCAGGCATTCTCCCTCTGCTGGCAGCTTGGGTCCTAGGGCTGTGGAAGCCCCGACTTCCCTCTCTTTGGGCTGTGGACGCACCGACTCCTCCCTTTTGGGCTGTGGACGCACCGACTCCTCCCTTTGGGCTGTGGACGCACCGACTCCTCCCTTTTGGGCTGTGGACGCACCGACTCCCCCTCTTGGGCTGTGGACGCTCGGGCTCCTCCCACTCAGGCGTAGGGACGCTCGGGCTCCTCCCACTCAGGCGTAGGGACGCTCGGGCTCCTCCCACTCAGGCGTAGGGACGCTCGGGCTCCTCCCACTCAGGCGTAGGGACGCTCGGGCTCCTCCCACTCAGGCGTAGGGACGCTCGGGCTCCTCCCGCTTGGGCTGTGGACGCTCAGGCTCCTCCCGCTTGGGCTGTGGACGCCAGGCTCCTCCCCAATCTCTAGGAAGGTGCAGCTGGCCATGAATCCTCCTGCTGGAGATCCTGCTACCTGGGCTGCTGTTTCACTTATAGCTGCCTCCAGGTAGCTGAGGACCAACTCCACACCTTCCTCCAGGGAGTTTGGGGTGTGTTCCCCTCATACGCCTCCCATCTCTCCCTGTCCATCAGCCACAGGATCCGGATGGCTATGGGCATAGACTGGGCCTCCAGCCCAGCATTTTCCAGGACCCAGTCCCGCAGTTTGATGGCGCCTTCTGCCATTGTCATTTTTTTTTTTTTTCCCGCTTTTTTTAAACAACAAATTGCGGTTCCTGCTCTGGTCTGCGCCTAGGAGGCGCTGGTAATCCCACTTCTGACACCACGTGTCACAAAGACGGCCGACAGTGGGTGACGCCAGACCAGAAACAGGAAGTAACACACAACAGACAGTGAGGTTGGTGAAGCTGAGCACTTGGTTGTGCTCAGCATTTAATAAACAAAATAAAAGAACACAAAACAGCACACGGCACTTTCGCCAAAATAAATAGATAAACAAAACGAACACACACTTAACAAACGGTGCACGGAGACAAACAAACACGGTGAGTACAAAACACTTCTTCTTCTCTATTATATTTCTCTCCTTCTCCACACCCGTTCTCCACTCACCGAACACCCAACCCCGAAAGTGAGTGAAACGTGCATCTATATATACTGTTGTGCTGGGATTCAATTACTAATTAATTATTCACTTGAATCCCAGCACGTGAATTAATTACGTGCAACCTCGTGCTCACATATTAAATACTTTAAATGCACGTGCAGTGATGTGCAATCCCGTGCCTAAATACAATTACATCTTAAATACACGTGAAACACACACCCGTTTATATCCCGTGTACCAATGACTATACACCAACATTTACACACGCAACATGCAACATATAACACAAACTACGCACAAGGGCGTGGCCACATTGCCACAGGAGTACACCACCGCCTTAGCAATTCTGTATAAAAAGGTCTTGTTACACTTCGTCATTTTTGTATCCATTCTTCATTGCGATAACCTCTACAAATATCTACACCTTTGCAAAACCTTACTGTGCCAAAAAAAGAGAGAGAGGTAGGTGAAACATAAAAAAGGAGTAGCATGTAAAAATCTAAAACATTGCTATACATGAAATCTATATTCTCAGTACAGCACTGATTTATTCTGGATGTAATTTATGTGTCATGTTCTAAGGTATTGCATCATGAGTAGCACCACTATAGACACAGACAGACTGCTAGAAACAGTTCAAGCTAACACAGTCTGATGAAGCCCTGTTACTTCCAGTTGCAGTACTTGTGATCTGAGTTGCAGTCACTTACCTTGTGTTGCTATGAAGTGATTTGATCTGTGATAACCCTGAAACAGAGAAACAATAGATTTATCCAGCCATATTCTTTTTAAACATACTATACCATCAATTACTGACAACATTCAATCACATGTCAATGTATTTTACCTTACTGCTGGGCAGCAATAGAATAGGACTTGATAGGGGCTGTGACAAGGTGCACCCTGCCTCTGTGTTTATTTTGTATTATTATTATTTAAAATGTACTGTTTTGTGTTTGTTTAAAATTATGTTGTGTTATTGTTTTACAGCATGGATGGGGTTAAAATTCCCCATTCAACTAAACACGTGTATAATGTGGCCATCTCCAAATTAATTAAGCGATTACCAATTTGGAGATAGTCCCATATATATAGAAAGAGCAGATCAGCTGCTCATGAGGGTTGGTTAGCTGGAGAAAGGAGACGGAGAGAGTGCGAGAGTGTTTTGTTTGCTCAAATATTTTGTTTTGTTTAAATAAATGCGAGTGCATTTGCGTCTCACCCCAGAGCACTTGCTTGCCTGTCTATTTCCTGATCTGGTGACGTTACTCACCAAGCCTCTGTCATAGGGACCAATAATTTATTGACTGCATTAGTACAAGGTACAGAGTTTTTTTTTTTTTATATATATATATATTTTTATCATATTCAATCCTACAGTATGTCACTGGTTTGGGATTGAATTAGATTTCCTTCAAATGATTTACTTATACAGTAGCACAATCTTCATTTTTGGAACACAGTATGATAGTGTACAATTTATAGTCTAGTTATCGTTAGACATGTTTTCTACCTAGATAACAGATTTTTCAAAAATTAAAACTGGCCTTAAGGTGCATTTCTACGGTTAAAGAAATTGGATCTAATCGTCTTTGATCCAATTTCTTTGAAGTGTCTTTAACCATGAAATCTGACCTTCAAGTTGATCCAGTTTTTTTGAAGATCTTTAAAACACACAAAACTCATTGCTCATCTAAAAAAAACAAATGGATCCAACTCCTATTTATTTTAGCATGAAAACAGTGCTTCCAATAAAACACACCTCAAAAATAAGCAAACAAACAAACAAATACATGTTTGTAGAAATTTGTAGCAGCTTTTGTAGCAGCTAGATGTCATGAAAATATCTGGTTGCAAAATTCAGTGAAACTGTAATTTGTTACTAAACAAGACAGCACAGTAATCAAAATGCTGCCAAAAACACCCAAAACCAATGCAGATTAAGCAAGATAAACAAACATTACAAAAGGTAATTCCCACTTAACGAATTAATATTCTACTCGCAGTTCAGCGTTGGATTTAATGTAGCATCAAGTCTGTTCTGCTGCACACGACTTGCTATCTAGAGATATTTTTAAACAAATCCAAACACGCTCTTTTGAGATGTATTTACTGCATTTTGGTAGCACCTTACTCAGCACTGGGAAATGAGTGTCCGTGTTCTTGTGTCAGAAGCGCGCCTGACCAAACATTAAATTGTGTGTTGGAAGGACTTCAAGCATGAATATCGGTGTACATTAGTCGGCTAAAAATAACCAAAACTGCCGATAGCCAACTGTGTTTTTTTCCTTTATATCGGTGCAATTCCGATAGGCTACCGATTATCGGTGCACCCCTAGTAGCAGCCATACACCCACCGGTTGTCAATATACAGTCCCCCAAAAAGCATTTAGAACAGCTCAAATCATTGAAGAACAATAGCAAACACATAACTCACTGTTACAACATCCAGTGAATGTTTATACAGAGGAGTTGAAAAAGACATATCATAGTTTTGCTGAAGCCTGGGCCTACGTGTGGGTAAAAAGTCCCTTGCTATCAGTGTGTGAAACGTCTGGAGCAGGGGTCCTTGAACTGGGGGATGAGACCTCCCTGGGGGGCGGGGAAAGGTTTCATGGCGGTTGTGAAATAACCACACCGCATAAAGATAAATTAATCCATGAATTGAAATTTTTTTTTTTACACTTGGCGGGTCAACATTTAGCTAACATTTCTAACAAATAAAACCATGCAAATGAGCACCCGCCCATTGAAGCGCTTGATTTGGCACTGTATGCTGCAGAGCTGCCCTTACACTCCGAGAGCCAATCTCTCTACTTCCCCGTTACCTCTGCATACAATGACAAACATGTTTTCTTTTTTTTTACAGATTTCAAAACTTTGAAGAATGTGTTTGTTAATATTTATGTATATAGCTAAATCTGGCCTTTTTTTTGGTTAAACCTAGGAAAAAATATGCGATTTACATTAAATCTGGGAAAAAAACACCTGTTAAAATATTAGTGCTTTATTTCACAATTAGCGCCCCATTCATGGAAGCCAGCATTTCGGCTCTGTTCACTGCAGTTTCACTGTCACTTCAAACATTTCTCCGGTTCTACAAGTCCTAGAGTGATCGTCAACGGCTCATTTAAAAAGGTAAGAACTTGGACTAGCTGTCATTTATGTATTTATGTTTTACAGAACTGCCCCCCCCTTTAGTCATAGTCCCTCCCCCTTACTGACTCTCCGCGCCCCACACACTTTGTGCACCACTGGTCTAGAGCAATTAATCTGTACAGTCCAAGAACAACCACAAGGTGTCCTCAGCAAATTCACTATTTGTCCTGGATACTGCTAATCTCAAAATATTAATAAATATTCAGAAAGTGTTGTTTTATGACACAGATAAAACAGACCACATTGGGAAGCCCCAGCACAGCAGCCATGCATTTATGATAAAACACTAGATTTATTCATTTTTTGTGAAAGAAATAAGTCACCCAGAGGGTAATATATGTCAAACGTGTGCCTAAGTGGTTTCTTACATTAATTTCCCTTTCACATAAAGAAGGGCAAACTCTACTTAAAGGGATATACTATCTACTTAACCTGAATATTGAATGCCCTGCCTGTTTAATATCTTGTTTTGCTTAATTCTCCTTTTCTGTCTCCGCTTGGATCATTATTGAGCAATCTTCTGTTACTTCAACCACTGGGGCTGCTTCTGAAAAGACTCTTAAAAGTTTTTAAGAAATAATTCACTAGGTGTGTGCGACTAATTTCTGACCCTGTACAACTGAGTCAATGAATCTATAATAAATAAAAGTTAGAGGGGACAGAAATTGCATGCCCCTAGTGGTCATTTACATTTTTGCTGGAATAGCTTGACAGCATAAACTATTCCTTTAAGATCTTGCTAATGTTCTATATTCTTCAACCACTATTTTTTTTCTGGGTAAACGTACAGGTTCACTTCTTTAACAAAATATCTTATTTTCTACTATACTGTATTTAGAAGTGTTTTAAATCAGTGATTGATTAATCATGCATGAAAACTTTGAAATGATTAATATTGACTGGACAACACTGCTAACTTGACATCTCAAACCATGCTTTCGGTTACTGTTGCACTTCTTTGGTCAGTTCACCCAGAGGATGAAATCCTCCCCACCCCTTCAATGGCATCTTTCTCAATAACCAATCAATCAGCTGCTTCTACAATTGACTGACATGCTTTTAGCCAGTAACAAGTTATGACCCAGAAGACACTACAGAGGTGAAATATCCCAGGAAGTATAACATATCCCCTCTGAAAAAGGCAATGGAAACTCAACCTAAAGTAATAACAGATCTCATGTAATTAAACTATGATACATGTTTGCTATAACATGTGTTTCTTTCAAAACTGCACATTTGAGATGGGAGTGATTTATGGAGTTATTTTATTAGTTGCAATTACTTTAAATAACTTTGTTTTTTTATTATTATTATGGATGGCAGTCATAAGACTTAGACTTGACATTACAGGAGGTTCACATGTGTGGGGTGAAAAGAAAAGAGAAATAAGAGTCATGAAGTACTTACTTCCCTGTTTATCCGAATCTAAGAGATCCACAGTTCGGTAAAGAGAAAAAGAGACAGAATCGAATTAATAAAGGAAGTTGAAATGTGTTAAACAGTGTGTTTGACAGCAACAGAATCTCTGGCCAGAGGTGTTGGAAAGCAGAATATGTGCTTATCAAGTACAACAAATGAGAATAGTGTAAATTAGCTTTTTTTTATATGAGTTCGGGGAAGCGCTAGTGTATTTCACATGTGTGTAAATGTGTTTGTCTTTTTTTTTGTCACAGCATAACACAGGATGACACGGAATGTAACAGTCACACATCTAAAATAGTTACGTCCACTAATAATATAAATCACACCCAAGTCATTCATACCAATTCCTTTGCGTGAACATGTTTTAATAATGTATGCACCAATCAGAAAGAAAGCACAACTAGATTCAGCTGTAGAGACAATTCCATTCTCTCCAGTATGAAAACTCATTGAGATCAACATTTCAAATGCCCTGGAAGACAGCAGCACCCTTATAAAAGTTTACCACAGTACATTTGCAGAGTTATTTAGCCATTTCCCATGCTTTACCCACGATTAACACAGTTTACCATGTTTAATATGCTTCACCATACCACGCTGTGCTTAATGCTTGCCTGTGCCTTACCATGCATTAATATTCTTTGCTATGGTAAACTTGTATAAGGGCACCAGCACTCACACTGAGGCACATAGTGAAAGGGTGCTCAGTGTTTGAGTCAGTTCTGTACATAACTTATGAAACAGAGGTAGAATGAGGTCAGAGAGCATTGGAATAAGAACGGGATACAAACACTTATCAGAAAGAGCACAGAGACGTTGGAGCAGATTGTAACCTTGTAAAAATAACTACTCTACAGGGATGCAGGGTATAACTGGGGTCTTCAACAAAATCTGATCCTATCACCTAGTGGCACTCTCTGCCAAGTTAAAAGAACAATCACAAAACACCAATTATAATATAGGGTTGCATGACGGTGAATATATTGGGTCGAATAGGAGTGAGTGCAGATAACTCATATACAGATGCTCACTGTCCTATAAATAGTACATACTGCTTTAGTGTTCATATTAAAGTTTTAAAAACCCAGTTATATTTGTTTTCTATTCCTTTACACTTTCATTCAGTCCACTGTGATTTCCACTGGAAAGATGAATGTTCCTCAGCAGTTTTTAAATGAAGTATAAGCAGGGCCAATGCTAATAAATTTCACATATACTTTTTTTTCCCTCTAGACTTTGTTTCCCTAGACTGAGATCACAAAGTATGACAATTAGACAAAAGAGATTAGTGATTAGTGCTGAAATAGAAAGCTTTTATAATGGCACAGATGTGAAGGTTATCTTCAGTAATGTGTTTTATTGAACCACTGCACACTCTTCTTACAGTTGCTACAGCTTCATTGCACAAGGCCATTTGCAATGAAAAGGCCATGCCCATTACTATGACATCTATATAATAGATTGTGCAAAGACAAGAGAAGGCTGCCTATGTCCTTTGTCTGAATGCACTTCCTTGTGCTTCTCAACCTTAGAGTACTGTCAAGGTTTTCGAAATGCAAGGAACCTACTCACTGGCTCCAGCTAAATATAAGGACGCCATTACGACAACTCTGCTATCCCCTTACAATCTGGACACAGACTATCCACAGGTTTTACCCCCACAAAGGTGTTAACCCTAAGCCTGCCACTTACGTCAATATAATTGGCATTAATGTAGTCCGAGTTGGGGTCCCCTAGTAATGGGTGCAGCTTGACTCGATGGCGATCATCTGCAAAAAAAAAAACAATTAGAGATAGCTTTTAGGGTCACAGCAAGGTCACTATTTGGATTGACAACCAAAGCTTGATCAAAATAAATGTCCTAATATTATTGTGGGGATCCTGATCACTGTCCATCTTCTATAATGATGATCTTTTAACAGACTTTGGAAGTTCAGTGCTTGAGATGAGGGCTACCTAACGGACGACTCTTGAGTAACCCATTCAGGGCTGTTAGGGGCTACAAAAGAATATGTCTTCTGGGTCAAAACATGTTAATAGCTGAATTGCAGATGATTGGTTGTTGACAGAAAATAAGTCTGTAAAGGGGTGGGGATAATTTTACCCTCCCAGGAAGTGCAAGACAGTCTAAAAGGCATTGCTTGCAAACACCAATTTCTTTATCCTTGAGTACTACAGCTATGGCCAAAAGTTTTGCATTACCTAGAATTTTCAGATTGAGACATGATTTAAAAACGATATGAACTGTGTGATCAAAGAAACTACAAAATGATCTCGCAAAAGTCTTCCAGAAGCCATAACAGTAGTACAGCATTTCATGTTAGATTTCGAAATGTCACATTTTTCAATTTGTCAATATTTCCCTACGGAAAAATACAAAGTGGTATGTAATTCAATATGATAACATAACGTTATTCAGCAGGTTTCATTTGACTTTATGAAAAAAAATGTGTTAATTCTATAGGGTGATGCAAAACTTTTGGCCATAGCAGAATGCAATGAATGGTTGTGCATGGTGGAGAAAATTCCTGTAATTATTTTGTTAGCTACAATTATTTTTAAGAGGTCACTGGTTAGACAAATCTGCTTCCGATAAAAACAAATACACAGCTGCTTGCTTGTACCTAATCTCTGGCTGTGCAATCGCTCACACGGCTTAATTACAGCTTGACCACTGGAGTGAAATGATTACAATTAAAAGAACCTTTAAATCAGTAGTGATGCATTTATGTGCATATCCTATATTAAAATAAAAACAATACTCATCACAAGAGAAGGACAGTGATAATGTTACTGAAAAGATAACATTATGTTAAAGCTTTGCTTAGCACTCCTTCAGAAAGCAATCAACGAAAACCCTGTTTTTCCCACCTAGATGTATTGTTATACTTTGCATTATTAATACCTGCAGCAGAATATATGGATTATATTGAGGGCAAATGTATCACCTAACTATCTACAAAAAAAAAAAACTTAAATATTCTTCTCTTAAAATAATAAATGTTTTGATTGATTACTGATCAAATTCAATACCTTATTAGGCCAAAAATGTAATTCAGTAAGCATAAGGTGACCAGATTTAAGTCCTTAAACTGGGACAGTATGGAAATATAGTGAATAACTTCCAACTTCAAAGCTACGGGGAAGCTCTAAGAGTTTTTATGTTCACTTTGACAATGTTTGATCTAATATCATATTGAAAGTGAATGCAAAGACGCATGATGATATTCAGAGTGGACTCTTTCTTTCAAAAACTTTTTTTTGTGACTAAATGATCTTATTGTCTTTGTAATGTAATTTCTTCACAAGTATAGTTATTACATTACACAGTAGCAATTCAATAATATCACACTCTGAGATAATACTTTATTGCCGATTACTGCTGCAAATCTAGGCCCTTTTCTGCCTAAGAAACTGCATCTTTCTCTCTCTCTCTCTCAAAACATTACATATCTCAATATTTCTGTTTATTAAATGGTTACTTCAAAATAATGTTGTTGTTTTTTCTTCAAAATATTTAATTTCTTACCATTGAATATGACATGCTAGTTGTTCTGTGTATTTTTTGTTCTGCTTGGATCATTAGTGTGCGGTGATTAATGGATATTAGGAAATTATTTTCAGCCACTTTCTACTATTAAACTATTAAAGTTTTAAAGTTGATGAAGTGTGTTAAATATTTTATCTTTTGACTGTGCAATAAATGAAGCCCTCTAATCAGCTTTTCTGAGTACATGCTGTAAGACTGGCATCACTTAAAGGGAAAGGAACCTGTTAAAAACATGTTAATTGCATAATGAAATTTCCTGCCTATTCCATTTTTCGGTACCAATCAATGATCAGGAGAAAGTGTCTTCTGACAAGCTAAATTAGATAACTACACATTTTATGAAGGCTAATTTCTTTGCTGATCTTGGCTGGAGTTTATTTTTTTGAGTCAACAGTATAGGCCTGGACATAAATCAAGGTGTAATAAGATTAAATCACATTCATTTTCTGATAAAATGAACGTTGACAGTTCTTTACTTACGAAACGAATACTCTTTAATCTTTCTTAATATAAGCATATGCATTAGCCTATGTAAAAAGCACAGGGGATTTTCCAGATTGTCAGGAGATCCTTTCTCATTATCATTGACTGGTACTGAAAAACTGCATAGACAAGGCAGGAAATGTCATCATGCAATTAACACGTTTTTAACAGCTTCCTTTCTGTTTTAAGTGATACCTGTTGGCTTAAAACATGTTAAAAAGGAAATTTGGAAATAAAACTACTTGGAGAAACTTAAAGGGATCGACCCCACCCCCAGCCCCCAGTAATTCAAACCCTGACATTTGTCTCTCTTGCTGAAGGAAAAATTATAATTATGCAACAACCAGACACTGCTCTGTCATTGGGGGAGTTTCCATGTGTGTTTAAATTTCTCAAGACATTGTTCTCGAACCAAATGAAAAATGACCCTATACATTTTAGGTTTCCATTGCTTGAGAAGACTCTCTTTTTTCACCTGATGTCATGCAAATGAAGGGGAAAGGAAGAGGTTGATCTGCAAATTAGCCATGTGTAGCGTTCTCGTGCACAGACAGCTTGGGAAAATGTGGTTTCCATGCACAGAGAACAGGTACAGAAGAGAATCTCACCTGGAAAGCCATGGTTGTCAGGTGACATCTTGTTTCAGTGAAACTTTAAAGCACAGTGTTAAGCTCATGTAATATGTTTTACTGCTCTTGACCAAATTGTTTTTCAAATGTCCATTTGTGGGATGGCATGTCATTAGTAGTGAATAATATTTCAACTAATTTATCACATGACTTATTAATTAAAGAAAAAAATAAAATAATTAACCCAGAGATAATGAAACAGTCCAACCCAGCTATTGCAGATCACCATGGCTGAAAACCAGCGGAGATGTAGGATTATAAAGATCTGTGCCAGACACCTTCCATGTATGCTACCAAGGCTGTCTGGATTGGGAGCAGTGGACGTTTTCACGTGAAATGCGGGTTTCTGTGTTTTACCCTCTCTCCCTCTCTGGGGTACCGCTACAATTGGGAAATCGCATTTTCATTGAACTTATTTGATGAAAAGACCATCTATTTAGGGATACCAATATAATTCTTATGCACGGGTTCTGAGTGGTGTATAATGGGAAACAGAAAAAGCCCACACTTCCAAAGACCCTCCATTAAAACTTTACTTGAATTGACTCATCTGCAGAGAGGGAAGGGGCCAGCACACAGGGCACTGAGAATAGTTTCCGGTCAAACAAACAATAAAATCAGAGCAGTGGACGGCGACCATGCAAAGGTCTACACTTACGAGCCAGAAGACTGTCATGTCTACCTTTTGTCTTGTTCTTTTTCTTGGATACATCCCAGCCATCAAAGAAACTCTAGTTACAAAGACAAAAAGGAAACGTTGATAAGGCGAGGAAGCAACTGAACTGACAACCCTGAGGTTTAAAGACATGTAGTATTCAGTTCAATTAATTTGGGTCTCTGTCTGTGATATCAGAACTGTGTTACTGCAGTTAAACAAGAACTACATAGAGTTATAGTGCACCATAAAATTGTTTGTTTGAAATCATTTTCACAGCCTGTAAAAATAATTTATACATTTTTTTTTGCAATGAGACTTTTAACCTCAAAAATCCTGTTAAACAGAAAAGACAATGCTGTTTCATTACTAACAGTGACAATAAATGGGCCAAGTCACGATTATCAAGATAAAGTGATTAGTTAAGTGCCTTAATAATAAAATACAATGTTTTTTATTTAGGTTAATTATATGTTCATGCAGCAAACAAAGTTACTGTGGCGCAAGCTTGATGTATTCAGTTATATTGAATATGGCAATATTGGAGCAATACTAACGTATTAAATTACTTGCTTACAAAACCCAGGGCACGACTTGAATTAGAGACACTATGAAACCTGGCAGGACTGCAGCAAATTACCATATCAGGCAATTAAACACATTCCTAGATATTTGCTATAAGTGTTGTCTCATGCATGGAAAATGAGAGAAGCCATAATTCTGTAAGAAAATATAATTGACACATTTGGCATTAACGTAATAAAACAGTTGACACATGTGTACATTGACACAGCCATTTACTCCAAAGAGATAAAAATGGCTGAAATAAACAACAAGAATACTCTTCAATTCAATTCCTGGATGTGTTTATATCATGTTTCTAGCTTCAATGGTTGTGCTTTAAGAAAAATGTTGCTGATGGCAGTGTGGAATAAATGGTTTTGTGAATTTCCCCCATGGTGTGCTATTAGCTCAAGGTGATGTATTACAAGTTAATTCAGTATGTACAGATAACACAGTCTCTCATAGGAAAATGCCTTCTTTTTTCACAAGGAGAGAAATCACCTCCTAAAATTCTCACCAGAAGACAGTATTTAATAAAAAAAAATAGAAAGACAAATATTTTATGAGCAATATTAAGGCTGTTGTTTTATTGTCTTCTTTGCTTCACATCTCCCTCAACATGTGCTCACCTCGTACTCCTGCTTGAATCCGTAGCCCTCAGCGGTCTTCATCTGGTTGATGTGCTGGAGCAGGTCAGCCACACGGACTGCGGGGTGCAGCTGCCCCGTGTGATAGGGGGACCCCTTTCGCCCGCACTGTCGTCGCGGGGAGCCCCCCAGAAGGCTGCTCGACTCATTCACCGTGCTGCGCTGCTCACCTGCGGGGACCATAAAACCAGACCCTGCATTTGGGTGCAACACCATCATGAACTGGGCGTGGAGAACATCCGGCCCATAAAGTTTCGCCTCCAAGCCAAGGGCCAAAGTAAGCCTGCCCTCCCCCCCAATAAGCCCCTCAAGAAATAAGTATGGTAAAATCTCTATAATACGGCATCAAATCGGAAAATGAGGATTATACAGTGTGCTGGTTTGCAGATGGGCTGTAAAATATAATACTGTACCTAAAAAAATGGAAACGGTATAAACTATTTGAACACTTGAAATAGGTGTTATTACAGTACATACAGTAGCAGTGTTGTCCAGTTATATCCTATATTCATTTACATGTTACCTTTTCCATTGTGTAAAGAAGGATTTTACTGTAGATATACCATACCCACCGGACATGTGCGTATTTGTTTAGGAAAGAAAAATCACATGACTTGGTGTGCACCGTCAGATTTCCATTCATTTTATGTTCCAAATCATGCCGGACTCCAGGATAGACAGGTTCCGGAATGCAGAGGGTATAACACCATCAATTTCAATAGGAATTTTATCAGGACCCAAAAATTATGCTGATTTATACAGAATGCAGGTATGTGGAGGGTCTGGATTAGGCAATTTTTCATTTTGTGAAATTTGTAAAACTTTGTTGTCCATTGAACTTTATGTGCCTTTGGTTCTTTTAGTTTAAATTTAAATTCACTTCATTTAAATAAATTGCTGGTTGTTACTCTTTATTCCACACATCTAAAAGTTAGTAACGACAATACATTACAGGGGATTCTTAATTAATACTTGAAAAATGGCAACTAATTACTATGAAATGCATGACGTTACAGGAAATTAATTTTAATTGATTTGAATGTATTCACTATTTTTAATAAATCATATAAAAAGAACAATAACCAAGGCTTTAAAAACTAATTGTGTGCTTAACAGCATCCTCAGAATTCCAATAATGGTTTGTTTTTAGTTCTTCAGTCTGTGCCTGCTTTGCTGCTACAGATTCACTGCCTGTGCTGCAGATCATAGGGCTCCACCTGACTCTGCTGTATGTGTAGAGAACAATACAAGAGCCCAGTGACCTATTGTCTGTAACACAGATAGCCCGTTGCATTGTGACTCTTGTGAAAGTGTTGTTACGCTAATGAGAGGTAAGAAAATGTTGAGGTTCGAACTCCAAAATACTAACCTTTAACATCACCATGTTATTATTGCTATAAGCGGAGTTACATTGTTAAGAATTACCAGGTTCAACTGCAGTGTTATACAAGGGGGGGAATCTAATTGTGTTCCGTTGATAGCAGTGCTACTTACTTCTGTTGCTGCAGTTCTGAGCATCCATGAAGGACAGGGCCAGGCGCTCATCCTCCTGCAGCGTGCTCTGATCAGTGAAGCTCCTGTCCATCGAGCCAATCATGTGCGTCTTCTCCTGCCGGGAGGTGATGGGAGTCTTGTTGATGTTCACCGGTTTACTAGGGAGCACAGAGGAAAATGGATCTTTAGCCATGTGTAATAAAGACAATACCCGTTTTTTTAATACATGAAACCGGGCCCTTTGAAAATCAAACCACAACATGTGTGAGTTGTGCACGTCATTTTACAGCACCAGAGAATCCACCCAGTTTGGATCAAAGACTTGTGTTTAGGGGTAATCCTGTTAATGTAATAGTCATTCCCCAGTGCTTTGAAATACTAGAACAAATCCAGCTGCGGCTCATTTGGGCAAGTATAGGTTGATCAAATCAATCCTATTGTATAGTTTATAGTTTAGCCTCAGAATTTGTGCTTGAGCATTTCAAGTTATGGATGAATCACCTCCCAAATGAAACTGTCAGGCTCAAGGTAATTGTAAAGGCAGCCTGCCTTCTCTGATAGGAGTTCTGCCAAGCAAAGAAAGCGCACTGTGGTAGATCGAGGGACCAATACTGGCTGAGTAAATCTAGTGAGCCGAGAAAGAGAGTGAGAGAGGCACTTGGCTCTACATAAGAAAGGCCTGATTCTTAAAGAGTAATGTGTCAGGAGAGTATTTGTGTGCTATTTCATACATTCAAGTGCACTGAGATTGCACTGAGCAATTTTATAATCATCCAAAAGCTTTGCAATAATAAATCTTCTCTATCAAACATAGAACATTGATTGAATCAACGAACAAATCTCAGTAATTAAGAACCAACTTTATAACAATACACTATTGCTTTATCATGAACTAAAATCAGTTCAAGTGGGTTCATATGCATTACTAAAAGAACCTCATCATTTTAATGATAAATGTTTTGACTGAATGTATTTATTTTCTTAAGTGTTTCTAAATTTAGCACTATTGAGTGTGTATTAGTTATGAATTATATACTGTACAAGCACAAACTATAGAAACAACAAATTACTCACTCAAGACTAAGGGTGGGGATTGTATTGCCCAGTCAGACCCCTTACTTACTAATAATGTTGGTATCTCTGAATAGATAATCGTCTCCTCTTTAAAAATATGCAAAAGATTTTAAATGAGCAATTCATCTCACATGTACAATATATGATAGATTATCAGGGAAAGTTACATAAGGAATGCATATAGACCCCAAATATCATAGTTCGACCCTTTAAGGTGAGCTTTGAAATCAGTGAAAAAGAGGAAAATGTAGTCTTTGTTGTTTAACTAGGAATCGACGGGCTATTTCCCAGAATGCCTCTGTGACCTGAGAAAACCATGTTGTGGAAACTTACTGAGCTCCCTAATGAGGTTGGTTTTATGAATCGGTGGGGATTGTCTGCGTATAAACTAGATTACTGCGTGTTGAAAAGGTTTTGAAACCTTATGATACATATTGAATTTCCTTGGCTGGATTGCCATACAGATAACAATCCGTCAGAGCTTGATTTAAGAGTCCCAGCTCGACTCCTGAGAAGGAGATGGGAATCATCCCAGCAAAACACAGTGTGCTGCGCAAAGCTGCACTAGAGAATGCGGCTTCATGTGACATTGAGAAAGAAGTGTCATTCACTTACGGGTAGTAAGAGTAGGAATAGTGGTCCCTTCTGGAGAGCATGAGAGAGAGGGGGGCAGGGGAGAAACAGAGGGAGAAGAGAAATTAGAGGGCTGCTTATGCTGGATTCACACTACACTTAAGTGTTCTTTGATTGCACTGGGAGCTTTTTGAACTACCTGAGAGTGCTGTACTGTCACATTGTGGTCTCCCAAAGCGGCTTGTTCAGACTCCTTCCCTCGTATGAACGGCAGCATCCCATTTATCATGCAATCATTGTGGTTCGTATTGCAATTACTCTAGTACTGTGTGAAGGTGCTTTCATCCGAGTTCAGGAGATGCTCTTCAGTTCTAGTTGTCTGCCATAGTAAGGTGTATCATAAATCAGCCAGTTTTTATTTATTTATTTATTTATTTATTTATTTATTTTGCCCCTTTGGAACAAGTTTTCTTTTATTTTGCTTGGGAATACACTGCTGTGCACTGGATAGTGTTGGCAGTTGTAAAAAGATTAATTTATCTACGATACAAACATCTATAACTAAAACTAAAAAACAGCTCAGTGAAAATAACTTAAACACAGCCTTATAAACATTTTTGTTTAAAAAAAACTGCAATATTTGAGTTATTGCAACTAGAATTAATATTGCCTGTCATATGTTTCTGCACTCTCAATCCGTATTAAAAAAGAGGCCATAATGAAACACGTTAAAGTGTCAAGGATGAAAATGATGCAAATCAAATAAAAGAATCTTTCACATATTTTGTCTCCAAGAGTCTGTTTTTTCAAATAGCTTTGTAGATGATGTGCAGTAGGTTAAGCAAAAGCAATTTCCAGTAGAGTGACAGCAATCACTAGTAATCTTCATGCAATTCTTGCACTTTAGGCCAGTTATATTATTCTTTGAGTTTTTTTTTGTTTTTTTTCTTGTCGAGTGAATCCAGCATCACAAAATCTGAAAACGTGTCTCAAGCCTGGACTTTACATGGGCAAGTCTACAGCTTTTTGAAGGAACTCCCCACTGTTATGTAGATAAACTGTAAAGTATGCACAGTGCATAATACACCCCTGTAGTATTTTATATACTGTACTTTTCATAATGTAACTTGCTCTCTGTGTATTGTGCACATGCTGGAGTTGCATTTAACATCCCTTGTATAATATGCATCCCACTGCTTACATGACACACGCAGCTCATGTAAAATGCACTCCCCAGGTATGTTAAAAGCAGAGGGGTAAAGCAAAGAATAATACCAAGTAGGATCAATCAGTTGCATTTACATGGACTAGTTATCAATGTATCATTTAAACATGAGCCCTACCCTTGTTATAAAGTCAGACAGTCCCAATATAAAATATTTGGTTTAATTTTTTCTCCACCCTAAATAAAGGTTTGACTATAACATCAGCTTTGCTGCCAGTGCAAGAAAAATGGTTAAGTATTCATGTAGGTTGTGATTTATGATACACATGTACTCAAGAACAGGATGCCGCACACTTCATGTATATTATTATTATTTATTGATTAGCAGACGCACTTATCCAGGGCGACATACAGTCGTAAACGGTGAGCTGCAATGGTTTGCAAAAGGGTGTCATATTCTGAAAACGGTGGTACATTAAATTGTCATTTCATTGTGTAGGAATCTTTTAAAGCATCTATTTATATCTGTTCCTGTCAGTTAAATAGCGAGATAAATCCTGGATACATATGACCACGTCCCTTTACCCATGTCAGATCTGCTCTTTATTTTTCCATTTTCTCTCTGTGTTTTCAGCTCTTAAACTCATATGTCATGATTATGGCCTTATTTAAACATTTAAAATGGAATAATTAACCAATTTAGAAAAAGTAACATTGATACAGAGGGAAACCAGTAAGTTAGAAATATATACAATAATGACAAGCAGTTACTTAAAAAAATGTCCTTAAAAATATAGGCTATTTATCATCTGCATTGATTTTAATTAGGGATTTTTATTTTAGTAATTATGTCTTGTATTTATGAATGTCCATGTTTTATTTCAACTATTCCTAATATATAAAGCAATAAACATTTAGTTAACAATAAAACTGTATTAACATATTTATATAGACTTCAGTAAAGCAAGGACATCCTTCAGTATAACAAGCTGGCTGTATGTTTAAAACCAACTATGCTGTTGTCATGGAAACAGTGGAAAGTTAAAATGTTCAAATTGGAACAGTATCAGCGAGGACAGATTGTTTTGAGGAAGGATGAGTCAATTAAGGGTAAATGCTGCCTTCCAGAGTATGAGGTAACCTGTCACACTGCCCGCATGGCCACTGAAGGAACATACAGAACACACTGCACTGGCTGCCCTGCCCTTTGAAGAACCCAAAAGACCATGTACAGGGTCACTGTAACCTGGAACAACAGGCGAGCCCTGAAGGATGTTCTCCTGGCAATACCAGGTTGTAAAACAGATCCTCGATGATTCTATTCCCAAGCCCATAAAGACAGTGAAGGAGGTCCAACATGGTACCGAGCAGTGCTTCAGTTCCCATATCGATTTTATTTTCTATTTACACTACAGTTTAAGATTCAGGTCAGGGCCCAACCTGGAGCGCTAAGGGGTGGTTCAGGTTGGAATGCAAGACCTGGAGCAAAGTATTCTTTTTAGATTGCTGCTATGTTTAGGGTCACCCACAGTTGTAGGTTGTGGAATTGACTTCAATGTAGGATACGTGATAAGCCTTATACCCCAAGTGCAAATGATGTGTCAAATAACACTTTAATCAAGACATTGGATGAGTAACCTGTTAAAGCAGATGCTTTAGAGGGATTTAGATTGAGTTAGCCAGGCACAGTTCTTTGGAAAATAATAGTGATGTATAATGATATTAATATGAAGAGTATTCAAAAGACACTCTGAAAAGACCCATTCACCAGCGGCCTCTTGACAGTATTGAGTTGATCCAAATGTGGAAACCCACACAAATAACAGTCACGTCTTTGGGTGAATCAGATTGATACAGCCATCATTTAACTTAAAGCACTTCTATTTTTAATCGAACCGTAAATGGTTTTTAAAATGATAAACATATGTAATAGTGACACTTCCTAGAACAATCTGACAATGGACACACAATGGATGGATTATGTTCCCCCCCTTTAATTCTCTGCTGGTCCATTACTTCTAAATAACCCCTTTACTCCATTTGAATGTATGTTTGCTGCTGGTTTTCCCCATTTCTGGAACACATTTTTCTTTTCTTAATTTAAAAGCTTTTAGCGCACAACACAATCACATTCATTCTGACAACCATTCACCTCGACCCTCAACCTCCTTCTCTTTTATTATCAGACTTGAGCGGGCAACTGCAGTCTAAATGGAAAACCAGTGCAAAGAGAACACAAACAACGTGCTGTAAAGTCTCTTTATACAAAAACAGCAGGACAGTTTCACAGGCAGCGAATCAGAAAAGAATTCAACATTTTCAAAAGGTATAAAACTATTTCAGAATAAAAATGTGAGCTGCTCCTTCCCGCAACTAGCTATTTCTTGTCAGTTGTTTACAGTTTTCCTTTTTTTTTGTAATTCCTCTAGAAATTCAACCTTTGCACGTGGTTCAATTTGGGACTATAGTGTATTATGCAGCAAGTAAATTAAACATTAATACACTGCATATTCTATTCAAAATAGATGTTTTTATATATTTAAAGATGGCAGGTCACTTAGTACTTTTACCTGGCCATTAATAGTCCACTAGTTCAGAATACTCAATATTTGGAATAAGTATTTCGGCCATGTAAACAGCACATTCAGAATACAGGGTGCTATAATATACAAGCATTACAAACTGTATAAATGGTCTATATAAATGGCATATTCCAAATATTACATTGAAACCGTTTCATTTGAGAACTCACTGTATATTGAAGTAGCTGGACAAGTGCAGAAGACAATTACAAACAGACATGCGCAATAACTAATATCTACTTGTTAAAGTATGGAAGCACATTCATACAACATTGATATAAAAGATATGCCTCTTGCATGCTGGCCAGATGCATGAAGAAATGAATACAGGATAGCCACCCGGATGTTGACCTCATGAAAGATGAATGGAACGTTGCCAACAGGCCTCCTAGCTTTGACACTGATCACGATATGAGTGAAGTGAAATGGAATGAGATTAAGTCAATTAAATGAAAAGGTTGGTGATGATAATGGGTGCCAGTAGGCAGGTGGTCCAGCCGTATTCAGCCCGAGACAATGCTAGCTTTAGAGTGGAGGCAGGGATTGTAGTTGGCCAATCAACAAAATGCTATCCAGTTAAAATTTGTTTTCGAAATGGAGTACGGATGTACGTAGAGTATGGAGGTATGGTACTTGGCTATTGGGTGGAGAATCAATTCACAAAATCAACCCCGAGCCTTAATTAATTAATTTCCTTTAAAAAGATATTTAACCTGGAAAACTCAATTGAGATATACCATTTAGGGTGTGCTTCAGCAACATATTCACATCATTAAAAGAAAAAAATATATATTTTCCTATCAAAATGAACTAAAATAGTTGCATGTGTAATGTTTTTATTTGGAGCAATTATGTTTTAATGCATAAGGTGGACTGAAAACTTGGCTTGCCCCAAGAGGGCTAGTGGCTAAAGTAGAGCAATGTAGGAAATATACCCCTTGAGATCAATGGATTTCTAGTTCTACAGAGCAGAGTCAGACCTCTTCCAGATGACTGGGTGATTTAAATGTAGTTGCTGAAGCAAATTCTCTGTGAGTTTAGAGCTAATTACCTAAAAAGCACAACTTTTTGTACTCAATTACTGCCTAACAGAGAGGGTCACACAACTGCTCGCTCCATGTAATTAAGTAAGTAATTGAATTGCATCCCCAGTAATTAAATATTTCACACTTTGATAAGCTGTTCAAACTATGCTCATCAGTACCTCAGTGAGTGAAGCAGAAAAAGAGTCTCTTTTCTATTTGGAGTGATTCATTCCGATTCCAGCTGGTCTGCATTCTTTGGGTTGGTTCTTTATACAGATCAATGAAACACCTTGGATCAAGGTGAAGTCTTTATAGTGAATTGTATTCACTACAAATATTTACTGTATTAGAGCAAATACTGTATTCTTTATTTTGCTCTTATTTGAATTTGATCCTACTTTCGACTGATTTTTACTGTAGTTTATAACTGCTCTTATCTGTAATGTGATACTTTGTAATGTAACAACTGTAAGTCGCCCCGGATAAGGGCATCTGGTAAGAAATTAATAATAATAATAATAATAATAATAATAATAATAATAATAAATGTGAAGTTGTGTGCTAAAATCATCTCTCTTGTCTGAAGATCAATGGGTACCTCACTGTTAAGCCAGTCACCTCTTTTACCCTCCTAACTGAGGCACTGGAGTCACTGTTCCCAAGCTAATAAAACCTGGAAGCAAGATCCTGCCTGGGGAACTAGAGCTTGATTTTCCTTCCCAACCCAGCACAGAGTAAAATCCAATGCATTGCTCACTGTGGGTCCTTAGCCCAAAGCTTAACTTAAGTGAGATTTGACCCACACTTGCATGGCCACTTCAGACCGCTATAAAATGACCCTTCACTCAAAGAAAAACGTGACCCAGAAAGCTACGGGAAATATGTCCCAGTGTCGAATGATCACCCATATAACATATAATAGGTTTTCTTTCCCCATGGTAATAATATGTATTTACCACAGTTTACCCTGATGTGCCATGTTTATTAATGTGCTTGACCATACCTTGCTGGTCTTTAAAATGCTTACCTATGCTTTCCATCCTTACACTGTGCTTTATTATGCTTTTACTATGTTAAACATTTATTATTTTCTAAATACTGTTAACCTCTCTTTATTTGTGTGACTTCAATTGCAGATAAATGTCCAATTAAAGTTTCTAAAATGCTGCTTCTTGCACACGTACCCCTTCTTGATGATGATGATGATTGCCCCCAGGAGCAGGATGAGAGCCACCAGCCCCCCGACACAGATGCCCAGAATCAGACCCATCTCCTCCGAGTGCTGGGACACCTCCAAGGCACGCTTCGCATCCTTGCAGGCAGCTGGAGAGACACCCACACTTTTGAGAAACAACAGGCATGGGGGTGGGGGGTCACAATATTTAGGGTGCATTCATGCTAAATGTCTCTTCTTCACTCAAATATATTTCTCAGGGGCCCTATTGAGAAGAAGCAAATGCATAGG
The DNA here is from genome assembly GCA_030684275.1 of Acipenser oxyrinchus oxyrinchus. Taxonomy (NCBI): domain Eukaryota; kingdom Metazoa; phylum Chordata; class Actinopteri; order Acipenseriformes; family Acipenseridae; genus Acipenser; species Acipenser oxyrinchus. Next base: position 16,273,892 of record CM060273.1, on the reverse strand, counting down.
AAAATTTAATGTAAAAGTAACACGCCATGATCCTATAAACACAGGGCCTTTGAGGACAGTGCTGGAAGCTCAGACTTTATAACTAGAACTAAATTTTAAAATAATGAATAACAATATATGAATACACGAATATTAAATACATTATAAAACACAAACAATGTTTTATCATAATGACATGATGTCAGGAATCAAGTTTTAATGATGTTTTATTTAGAATGTATTTTATTTAAAAAATAGGGAAGAATTCCAATTGTGGAATGGAGTTTTCTGAAAACTCAGTGAAATGCTACATATGTTCTATATATTCTTTCATCTAGAGGTTGAGAAGGGATAATATTGTAAAGAAAATCCAGTGCTGCAAATACAAATTTTTATTTATTTTTTACCAAAAAAAAAACCCAGCATCTTATTCCAAATTGTGATTTTTTTTTCTATGAGACACAGCCTTAAACCTCTATATCTCAAGTTCTGAATAAGATATCTTACACCTTCTTGTACCATAGTCGTTCACATTGAACAGGTTTTCTTTTCATTTTAATATTTAGATACAAATCTCCAAAGGAAGAGAACAATTCATGGCAGCAACAGGATAATCTTGCTCTGGTTCTGCAGAGCAATTACAGGCCTGTGGAGATTTCCAATATATTTAATTCAATTTCAAAGGCCCTGAAGACATTTGTATTAAAATGTATCATCCGATTACTTCATTGCATTTTTTTTCAGAATCAACATCAACATCAGGAGGCTTAAAAGCATTAGTCCAAGTGTATTATTTCTTAAGTGCATTTGTGCAAAGCATGGGACACCTGGAAGGGTGAGGAAAGCAAGGGGGAATTGCACTACCAGCAAGGTTACACTCTGATAACTTATTTAATTGAATGTGATTTATGGAAAACCCAGATACAATGTGACATTAACAGCATTAATATGCAGCAACGTGCAGCTGTGGGCAAAGGTGTGGAATTTTAATCAGGTGGGACACACAGCTACTGTACTGTGGTGCGCAAGTGAGTGGGGGTTCTGTAACAAGAGAAATTACTGCGGCAGATACACATTTAGATGAGCTTGTATTAACTGTTTTTATGGCACAAGCCTGATGCATCACATAAAAATCCTAACATGTGTCTTTACTTGTGTTAAAGTAGCTAACAAAATAATTCCACACATTTCCACACACCGCCCATCTATTCACTATGTAGGTCTGAAATATGTTTTACAAAGTGTTTTTTTTTTTTGGTACTATAAACACTCAAGGTTATCTCAACTGACAAGATTTGCTTGAAGAGAGTCATGCACTTTTTTGGTCATTTCACCGGGAGAGTCAAATTGTCCCCACCCTTTCACAGCCTTCTTTCCTGTTTGTAACTAACCATCTGCTTCCCCTAATGACTAACATTCTTTGCAGCCCATACGATTCTGACACAGAAGACCCTGATGAGATTAAATGACCCAGGAAGTGCAGGTGTAACAGATTCCCAGGAAGGCAAGGCAAGCAAACTGAGAACATTATTTAAACTAGTGACAGATATCATGCTTTAAATAAATTGCTTGGGGTATCATGTATTTCTTTAAAAAACACATATTTGAGACCTTTATAGAGAATGGAAGAGCTTGATGGGTAATGTTCATGAACTTATTTTGTTCAGTACCTGAAATATTCTGTACAATTGTGGTACATTATACTACATGTAGACTCTTGCTACAATTAAGCAGTTTGGGTTATATAAACCAACTGCTTCTTGGTAACAATGTTTGATTTATCAACTGTTTAACAACCAGAACAAGAACTTCAGAACATAAGAAAGTGTACGAATGAGAGGGCGCCATTCCGCCCATCTAAGGTCGTCATGTCCATAGTAGCGCCACTTAATTTCCAACTGTCCTCTGGTCCTGGTTTCTGTGCTGCGCTTAATGGCCCTGTCCACACTATGCCTTTAAACCAGCTTAGAAGTGCTAAATACGGTTAGCGTCCATACTACGCAGTGTTTAATACCACCTCAGGGGGTAGTCTCGATTCCAGTTCTAAATTAGATTGCATGAGGTAGTGTGGTTTATCAGAAGTGTGTACGTTTTAATGCCAAACTACGTTTTTTGTGTATCCTCCAATATCCCAAAATGCTTTGTGATGTTTGGGTAAATACTCTGAACAGGCACCTGAAGGACTCGCGATCAGTGTACCCACTGCACTAGGTATTCATCCCCCTCCCACCCCCCCCCCCATTTCTTCTTTGTTTGAGGCTAAACAGATTTATTTTTTTCAGCCTCGCCTATGAGTTGGAAAAGATTATTTCTCATGACTGATTTAACACATTTACACAGAAAGGAAAATCACTATTTGCTATTCCAGAATAAACTTCCAAATTAAGCAGCCAATATTAATACTATAATAGGGGTAGTCATCATTTTCTGAGAGCAAATTAAGCAATAAAAGTGACTCCTAGTAAGATATTCACCACAGGGAATTCACCACAGGGAGTCTATTAAGTAAACCAGCTCAGAATTATTATTTATTTTTGTATAAATCATACATTTTAAAAGACAGTATTGCCACATGTGTTGTGTCAAACTTTTTTTTTGCCACTGGTGTCCTGAAAGTCTGGAATGTAGGTGAGGTGAGAATTAATGTGGGACACGGTTAAAAATAAGGGAGGTTCTTTAAAATCTGGGACAGTTCCAATATATTTGAAATACTGCCTCCCACTGAATTAGGGTCAAAGGCATTAAATATTTTAGAAATATTACAAATCACTGAGTTGGACACGGTCCCTATTCAGACACATTTGTTCATTACCTTCAAGCCGATCTATCAAACTTTGTGCACCAGCCTTCGGGGAGTTTATAGTCTTACCGCAGATGCACATTGCAACTATATGATATTTTTTTCTGGGATATAGTCGCTCAGCCACTTAGCTGTTTCCACAAGGAATATGTGGCAAAGGAGTTTATTCTCAATTGTGTTTTAATAAAGAATTAGCTGGGTCTGAATGTAGTCCTAAGTAAGAAACAACTCAAGGTATTTTAGGAACCTGTAGCCCACATAAATTGCTTCACACTTTTGCTGCATCACTGAAATAATTCCCTTTGCTAAACAGGTATATTCTGGCATGACATCTTTCCCAAATGTTTCCGAAGCGGGTAAAATGTTGGTGTTCAAAAGACCACGATCAGCATAACAGATCGAATAATATGCAAGCATTTCTCTGGAAGAGCACTGCATTTTTATACAAGTAGTATTACTTTGGATACTTTTTAGGGTCCTCATTCAAAATCCAGGGACTCTTGTGTGCTGATCGTGTCCGTATGTCTCTGTCACACTCTACATCGAGAACACAACATCTGCCTTGATTTTGCAGAAATCTTCATCAAACTTAACATACACGCCTAGCCTGGATGTTTAAGATTGCATTTGGTTACAATCTGACAAATTGTCTATTTTATACAAATATTCTTAACCTCTTTCACATTCTTAACTTTTGCCTACATTCAAACTGCTGTTGCGGTCCCTCAATGCTACCCAAACTCTGCTCACTAGACCTGTAATACGTTCTATATTAGAAAAATGTAGCTGTTATAAATCTCTTTTAGATCCTGGGATTATGAGGACAACGATGTGCATGTGCTGGTTTATTTTTCTCTAGCATGATATACATTATAATCTTCTGAATAAATACATTAATGATTTGGGTTTGTTGAGATGGGTGTAAAGGATTTAGAATCACATTCGTGAGTGTGGTGTGCCCATCAGGAAATGGCCGGGGAACAGCCTATATTTGTGGACCCTCCCACCTTCACAAAGATTGCTACGGACACAGTTTGGGAACCTCTGTGTTACATATAGCACCACACATCAAATATGGAGCCTGTTTTGAATGTTGTATATGGAAATAAATGGCTTTACCTTTACGGGCAAGTCTGATGCAGTTAATTCTTGTTTCCTAAAAATAAAACAAACAAAATAAAATCAACATTGGTTCGACAGTACAACACTACTGTTTAAATGCATTTTCATTTATTCTACCGAAAAAAGTTTATCTTTCAAAATATCCTCATGGGTTATCTATGTATCTACTTTATATTGCACACATGAAGGTGCTTCTTGTTATGTTTAATGTGTGGTAAGGCGGTTCTTTTTATGTTTAATGGCACGAGACAGCCCTTACCACACGGTAAAGCCATTTTCTTCAGGGTCTATTGCTTAATTATGGCCCTGCTTTTAAAAAAACGGTTTCTTGTTTTGTTATATGGTACTTTTTTAGACAGGCATGTAAGAAAAGCAGCACCATGATTAATATTTGATCCCAGGGTTAGTCCACTATTGTAGTAAAATAAATATATAGAGATTGCATGGAGAAGAAATAACTACCCACTTGATTGTCTCAAAGGCCCTCACATTGGAAACATTTATTAAGCTTATACTGTAGCAATGAATTGCTGTGAAAAAAGATTGATGATTACAGATTAAATTACAAGATGACAGCAGTGGCTTTGTTCAATTTGGTTAAAGGATTGCTCTGTGTTTACTGGAATCCACCCAGCTGCAAAGGAACAAGGCAGATCTGTAATTGTGGGCTTTCTTTAAAAGACTGTTGTGTTGTCAATTACATAAAGTAACTATTGTATTTGGGTGTTGCATTGCCAAACAGTACATTTCTTATTTGTGATCGTCACAGTAGGCAATCATTTTTGGGACTTGACGCCCTCACTGTCCTAATTAAGACAGCTAACCGAATAAAATAACCAAAAAAGGAATCAAAACCCCCAAAACACGTGTGTGCCTGTAGATCAGCGCTGTACGGACAGGTGGTGAAGGAACATCAGAACCCACCCCTTTGAAGTTGCTCAGGGCCTGGAAGTAGATGAGGAAGGCCTTCCTGGGGTCAAGCGGTGTGTTCCAGTAGCCGTTGTACGTGTGGTTGTCTCCAACGGTGAAGGGCATGGCCTCTGGCAGGCTGCTGGGCGGTAGCTCAGCGGTGTAGTAGTGTACGCCTCCCTTGGCTTGGGCCTCCTGGCGTGTAGTGGGGACAGGGAAACACTCCAAGTTTCCCAGCTCTCGCTTCACCTTCTTGGGTCTGTCTTCCTCCACAACCACCTGGTACATGCTGGAACAAACACAAACGTTTAGTTTACTCATTTCAAAAACACTTTTAATGTTATTTATTTTGAAGGTTTATAAAAACATGGAGAGAACCACAGGTCAGGCTTTTAGGGACTTCTAATAAAAAGGTTGCACTGCATATCAATGGCCATTCCCTTCAATGCAGTGCAGTCTATTGGACTTGCTGCATATCAATGGCCATTCCCTTCAATGCAGTGCAGTCTAGTGGTCTTACCTGACCGGAGCTCCTCTGCTTTGGGCAGGCCTCAGAAGTACAGTAATGGTGCTTTCTGATTCGCCGAGAGGTGGAGGTATGTCTCCGTAATCAAACACAGGAGCTGTGGGCACAGTCAACCAGAGAGAGAGCCCAAGTTATTTCAATATTATTTCCTGCAGTAGAGTGAAATTCATATTTGATTAATGTGTGGTAACACGGGTACAAACAAGAGAATTCTTGGCCCACATCCCAGTGAATGTACATTTCTGAATCACTGCTGCATCGAGATGAAGAGTTAGTTAGAAGAGTTAAAGTAAGTTTTTCTTTTTTTTTAAATATCATTTGTAACACATTCAGTAAGGCAAAAATCTGGTTATTTGAAAATACATGGATGCAGTGCTCATGATGATGATGATGCATTTTATTGCTACAGATACTCTTTGTTAAGAACAAAACATGAATAGTTTTAACAACCCCAACCCTGGTTTACCAATGTTAACCATTGCCAAACAACTCTAAATATTTTACCAGTCAAACCATGTCCAACTGTTTCAGGAGTTTCAATACAAGATATGGTTTACTAGATGTACATTTGCTTGTTAGTAATTGTCACTACCAGTGAAGTGGGGTTCAAAAACAAATAATTGAAAATTGCAAACCTTGTTCCTAAAATATAGTTAGATCAACTGTTACCTGCCTCTAAATATACACACTACACCTCCTAATGTCATGTTTTCTAAAACCACAAGCTAGAATGAATCTCTCCAATTTAGCCCACAGATGCTCCCCTGTGACTATGCTATTACAGAATAACTCTTCATTTCTCATAATTGAAATGGTTTTTCATTTCATAGCATATTGGAGCTTTCAATATGATACATTTTTATTTACTAGCTTTCTGTTCAGATTAATACATACTATAAGCAGTTTATTAAAATGTGCAATTAATGCAAATGCAATGTTAGCTGAGACTACACAAAATTGAATACAGCAAGATAGAAGGAAGGAAATTGATCTTTCACTTAATTGGGCATGCCTTAGGGAAACAATCATTGCAAGATGGTGGCAATCTATAAAGAGGGTGTCTAGTAAACGTAGAATTACAGGATTTGTTGGCTTGGAATATCCATATTGCCCTCAAAGTGCCACATGGTCACACCAGGCTGCAACAACAAAGCAATAAAGCCTTGCAGGCAAAGGAATGAGCCAATGGGCATCAAGTACTTAAAGACGATTGTTTGTTGGTGCGTAGATGAGATGCGCATGGCTTGAAGTTCTGCTCTGACGTCAATCGCTCATGCCCATTGAAACAGGAGGGGTTATTATTATTGTAGTAAATAGCAGGCTGTATAAAAAGTAAAAATGTAGCACTCACCTGGTATTTAAGACTACGGTAGATCACCAACCAGCAAGAAGGTAAAATGACCGGCACCATCTTAGTCTTAATTAATATAATATGTAGTTTTACAACCGGCACCATATTTAAAAGCCTACACCTCAAACTAAAACTATTCGACAGGTCACTAAACTGAACTAATGTAATTAATGGTTATGCCATACATTTACCATAGTTTGCTGTGTTGTTTTAATATGCTTCAACATACCTCTCTGGGCTTTACAGAGCTTGCCTATGCTTTACCATGCTTTCACATTGCTTTACTACACGTTGCTGTGCCTTCAATATGGTAAACTTTCAGTCCATTTAGTTGTGGGTCTCTCTCAACAACTATGGTGTTGAAGTCCAATGGGTCAGGCCTTAGAGGCTAGTTAATTAGAGCAATATGTATTGCTATTGTCTTTCTCATAAGAAGTAGTATACATGTATTTATAGCCATATCTGACTAGAAGGAAGAAAAATATGACAGATTCTGTGTTATCTTAAAAAGCACATGAAGGGGAATAGAAATCTAGAAAAAGGAAGAGCAAACATGATGAAGTGTAATAGGCCTCATTTTAAAATGCTTTAACAACTGAACTGAATAGCAGATGTTTCGCACACCTCTGGGAGGCAGAGTATGCAAATTATTTGAAAAGGAACGCTTATGAGTCGATATGGAAATTCAGTACAGTAGTCTCCGCATACAGGAACACCTCCTAAGAGAACACTTCGGCTTAGGGAACACCCTTGTGGTGAAACTGAATTTTTCCATTGTAAAATGCTCTGCCTAAAGGCACAGGAACTTCGCTTAACAGAACACCTTTTTGGCACTGATAGAGATTCGTTGCTAAGTCAATTAAAAACTGCTACAGTACAGTTTTGTAACCTGATAACTCATCATCATCAAACTCACATGGTTTATTAAAACTTTTCAAAACTGACTTGTCATCGTGAGAGTAATCTAGAGCTGCTGCTTCATTTTTTAACGGGGTGCTGTGTTAATAACCATTGTGTGAAAATTAATTCTCATATTCATAATTACTGTTACGCCGCTGCTGCATTTTTCCCATATGATGGGGTGCTTTGTTAATTTAGTTTGTCAGTTCGTTTATTAATATATTTATTAACATATGCTTGCCTATTGCTTATTCTGTTAATTTCACAATGACACAAGTAATAAATGCATTTGTATGTATCGATTCAGATCATGATTGGCCTTGGCATACTGTGCCCGGTGGTCAACTCTGCCTTAGAGAACATTTTGTTTGTTTCCCTAGGGTTGTTCTCTTAGAGACTACTGTAACTCGTGAGCAATTTTTTCAATGGTTTCAGAGTAGAGTATGCCCCCTACAACAAGCAACACAGAACTTTAGAACTCTGACAGTAAAAAATTGCTCACCTGAGATTCTAAAAAATACTGCATGGGGTAGTGTGTGATCAATGTAGCATCCCACCACCCATGTGTGCATTCAATTCTCATATCACACACTACCCAATGCAACAATATTCTCTTTGTAGTAACTGTTTATTGAACTGTTGTAATCCATAACAAGCAATGTGTTAAGACCTGTGTCAGCTCTGAATTAACTGCAGCACTCTGAGAACATCCCTGGAGAATTCTGTTTCTATAACAAGGAAACAGATTGAAAATAAAGTATTTTAAAACCTAAAAATTTAACAACTGAATTTAGAGAATGACTTTCATTAGATCAAGCTCTGAATCTGGTTATCAACATAAGAAAGTTTACAACGAGAGGAGGCCATTCGGCCCATCTTGCTCGTTTGGTTGTTAGTAGCTTATTGATCCCAGAATCTCATCAAGCAGCTTCTTGAGGGATCCCAGGGTGTCAGCTTCAACAACATTACTCAATGTGAACAGTGCGATTCCCCCTGTCATTCACACGTTGGACGGTACTGAATGCAAGATAGATTCCAGAATGAGATCTGGTTAAAACAATATTTTCTGAGGACCATAATGAGCAGTGCAGTTTTACAGCCAACAGAATGAGGGGGCTATGCTTTTCCATTAGTGAGGTCATTGAAACTTCTGCCCCCCTCCCTCCTCAAAGTAAATACCATCTTAACATGCTATCCACAGTAAATGAGAAGGATATGGTTTAAATTGGATTTGGCTGGAAACATACACCTCTTTAGACAAAGCCCTGACAGTAATAACTGCCTGGTTCTCATCTTTGTTTTAATATTGGTGGTCAATTAGTGAGGAATGTGAGATGCAAACAATTACATGGAAATCAATGATTTAGATATAAAAGAGGGCCCTCAGGATTCAGCTGTCAGAGAAGGTTTATATTAGCGAGAGCTCACAGTCACCTGCTGAATCAATAAATACGCACAGTTTTATTAAAGGGGGGAGAAAAACAAATGGTGTTATTCTAGCTAAACAAGCTCAGATTTCAAATCAAGCCTTGGATTACTGGCTGGCTTTGGTCTGGGCACTACAATAGAATAGTGATCTAACTCATCAAGTTATTTTTTCAGAGTAAGTAAGTAGAGAGCTGAACACTGCCATTCATTATTCCCATCCCCAGAATTCACCTACACAGTGACGTGTGAATGGTCCTGAAAAAAAACAAAGATCTGAACCATCATCAATGAACGGAGAGGCACACATCTCCAGATTCTCATACTTCCAATACGTTCTGCTATGCCCATTAACCAAATTTTATCTAACCTGATTAGCAGCTCTCTAGATATAGGTACAAATGTAAGTGCAGGGGTTACATTTGGGAGAAGTGCATCCTTTTTTATTATTCCCAATTCCCCTAGTTGAAGTTTATTTCATGGCATTATTAGAACCCGGTTGTATCCCAGATATCCTCATTTGATAACATCAGAAAGGGAATCAAAAATTGTACGGACGCAAGAACTACAAACACGGTCATACCTACGAATCTCAAAGCAACAGTGTGGTGACCAATACATTAAGATGATTCAATTGTATTAGCCAGCTTTCTATTCAGATTAATACATAGCAAAACCATTTTTTTAATTAAAATGCATAATCAATGCAAATGTAATTCTAGCTGAGAGTAGACAAAGGCAATGCAGCAGCATGCAAAAGGAACAAATGGGCCTTACACTTAATTGTACGTGCCTTAGGGAAACAATGATGCACTGCAAGATTGTGGGCATTTAAAAAGTGAGTTTTATAGAACTGCAGGATGTGTAGACTTGGAATATCCAAATGGCCTACACTGTCATGGAATTAGATTCATGTTGTGAATATCAAAGGGCTCTGCAATGCATCAACAATAAATAACAAGAAAACAATAAACTGAACTTTATTGACCAATTTGACTGCATGGAACCGAAAAAGGACAACATGTTTTTTGCATAGAAAAGCTTAGTGTACTCTATCTTCTGGGCAGTATTCAGTCAATTATGCTTACCTCCCGCTTGGCTTGGCAGTATATCTGCTCTGGGCTGTACCTGAGTTCATTCCTAAGTTAGAACATAAAGTCTCTACTTAGTCCTTAGTTGTTACTAGTTAGTTTATAACTAAGGGCTCTCTTATTTCAGTTGCACCACACGTGCTTAAGACAATACTTTGTTAGTTTATCACTAAGAGCGGTTCATACTAAGTCGGTGACATCATCGTTGCTCGGTAGCCAATTAGAAGTGAGGATATTTCAGAGGGCTTGGTCAGTGACACAAATCGAAACTCCCACTGAAGAAACATGTATGGACAGTTTCCTCTATAGAAACTCTTGGTAAGCCATCTAAACTGAAAGTTTGGCTGAAAGAATTTTGAACTTTTGCATTGCTGTTGAGACTCTACTTTCATTATATACAGTACTGTGCAAAAGTTTTATGCAGGTGTGAAAAAATGCTGTAAAGTAAGAATGCTTTCAAAAATAGACATGTTAATAGATTATATTTATCAATTAACTAAATGCAAAGTGAGTGAACAGAAGAAAAATCTAAATCAAATCCATATTTGGTGTGACCACCCTTTGCCTTCAAAACAGCATCAATTCTTCTAGGTACACTTGCACAAAGTCAGGGATTTTGTAGGCATATAGTCAGGTGTATGATTAAACAATTATACCAAACAGGTGCTAATGATCATCAATTCAATATGTAGGCTGAAACACAATCATTAACTGAAACAGAAACAGCTGTGTAGGAGGAATAAAACTGGGTGAGGAACAGCCAAACTCAGCTAACAAGGTGAGGTTGCTGAAGACAGTTTACTGTCAAAAGTCAAGCACCATGGCAAGACTGAGCACAGCAACAAGACACAAGGTAGTTATACTGCATCAGCAAAGGTCTCTCCCAGGCAGAAATTTCAAGGCAGACAGGGTTTCCAGATGTGCTGTCCAACCTCTTTTGAAGAAGCACAAAAACGGGCAACGTTGAGGACCATAGACGCAGTGGTCGGCCAAGGAAACTTATTGCAGCAGATGAAAGACACATCATGCTTACTTCCCTTCGCAATCTGAAGATGTCCAGCAGTGCCATCAGCTCAGAATTGGCAGAAAACAGTGGGAGCCTGGTACACCCATCTACTGTCCGGAGAAGTCTGGTCAGAAGTGGCCTTCATGGAAGACTTTGCGGCCAAAAAGCCATACCTCCGACGTGGAAACAAGGCCAAGCGACTCAACTATGCATGAAAACACAGGAACTGAGGTGCAGAAAAATGGCAGCAGGTGCTCTGGACTGATGAGTCAAAATTTGAAATATTTGGCTGTAGCAGAAGGCTGTTCAGCAGAAGGGCTGGAGAGCGGTTCACGAATGAGTGTCTGCAGGCAACAGTGAAGCATGGTGGAGGTTCCTTGCAAGTTTGGGGCTGCATTTCTGCAAATGGAGTTGGGGATTTGGTCAGAATTAATGGTCTCCTCAATGCTGAGAAGTACAGGCAGATACTTAACCATCATGCAATACCATCAGGGAGGCATCTGATTGGCCCCAAATTTATTCTGCAGCGTGACAACGACCCCAAACATACAGCAAAAGTCATTAAGAACTATCTTCAGCGTAAAGAAGAACAAGGAGTCCTGGAAGTGATGGTATGGCCCCCACAGAGCCCTGATCTCAACATCATCGAGTCTGTCTGGGATTACATGAAGAGAGAGAAGCAACTGAGGCTGCCTAAATCCACAGAAGAACTTTGGTTAGTTCTCCAAGATGTTTGGGCCAACCTACCTGCCGAGTTCCTTCAAAAACTGTGTGCAAGTGTACCTAGAAGAATTGATGCTGTTTTGAAGGTAAGGGTGGTCACACCAAATATTGATTTGATGTAGATTTTTCTTCTGCTCACTCACTTTGCATTTTGTTAATTGATAAATATAAACTATTAACATGTCTATTTTTGAAAGCATTCTTACTTTTACAGCATTTTTTCACACCTGCCTAAAACTTTTGCACAGTACTGTATATATATATATATATATATATATATATATATATATATATATATATATATATAGAGAGAGAGAGAGAGAGAGAGAGAGAGAGAGAGAGAGAGAGAGAGAGAGAGAGAGAGAGAGAGAGAGAGAGAGAGAGACACAGAGACACACACACGTTACAAAAAAATTCATGAATATTTTGTACAGGGAATCGCAGGCCGTTATATTCATACATATATATATTTGGTAAAAAATTATTGAAATTTAAAACGAAAGTTTATGAAATTATTAATCAATATAACTAATAATGTTAATTCACGTTCTATGTCTCTGAGACATATTCTATTCAGAAAAACCTAAAACGGTCTCAAATATTGTGTACCTTGTACAGATAACAAATATACATATTTAATTATACATTAAAATATAACCCTTGTGAAAAAATCCAGATATGTTATAGGAATCCTTCAGAAATTGAAGTAATTCCTATAGGATCATATCGGAACTATAAAATTATTATCCTATTAAATCCTATAAGAAACTTTAGAATCAAATAGGATTTAAAAGGCTGTCCTATAATTATCAAGAGGATGGATGTGGTCTCACAGGATTCGCTAACGAAAACTATGAACAAAGTCATCTTCAAGAAAAGAAGCCCACACAGCAAAGGTTGCCATATCCTTTTGTATTTTTATTCTAGGAACAGCTTACACCTCCCTAAAGATATGAGTACATTTTAAGCAACAACTAGTCTTACATTGTAACTATCACAGCTGGTGCAACCCGTAAAAGATAGTAACATGTAAAATCAACGTTAGTAAAGACTTACTCTTTAACTAAGCTAAGTAAGAAGTTACGCACAGCTGGTGCAACCCAGCCCTGCTCTCTACCCTTAACTAATGACATCACAGCTCAGCCACCAATGGCGTTTGACACTAGTGCCCCAACTAAAAGGGCTACTATGATGTAATAGATATGGGCAATCCCCAGGACCACTACCATATTTTGTGTTGAACCTTATTTAAAAGTATTTTAGCCTTACGGATATTTTCCAGCATGAAAAAAAAAACAGGCGTTCAGATTTTTCCAGCAGGAATCTCAAAGACCAAGGCATTGAGACACGATGCAGTTCTTTACCGGAGATGTTGGTGGTGATCTCGGTGAGGGCTGTTTGGCGAATCCCTTGCCAGTGCGGGCCCGGACGGAGAACAGGTAGGTGGTCCCAGGCTGCAGGTTGGAGAACATGTGGTAGGTCTCATTGCGCAGCTTGGAGACGGTGCGGCGAGGGCCAGGCACGTTGATGCCAGGGTCTGAAGATTCGATGCTCTGGTAACTGATCTACAAGCCAAAACAGAGATTTACCTGCTTGCGGGTTATAAGGTACAGAAGATCCGGCACTGTAGGCAGTAGCGGTTTTAGGTACTTGCAACCCATGCAATTGCACGGGTCCCCGAGGCACCAAGGGGAACCGTGTTGGCGTCTCTCGGTTACTATCAAAAAAATAAAATAATAATAAAACTGAAATTCACCTGAAGTCTGCAACAGAATGAATGACTTATTATCCATTTTACCGTTTATTTTATCTATGTGCCACAAGCCATAAACAGAAAAAAACACGTTTATTTAAGCCTTGCATAGGTTTGTCAGTTTGTGCCGCACAATCATGTAACACACGATTTAAGCTAAAAATGGTAAGACATTTAAAAATCCAACATGAAATACTGTACTACTATTCTTGCTTCCGGTAGACTTTTGCAATATAATCTTGTAGCGATGCAAAACCTTTGGCCATGCTGTACATTAAAACTACTTTTAAAGTATGGCCAAACTTATTTAAAAATGTGGCCATTCTGCAAAAACGTTGTAGTGATTTTATTACTTAAACAAATGTAGTCAATTAAAAATAAAGGCAACATTTAGAAACATTCATGTGATTTAAATAAAACGAGCACAATGCTGGACTGTTACTGGTTTTCTGGGTTTTTCTTTTTTTCAGATTCTTATAATTATTATAATGAACTACCAGCTAGAGTTTTCACATGATTGGTCACCAAATATTTATATCTGTTATGATTTGTTTTGCTGACATTACTTTTGCTTGGTTTTAATATTTTTTCCCAATTAAGATGATGGCAATACTGATTTCACATGGCTGGTCATATTATGCAACCCTTGCTTGAGGCCAGAGGCAAATTATTTCTGTGTATACAGTTTGAAACCTTAATTTGAGCAAGGAACCCCCTTTGAAGTGACACTAGTGCAGTGAAGATATTTATCAATTCCAAAATCTTAAAGCTGTAATGACCCACAGCTGCTGTGCGTTCAATTAGATATGCTTTCTTTTCAATACAAAGCTGTCCATCCTAAACTACTGTTTAGCCAGGCTACAGACTATTTCAGTATATTTACATGGTTCATGCATTTTTACTGCTTTATCAAAAACTAGACTGTTCAGCCTTCGAATCAAAAAGAACCATACTGTGGAGCTCAAGAAGCAATAGATGGTTCAAGACCCATCTATTTAATTCCGTCATAGCTTAATTCTGTGTGTGAGATGTGCCTCACCATGGAGCAAGCAAAGTTTGCCAACTATCCATGTAGATCTTAAAAGTTTCAACTGCAAGGATACAGCGTCCTCTTTTTCCTTTAAAGCGATTGCCACTGCATCACTCTGAGTCAAACAAGCACACGCCTACCTAAGAGGTTTTGAATGACAAGCTCTGTTACGTCTAATGATTCAGAATATGTGGGAAAATTAGGCATGTATATACTTCCTAGTACTAAATCATGTCAAGAGGGGTTACTCAAATGCTGTGAGCAAAGCTCAAAGAGAACCCACTCTCAACCTGACTAGAGGTAGGCGGCGAGCACATTTAGATGTAAATCATCAAATAAGTCATGAATTTGAAAAGAAACAGATGGCTTGAATCATACAATCAAACAACTGACATTTATTGTTTTACCAGCTGTTGGTTGCCACTGTAACATTTGAACAGGTCTTATTTCAACTGACTCATAACTGAAATATCAGTTTGTAAAGCCATGGCTACTCACAAATGTGTCACTAAGGGTAACTAACTGGTTATGGAAGGTCTTCAATCAAGAAAAAAGCCTTAAGAAATTAGCCCCTGGACTGTCCAAACATGAATTTATTTCCAGTAAGCGAGCTGAGGGTTTCCAATTACATTCTGGGGCTGCATTTAATCTGAGCTCCTGACACGACTTCCACAAGAATGAAGAATGTAATGCTTAAGCCATTACAGAACAGTCCGTCAACTCAACTTTGTGGTCTTAATGATTCTCAAATGCCATGTACCATAGTCTGAAGGCAGACGCAAAGGTATTTTAATGACTACAGTCTAATAGTGGTGACATATTACCACAGGGCAACTTTAACTCGTAGCTCTTTCTCAGCACTGAAACACCTCAAAGCACTTTTACAATGCAAGTTAAAGACATGGGGGCAGTTGAGTCAATGAGGAATAGTGGCAGGCGCACAGTCATATCCAACACATCTGTATTTCAGTGTCTGCTGCAGTAGTGTCTTTGTTTGTTGTTTTTCAAGTCAGGCTGAGACCCTCATACCTAAAATTAACTTCTTGCCTGAAATTGAACCAGGTCTCAGACTTGAAAGCAACTGGTTTCCTAGGCAACAAGGGACCTTGAGATCTTTAACCTTTGCTCCTCCAAAATACACCTAACACACAAAACTGTGTCTGCCAGTATTTGCCAGTACGTCACTCTTTGGGCTTTACAGTTTTGTTGGCAGCCACATTGAGAAATGATTGTATCTCTAATATAACCTAAACTAGGATCGCTGTAGCATGGGAAACAATAATAATAAATTAACACAAAATATTTATTTCAATTTAGTCTAATTACTCCCGAGACAAAGTCCAATTTACCAGATCCTGAGGCAGATAGCAGCAACATGCAAAATACCTACAAGGGACACTAGATAGGACCTTACCTCATACTGGGTTATGAGTCCATTTGGTTCAATGGTTCCTCCCATTTCAGGAAAATCATGTCTTCCAGGGGGTGAAAGTGAGGGAATCAGAGGCGATCCCACCCGGAACTGCAGATATAAACAAACAGTCATCAAGAGATAGAGAATGTCTTTTCAGTCTTCTTGTTTCACCTGGAAACAGTGGTAGCATAGCAACCCCTTACATCTGTCAGGTCTACCATCCAAGGTTAAGCTGTTACAATTGCATTTTCTGACAGGCTGAGAAGTACTGGCAATGGTTTTAACATGGGTTTGAATTCACATCTTTTCTATGCTCACTGTTTTAAGGAGTGAAAACCAAAAAATGAAAATCAAATTTTGCTTTTGCATTACTGCTATCTTTATTTCGGTGCTCAACTTCTTTTGGGGGTATTACTTAAATTGGGGACAAAGTCCACCCAACGATTCTGCATCTCAGGCACCCTGCATGGCCACCACGGTCTTTGGATCGCAATCCAATTGAGTTTGTGATGAATTTGAACAATGCATTCAACATCAGAATCCACTCTCTGCTTACCTCTTGAAATACTAGCGGCTGGAAGTATTAAAACCCATGGAGACACTTTTGACCTTGTGGAGTCTATGTCACAAAGACTTTGATCAGGGCAAACGGTGGCCCAGCTTGACAGGTTCAGGTCCTAATAAAACGGCCAGGCTGAGTATGTCTAAAACGTGTCGTGGCGGATCCTTCTTTGCCTTCATCAGTCCCTGGAACTGCATCTTGGCTGGAGGTAACAAGGGCTTGGTTGCCATAGCCAAATCACTCTTGGAGTTTGATCTCACTAGTTATCTAATATTTGTTTGGACTACCTAATCATGTTGTTGAGGCAGAATCAATGTGATCCATCAAGACCAAACCTTTAAAAAAAAATGGTCTGGAGATCAATCAGCTACTCGGAGGAGCTTATCCACTACTTTCCATAGTGCCGAACTCTAGCCACGTGTTACCCAAAACGTCAGACTTTCTACACTGCAGCCCAGCATTCTGTGCACAAACAACTTGAATCTTTGTGATTAATGATAAGTAAGACGAATATGGAACATACAAAAGGTAATACAAACATGCTAATCCAGTTTCACCAGTCCCTTTGTGACTTTGTCTGTGCTCCAAAGAACACAGACATAATTAATTTCTGATGAGGGTGCAATTAAAAATAACTTCCCTGCTTTATTATGAACATCTTGCCTGGAATACTTTCTCAAACACATACAGTACTGTGCAAAAGTTTTAGGCAGGTGTGAAAAAATGCTGTAAAGTAAGAATGCTTTCAAAAATAGACATGTTAATAGATTATATTTATCAATTAACTAAATGCAAAGTGAGTGAACAGAAGAAAAATCTAAATCAAATCCATATTTGGTGTGACCACCCTTTGCCTTCAAAACAGCATCAAGCATCAATTCTTCTAGGTACACTTGCACACAGTTTTTGAAGGAACTCGGCAGGTAGGTTGGCCCAAACATCTTGGAGAACTAACCACAGTTCTTCTGTGGATTTAGGTAGCCTCAGTTGCTTCTCTCTCTTCATGTAATCCCAGACAGACTCGATGATGTTGAGATCAGGGCTCTGTGGGGCCATACCATCACTTCCAGGACTCCTTGTTCTTCTTTACGCTGAAGATAGTTCTTAATGACTTTCGCTGTATGTTTGGGGTCGTCGTCATGCTGCAGAATAAATTTGGGGCCAATCAGATGCCTCCCTGATGGTATTGCATGATGGATAAGTATCTGCCTGTACTTCTCAGCATTGAGGAGACCATTAATTCTGACCAAATCCCCAACTCCATTTGCAGAAATGCAGCCCCAAACTTGCAAGGAACCTCCACCATGCTTCACTGTTGCCTGCAGACACTCATTCGTGTACGCTCTCCAGCCCTTCGGCGAACAAACTGCATTCTGCTACAGCCAAATATTTCAAATTTTGACTCATCAGTCCAGAGCACCTGCTGCCATTTTTCTGCACCCCAGTTCCTGTGTTTTCGTGCATAGTTGAGTCGCTTGACCTTGTTTCCACGCCAGAGGTATGGCTTTTGGCCGCAAGTCTTCCATGAAGGCCACTTCTGACCAGACTTCTCCGGACAGTAGATGGGTGTACCAGGGTCCCACTGTTTTCTGCCAGTTCTGAGCTGATGGCACTGCTGGACAACTTCCGATTGCGAAGGGAAGTAAGCATGATGTGTCTTTCATCTGCTGCAGTAAGTTTCCTTGGCCAACCACTGCGCTTCACGGTCCTCAACGCTGCCAGTTTCTTTGTGCTTCTTCAAAGAGCTTGAACAGCACATCTGGAAACCCCTGTCTGCCTTGAAATTTCTGCCTGGGAGAGACCTTGCTGATGCAGTATAACTACCTTGTGTCTTGTTGCTGTGCTCAGTCTTGCCATGGTGTATGACTTTTGATCTGTAAACTGTCTTCAGCAACCTCACCTTGTTAGCTGAGTTTGGCTGTTCCTCACCCAGTTTTATTCCTCCTACACAGCTGTTTCTGTTTCAGTAAATGATTTGTGTTTCAACCTACATATTGAATTGATGATCATTAGCACCTGTTTGGTATAATTGTTTAATCATACACCATGACTATATGCCTACAAAATCCCTGACTTTGTGCAAGTGTACCTAGAAGAATTGATGCTGTTTTGAAGGCAAAGGGTGGTCACACCAAATATGGATTTGATTTAGATTTTTCTTCTGTTCACTCACTTTGCATTTAGTTAATTGATAAATATAATCTATTAACATGTCTATTTTTGAAAGCATTCTTACTTTTACAGCATTTTTCACACCTGCCTAAAACTTTTGCACAGTACTGTATATTAAACAACATATGCACAATTTCATTACCTTTAATACTATCCTCTCCAAAATAAATCACATTGTTGAGGTTCTGTTATTTTATTGCAGCAGTCAAAGTGGAACGCTGCTAAGAGAGTGTAAAAGCCTCACTCATAACCTTAAACACCCATAAGTTGAAATATAACAGCCTCCGACAACCAAATTGCTCATCAAATGTGGGCAGTCTAACTAGTCATAGCTCCAACCTCCACCTGAACTTACATACCTAGGCTAATACTTCTTGCAGTTATCACTCCCACATTAAAATACTGATGACAAAGAAGAAAAAAACATACTCAAATCACTATCAGTGTCTATGTGATATTAAAGTGAGGAATTACACAAGGTGTAAAGGGTGCTAACAAAATAATTTCAGTGATTCTTAACTAATCATTTGTTGAGATGTTGGTTCATGTTCTTTCTCGGCTGGTTTATTGTAATGTTTGATGGCCTCCCTGATTCTAAGGTATGTTGGCTCCAAAATGTCAAGCAGCTAGAATGCTTACATGCACTAGCAGTTCACAACATATCACTCCCATTCTTAAATCACTGCACTGGCTTCCTGTTCAATTTAGGATTGATTTTAAAATTCTGCTCACTACTTATAAAGGCACTACACAGACTTGGTCCTCAATATTTGCAGGAACTGTCGGTGCCCTATGCTCCTAGTCACAGTTTGTGATCAGTAAATGTTGAACAATGGGTGGTTCCAAGAAGTCGCTTAAAATCACAAGGAGCAAGGGCTTATGCCCAGTGCCTCTGGAAATATCAGAAACGCTGTTGAATCATAGAAATCTGTTTTAAACACATATTTGTTTGCATTAGCTCCGCATGAAGAGCACTATATAAAAGCAAATTGTATTGTATTGTATTGTAATATATATTGCCGCCACTTATGGTAATGGTGGATTCTGTTTTTTTTGTTTTTTTTATGGTAATTTATTTTAAGCCGTTTGTGAAAAAAAAGTATTAAAACACATCTTGCAGATACTTTAGTGCTACAGTTCTGGTTAACTTCAAGACGCTGAATGAAGTCGATATATATATATATATATATATATAAGATTTGCTGGAATAATTTTGCCAGCTCTATCTACTTTAAACACCATAAAGCCTGCTAAGGCTGTTCTACTGCAGAGCAAGGTTCACTAGATGCTGATCAGTTCTCCGCTGAAAGCAAAGCAATGCCTCAAGCCCCTATAATTACACTGTGCTGGACTGGGCTGGTAATTACCCCGACCCCGGAGCAGAATATCTGTTTGGTTTCATTACCAGCTGAAACTACCAGAGAAGGCAAAGGCACACTTTAATTTATACCTGGGAATGTTTCACCCTATTGGTTTTAAGGGTCACAAACGAGATTTCAGTTCAATTTCAGCTAACAATCCCAGTTATCAGGACCTGCCACCTGCTGTTACTGGGATAAACATTTCAATACAGCCATGGCTTGCCATGGATCGGAACAGATGTATTTGTTTAGTTTAACTTTACACTCAATTATAAAATCTGACGACAAACTAAGTAAGTTCTTAGTCTGGTGGGCATTACTGAACACTTATACGAGTATAATCTTCAAAGTATTATCTTTATAATAAGATCTTCAAAAAAAAAAAAGCAACAGTCTCCAAAACACCCGGTTATACCAGGGTATCAATTATTAGTGATTGAAGATAACAAAATAATTCTGGTTTCCACTTGTATTCATTATACAGGCCTACAATGTGCAGTTTAGAAAGATATACATGTATTGATAAATATGGATGTTTCTGTTAAAACATATCATCTGGTACTACAAAGGTACTACACTATTTGCGATATCATATTGTAGATTCTTTGCTTACATTATATTAAATAAAAATCTAAACTATGTTCTATATATATATATATATATATATATATATATATATATATATATATATATATATATATATATATATATATATATATATATATATATATATATATATATATATATATATATATATATATATATATATATATATATATATATATCCTAAAAACCCTAAAATTCTAGCTCATGCTTTCGGCCATAGCTGTATTTCAAGATTATTTAAAATTATTGGCTAGAGCAGGGGTTCCCAAACTTTCTTGGCACAAGACCCACCCCCCCCCCCACTCCCCAACTCCAAATTTAGATTTAATGATTTTATGTTAGTTTGTACCAGTAGAAGCGCTACTGCTTTCATTATGCTCAGCATCCACCCCATTATTACTGGACTCTGTTGTACTGTCTGACTGCAAACGCAACATAAACCTGCCTGTAAAAGTAAGCAGGAGAACTTCAACTGGAAAAAAACACACATTAGCAGAAATCCTGCATTCATTTTTTTAATAAAACTCCTTATAATCACTCCCCTAGTCATTGTATAATGGTACATACTGTTAGTGTGGACACCAGCTGACATCAATGTTACATTTGAAATAACAGCAAGCACCTAACAGCAGTGTTCAGGTAAATGAATTGACCCTGAGGAATATTGTTTTCTCAGGGTCATACTGGAGAGATAAATGTTGGTCACACTTTATTTTAAGGGCCGCCTATTAACTATCAACAACCAGCTAATAAACGTTAATACACATGATTTATTTTTCTGTCAATTGTTAGTTAATATATAATAGGCCAGCTAAACGCCAGCGCCGTATAGTATTATCAATTCCCAGTCGATCATATATTTGAAATCGGTTCAAATTGTTACTGTAGTACTGGTTACCAAATCAAACCAGGTTTTTATTAAAATCAAGCGTCTTAACCACACACTTAATCTATTTCATGTTGTTTGGGGTCACTGCTGGAATCAGTACTACTGAAACTGTGCATTGTCACTGAAGTATCGTTAGACTATAAAACTAAAATGAAACGATTAAGACTTGTATTGAAATCCTTAAATTAAAATCTTGTGTTGCTGACTGGCATAATCAGTTTTTTACCAAGGACAGCTTAGTTTTGAACACTTTAGCTCATGTTTTTCAATGAGGGTCTCTGTCATGGTTAAACGGTCAATGCTACCACTTACAGAAAAGAAATAACCATTAATTCATTTAAATCACTTCTGTGCTGAAGCGTGGCAACAGTTTTGTACGGCAGCTGCAGCAGCCCTGGTCGAATGTAACTATGCAGATTACAGTGCACCCCTGTGAGCTATTTTCTGAGCTCTGCTGTGAAGGATGCATCACAGTCGAACAAACAGGGGGGGACAAGCATTTTAGGAAGGCTCTTCAAAAATAGCCATTTAAAATGAAGCCATCGGGGACTGCTTTTACTGATTGCTTGTTTTATTTTGTGAATTGCTATTGGTATTTTTTTTTATCTGGAGGGCTGCATTTCAAGGGTAAAAAGTTGGGCGGGGGGGGGGGGGGTCTTACCTGTCTAATAAAATTGTCCACCAGGCACCCTTTTAATGAAATACTCCAGCCCGGGAGGGAAGCTGTCTGGTTGAGTTGTTGGCTGACTGGAGGCACTCTGTCTACTAATTAGGCGGTTTGTCTTTTAAGGGGGTGTGCAGCATCACTTCATGTATTTGAATGACCCGATAGGAGACAAGTGATACTGAGGTGGCACTTTGTCATTGCCTCCCAGGGGACAGAGAATACGTTACTGGCAAGCAGCAGGTGTGCAGCAGAGCACTCAGAATAGCACAATCTTTCACTCAAATTGACTTTTGCGTCCTGCACATGTAAAACTGTATATGTGTGCACGATGTGTAATGTCACTTTAAATATGGTGACACTAGCAGATAATTGGGAGTTCTTCTAAAACCTTGCAAAATAAGCATTAAAACAAGTGTTGATACAAGAATATTGAACAATACTGAACTGCAACGTATTGCATGTAAACCTTTGAATTGTGTGTTTTTATTATTGTGTGAGTAGGTTGTCAGTGGTATGACTGGTAAATGTGACAGGAGGCTGTGTGGTCGAGTGGTTAAATAAAAGGGCTTGTAACCAGGAGGTCTCCAGTTCAAATCCCGGCTCACTCACTGACACACTGTGTGACCAGTGGTAGATTAACCTTTTGTGGGCCTGGCGCCAAACAGATTTGTGGGCGCCCATTAATTTCATTGGGCCCCATGTGGTACTTAAATGTATACACCTTTCAAATACTGTTTGTTTCAATAAGTGTATCATCACATTCTTCAATTATACATATTCTCTATGGAAATGTATCGCAATGTGTACACCTAAAAAATATATTCGGTCATTCCGAGTGTAGGCCCGGCTCCACGGTGCCATTGTTAACCCGGCCCTGTGTGTGACCCTGAGCAAGTCACTTAACCTCCTTGTGCGTCGTCTTTTGGGTGAGACGTTGTTGTAAGTGACTCTGCAGCTGATGCATATTTCACACAACCTAGTCTCTGTAAATCGCCTTGCATAAAAGCATCTGCTAAATAAACGACGAAGAAGAAGAAGAAGAAGAAGATGACGACGACGAAGATGACGATGAAGAAGAAGAAGAAGAAGACGACGACGACGAAGACAACGACGAAGAAGAAGACAAAGAACCATTGTGTTGATAACTATTTGGTTAAAAGCCACATATTTAATTATTCAACAACCACTTGGTGAATTACAATGAGCTATGATTAAGGCCCTGTGTAAATCGCGATTTCACAGGCTGCGAGGAAATTGTGAAATTAGCCCAATATTCTTAAGAAATAAAAATACATTTTCATAATTATTATTTGTATTTCATACAAAAATCACATTAACAAAACTGTACAGCTCTGCTGTGTGCCTGCGTGTACTACACACTGTAAACAAGAAAATTGATGTCTCTAAAAAGGATAAAAATGTCTCTGCAGCAGATCACGTAAAGCACTGTCCAGCAGGAGTTTTACACAGTGATTGAGGTAAGTTCTTCTGTACTTCCTGCAATGTTACTGTAGATCACTACCGAGAATCGGCTGTTGACAGACATTTAGATTCAAGTATTCACCGAAAGAGAAAGGCGGAAATCCACAGCAGTACTGCAACTGCTTTACTTGCAAAGAAACAAAAAACTGTGACTTCCATGTTCCAAAAGTCCACTGGAAACCATGAAGCACAAAACACATTACATTTTGACATGACAGAGCATTTGTTTGCGCAAATATCCTTCTTGAAAAATTGGACAACCAAAAGTTACGTAAATTCTGCAGACTGAGTGTAGCAAATGGTGGAGTGATTCCTTCATCATACAATATACAATGAATCCTTAGACCACTATCATTATGAGGGTTTGACTGGGCAGTGTCATTGTGTTGTTTCCTATTGTGGGGCACCATTCACAACGCTGAGCTACAATATAGATGGAGTATGGTTTGTCATGCGTGGAACATTTCTAGACAGTTTTGTCAATTGTAACCTTTTTTTTTTAATCAAAATCGATAAATAAATAAATAAATAAATAAATAGGGTCACGTGCTATAGTTGTGTGTTAAAAACAAAACTCCACTGAGTGGGTATTTATATATTTTATAGCAAAATCAATAGAAAATATAGACACCTAGACATTATTTAATTAAGTCTAAACTGGAGTACAATTTAATTAACTTTTTAGCATGAAATATAGAGCCCTATTAATTTTAATGATGTGTCAAATCAATCAAAATAAATATTGCTTCTCCATTGGAATTGCAACAACCACCAAAAAAAAAATCATAAAGTGTAATAAAAAAAGAAAGGCTGACTCACAGTCCTCTTCAGTCTGAAAGGTGGCCTCCTTGCTCTCTCTCTTGCCCTCGGGGTTGGCGAGTGCCAGCCGGATGTGGACGGTGCGGTAGGGAGGCAGGTCCTGGAGGGTGTACCGGGAGGTGTTGGGATCCATGGTCAGGCACTCCCGCACTGTGGTGTTCTGCCCGCCGCTACCACCCATCCCGTAGTGGTAGCACAGAGACACAGAGTAGGTGTGGCAGCGAGTGAGGTTGTATCCCGGCAGCTCCCACTGCAGAGTCAGCTGGCGGGACTGGATCTCTGAGGCCATCAGTCCCCTTAGCGCCCGCATGGGCTCTGTGGAGAGAGAAGAGACAAAAACTTGATCTTTATTGTTACTGCAAAGCAGTGGCGTCCCGCAGCCATGTTTATACATATAGGGATGGTATTTTGTTGTAATAGTTTTTTTATTATTCTTTGCAATAAACAGAACCCTCTGAAAACAGACAGTGTTGTGTGATACACTGCTGTTACAGATTATCTTCTCTGTCAGTGTGATGAGATGAGGTTAAAAGCTCTATAACCATTATGCAAAAAGAGCCTTTTGTAAAGGGGTTAAAACGCATGCTTGTTCACGCCCTGTATCCGTCCTGCTACACTCACTTGGCTTGGTGTACATCAAAATGTGATCTAGCCAGCAGGAGGCACTGTTAATCCAGTGCATATCACATGGTAAACTAACAAGGCCTGGAATAATTCACAGGGGATTTCACAAGAACTGATTTGCAATTCAAACCTGTGCATTTCATCAAAGGACTCCACCTAAACTGATGTAATGAATGAGTTTTTAACACATTAACTATTGGATAATGAGTAATTATGAACAGAGACGTTGAGGCTATTAAACGATAAAGGCTGCAATTGAGGCTGTTTTAGAAAAAATTTAAAAAAATGACAGATTCCAGATTACATACTGTACAGCTGTAGTTTCGTACACTGATGGCATTACCATATTTTGCACTTCTGTATATTTTTTCTTTAGATCACACCAAAGGGCTTCAATAGACAGATGTTTAAATTACTCAAATATATAATAGTCAAGCTAATGTTGTCAGTAGTATTGAGAAAACTGAGAAGCTCCCAATATCATTTTGACTCAGGAATTGGTTTATGTAAATGCTGTATCCCCCTAAAAATGCAGTGAGTCAAATGCTACTGGCTATACATTACATCTTACAGCTAAAGAAAAGCAAATAGTGTTTCTGTTGAACTGTCTAATAGGTCATACAAAATACAAATATAACAGATATTTTTAAAAATACGATTAGTTTGTACACTAATCAAGAAATGTTGTTAGCCAGTGGAGCAAGGTAATTAGCTGGGGTAGTTGCAATTATATTTGTTATCAATATATTATTTCTTGTCGAATATATGGATATTTCAAATAAGGATATTTCTATTTGCTGATGTAGCATTGCATAGACAGATTATCTATTATATTTCTACAGTCTTTAACGTATTTTCATATTTTATAATCATTTAATACAGCTAAATTATAACAGATGAATAACAGATTGCATCTGTTACTGTGGTTTTAGAGAGACCAGTGTGCAGTACAGTATCAAAAACAGATGGTTACCGACGCAGGGGACAATAGAGGAATAGCTGATTTCAGAGGTTTAATAGGTTAATAATGCCTGAAATGATTTAAAACTATGGCAACCATAGCTACATCAACACTATACTGGCATTGAACAACATGACATGCATGTTCAGAAAGTACTATGAACAAGACTTAATATACTTGCAGCAAACAAAATAGTTACATACATTTTCCAAAATGTAAAAACTAAATTATTAAATGATAAAAAATTTAAAAAATAGTAAGAACCCATTAAAGTGCATTTAAAACAGGTACTGATTTGTATTTTCTGTACAAAAAAAAAAAAGTGGCGATTGTAAGCTGAAAACAACCCTTTACACCACAGCAGATGTAACAAGATGACAACGGAAATCTCAATTATTTTCTCCGTTACAAATATCTTGTGGCACTTGGTGATATGAGTCATGCTTTTATTGTCTGTATATGTTGGCAGCGCTGTCACTCCGCCAGTGAAAAGGCCATGCTGCCTTGTTTAAGGGGATACAGAAGGAGAGAGTAGATTCCTGCTGTCACGGCACATAGCTACGAGCCCGAATCCCTGTGTAAATCCTGAGAGAACAGTCCTGAAGGGTGCTGGCTATGCACGCTGGCCTTAGGCGATGGTAAATCCAGGGCAGGTACCTGCTTGACCTCAAAACAGCACCCAGCTTCAGACCAGCCCCGCAGTCTGCCACAGCCCAGTGACTGACACACCCTCAAGTACAGAGTGACAGCTTTGTCTACGGACTTGCCAGGCAACACTGATGCCAATTACAGTAATTAATTAGACAAGCCCCGGGTCAACGGAATCAAAACACTGTCAGCTTGTCTCACTCTTCTCATAATCGAATCTCAGCTCTCCAGATACCCTCCAAATAGCCGTGTCAGTGAGCAAAGCGAGTCTACTGTCGGCATAACAACCAGGAAAAAAAAAAACAAGGCCACTCAGCCAAGGCCACTACTTTGTTTTATAATGGTAGTTACCAAATAATGTCCCTGTTAGGAAACTTTAGAACACTGCCATCCGAATTTCGGTAGTGAACAGGTAGCAGTTTATCCCGACTCCCTGATAAATACAGCTAGCTCAGCACACCTCTAACCGCGGTGCTGTGAGCCGTGCTTTCTACAGTGACCCAGGTGGGTTATCTTTCTGAAAAGTGATTCTTGTGAGATGATGCCCGAGAGACGACCGCTAACACAACACTATTTCCAAGAAAGCAAACCAATTTCTGCAGAACAAACCCCGTGCGCACTGGGGAAATGTCCGGCTGTGACATCTGATTTCACAGTACTTCAGCTTCTGATTGTGAATAATTCCAAATCATTACCCTCACAGTGACGAAGACCAGCAGCCTTTGAAGGTTTTAAAGTCCTTTTTTCCTCATTATTACAGTAAACTCCATAATTATTGTTGCAGAGTCCTGCGGTTTGCTTTAGCTGTTGATCGTTTTTTTTTATTTTCTATGCATTATTTACCCTTGTTTTTCACACAAATGAACGATGTTTAATTCTGTTCCCTCACCACAGCAATCCGCACAAGCTCAAGAGAACTGAAGGTCAGTGGGCGCCCCATGGTCAGTTCCACCCAGGAGCTGGCCGCTGGAAGACAAAGGCCAGCTCTGCAGGTTTCAGCTCGAGCTCACCAAAAGCCAAAGCTATACTTCCTCTGGAATCCCTAGCAAAGATCAGAATCTAGGCACAGCCAGGAAACTCCCCTCACAATGACTCACCCTCCACACCACGGGGACGTGCCTTTACCAGGTGAGCCACTCGGGAGCCCAGTTCATTTACTGCTAATGCTTTAAGCTCATGCATGACCACTGAAAAGTTTAAATTGCTTCACTTTTTTTAGTTTTCTGGCTGTCTTTCAATGGATAGGTTCTATAATTTATGTGAACACTTGCAGTCTTCCCAGGTGTGGCTAATTAACAAATTCAGCCTACAGTAAGGTTTAATCATTTGTGTGAAGTGCAGCACTTTTCTGAAGACTTATGCTAATGATACAGCTCATGATAGGATTCCATTAATCTTATCTGTCGTGCACTTCAACTCACTATCCAGTGATTTGTGTAGTTTTGAAAAAAAGCTCATGTTATCCTGTATTTTCATTTAAATAAAAGAGATATATGCATATTTGGTACCATCGTTCCAGATAAGGTATTGGGTCATTGAGTAATTTCCAATTTAGACACTATTAGCCTGATTTTCAAAAGGGGCAGAGGGAAAAACAGGTCGCAAAACACCTTTGCAACTCCAGATAAGTTGCAAAATGTATTTTCAAGTTGTGTAAGTCAGTGCAGGTGCAATGGAATTTTAGGCTTTGCGCTTTTTTGAAAATACAAATTACAGCTTGTTAAGCAATTGAAATCTATAATTGGTTCTATTTTGCAAATAACGCCTTATTTTCAAAAGGTGCAAAACACCCAAATATACTCGCTAATTAAGACATGCCCCCGATCGCTGACAGGGCTACTGAGCTGTAATCTACAATGAAGAATATCAAAGTGCTTCCAATTCTTCGACTGCAGCAGGAGAGAGAAGGGATGAGGAAAAAACGACCCTACACTAAACCCAGTCCCCGTCAGACATTTCTAGATCTAACTCCAATTAAGTTATGTGTTATGTGTTATGTTGGATATAGGTATTATAACAGAGCAGTGCGAGTCTGCTTAAGTTTGATTTAGAATCACAAACAGCCCGCAGTCACACTATACCTGTAAAGGTTACAGTAGCCATTCATCTTCATGCAGCGGGTGCCATCCAGACAACAGCTGGGGACAGAGCATGCATCTCTCAGTCTTCTATGTCAAACATACTGACTGATGTCACAGATGCACTTTTCCATAGGGCTAGGGTATATACTATTTCCAATTGGGGATGTGGAACAAAACCGAACCAAAACAATTATCGTCTGTCTTCCCAAACATGCTAGGTGTAATAGATTGCACATGTTGCAATACCCACAGATTCAAGACTCAAGGAATGAAAACATCATCATTCTTTAACTGTGCAAGTTATATGTGATGCTCAATGTATTATCACGTATGTAGTTGCTAAATACCCTGGTTCATGCCATGACTCATTTATCGTGGAGAATAGTGCCTTGTTCAGAAAATTCAAACTGGGGTTTATAAGTGGATGCTGCCTAATTTTAAAATATATTAAATACATAATTAGCATATGAACATTCAAAAACATATGTAAAAAAAAACTGGTCTTATAAAACTTCCCTTTCCTTAATGTCCTTATTTTATTGTAGCATCAATCCCTTTATTAACTGGTACAGTAAGTTTATAATACCTTCTTGAAAAACTTGTGGTGTGTTTGGCTTTCAGTCAAATTTAAAGTAGAGATTGCACCTGCTTTTGAAGAAGACCTGTTCTGGCTAAAGCATCCTGCAGAGGCACACCATTCACGGTGTGTCAATGACATGTATACTCACTCTTCCATTGTAATGAGATTTGAACAATGCAGCAGCACCTCAAATCTATTAGACAAATGTGCCAGGACAGATGTGTAACAAACGGATACTTGCCACATTATTACATTTGCTAATAGTGATATATGAGCATGACCATGAATAATGCAGTTATGGCATATTCTGGACTAGAGAATGATTGCAGTCCATTTTCCTTTGTGTTTCTCTGTTCTTTTACATACCAGATATCTGTTCGGGTGTGATGGCTAGGTTGGCTAATAGGGGCCAAGTTGTTGCTCTTCACCCAATATCAAAGAATTGCCTACAGCACATGTATACACCATTTTTGTTTTGGCTCAGACGTTCTTGTTAACACTTTAAAAAAATCGCTGCAAATTCAGATTCAGTTTTATTTCATAGGATTGCATGGTCACATCTGAATAACAAATGCTGTGTGGTTATTTTCTAATCAATCTTCAAACCCTGAAGATGATTACAAAAAAAATTGTCTACAAATCCATAATGAATTCAAGAGCAATAGCAGCTAATGAACTGGGAGTCATATTCATATTTGCAGGCCATTATTTTAAAGTGTAGCCAATAAAATGTATATACGGATGTACAATTCCAGGTGACCATGCGGTTTGAGTGGAGGGTGTGGAGACGGTTTAGCCTCGTAGTTACAGCAGTGGTCTGAAGGAGTGTGATCGTGCTTGGCTCTGGGGAACTGGCTGGCAGTGCAGTCAAGTCGTAACAGAGGGACTGGAAGGCAGTGTGGTGTTGTGGTTATAACCAGAGAGTCTAGGAAGTACTGCGGCAGTGTTTCCAAGCGAGTAGAGATGAAGAACTGTCACGTAGTGTGAAGTGGTGGTAAGAGATGTTTTGATGCTTAGCTTTCACAATAAAAAACTAAATGTATGTGTGCTGCTTGAAAAACAGTATTGCATTGCCATTCCACCACCCCCCTCCTCTCCCCGGAGTAAAACGCTGTCTGAACCTGCCAATGATGTTGGCTGCAGCCTTGATTTACTGAAGGAAATCGGGGCTGGGATAATTACATCTAGAAACCTCACAGATAATTAAAATGATGCTTCATCAGGCACACCTGCCTGCTGGAGAATTCCCAGCCAACATGCTAATCTGTGATCGTGTTCATTTGGTAACATAATGTTTTATTAACTGCAGCTATTCAAGTTTACAAAATGCTTTTCCTTCACACATTTTTGCTGTATTTAAAAGATAAATTGGTTAGTGTCTGACAGTGCTGGATAGAATTGTTTTGCTCATAATTAAATATTCGAAAAGAGGCTGTGCTGGAAAGCTAAGAATAGAGTTTTATTGTGTATATCGAGGCGAAGGTGCTGAAGTACTGAGCAATTTTCATTGCTTGTTATTTAGGTGCAATGTGCCAATGCTTGGGAGATGAGAATAGTTTTCTTCTTTAGAAGTGCAAGGCAACTGATCGGACGGTCCCAGTGATCATTATTGCCATAGAGACAGAGTGAGCACAGTACTTTTCAAACATAGCACAGGTGTTTTATGTTGGTAAGCACAGGTATTTGGTACGATTTGGCGACCAAGATAAGGTATAATAAAATGGACTCAAGTTACATTGCATATCGGTCATTCTGGCTAGGAATGAAATGTTACTACATTGTCAAATTAAAATGCGTCAGTTATACCATTCTAGTTGTATTTTTCTAATTTACAATACATCTAATTTACATCTAATTTCAATACCATTTATTAACATTTGAACTTTAATATAAACTCCTGTACATTACTGACAGGGTTAGTCCCAATCCCTTTAAAAATACCACTTAATCTGCAAAGAATCCCCACCCCTATTCCCCACACCCACCTGCACACTTGGTACGGCTGATGAGCGGTGGTCCGGGTTTGCCTGTGCCCCCCTCTCCCGGGCGGCTCAGCAGGACGCTTATGAGGTACTCTGTATCAGGGTCCAGGTGCCACAGCTTGTAGGTGGCCATGTTGACCGTGTGCACCTCGGACCAGGGCGCCTGGCTGGCCCGGTACTCGATTTCACGGCGGATGATGGGCCCGTCGCCCAGGATAGAGTTGGTATTCAGCTGAATGATCAGGTAGGTGGAGCCGGCCCTCAGCAGCTGGGGAGGAGCGATCGGTGACGGGGGCACTGCGGGAGAGAAGAGCAAGACTTAATATTAAAACATTTAGAATTGGGTATTAACATAGGCAGTGTTCTCTTCATTCGAAGTTGAATGGAACCAACCACTGCCTACATGGAAGAATACAAATAAGAGAGCACAGGATTAACATCACATATGAAGAAAGATAAAGAAAAAGGTATGGTAAAACTTTAAGAAATAAAATTGGTTCCAAAAAAGTCATTAGAGCCTGGGGCGGCAAGGCCTTGTGCTACATGAACCAAAATGTGTACACACACACACACACACACACACACACACACACACACACACACACACACACTGCTGTGCAAAAGTCTTAGACATGTTACATTTTTCTACTCTGATGCATTATGAGCAGCAACAACAACAATTTATTGTAACAACCTTGGCTTGCACAAAGAAGGAAAAACATTGAGTGAAATAGCTGGCATCACTTGATTTTCAAGGTGTGGTATCTGAAGAATCATCAACAAGTACAGAGAAACATCATCTGTAATTGACAAACCCAGGACTGGAAGACCCAACAAGCTGTCTAACAAGGATGAGCAATACTTGAAGATAATATCCTTAAGGAATAGAACGAAGACAAGCGTTGAATTGACAACTGAACTGGCAGAAGGCACAGGTGTTGTTGTCCATCAAATTAACTGTACGAAGGTCACTCTTGAAATCAGGACTGAAAGGATGTGTTGCTGTAAGAATACCTCTGTTAAGAAAGGGGAACAAGACTAAAAGGCTAAAATATGCACAAGAACACAGAAATTGGACTATGGAACAATGGTCAAAGGTGCTTTGGACTGATGATGGATGGACAACGACAGCTGTGCCTTCTGCAAGTATGGGGGGTTTCTAACCCTGTGTCAATACAATATACATACGTTTTTTGATTTTAGGTAGAACATAAAAACACTCCGAAAACAAAAAAGTTAAACCACTGTCTACTACTTATTCCAGAAAGCAGCTGTCAATTCACGTCTCAGACAGTATTAAAAATAAAAGCTCTGATAAACAATGAAAAATAGACAAGGTTGAACGAGCATTGTTTAAAAGAACAGTAGAGCTATTGATTCGGTGTGTCTATAATAATTGAGTCATGCTGTAGATCCAACACAAAGTAAAAAGTGGGATAAAAATGGAATATTCGGTTTTATAAAAATAAAATGTCCCGTCTTAAGAGCTGAAAGCGTATGGACTACAAAGAGTTTAGTCTTTGAAGAGCCCCTATAGTGATACTGGATGGAAATAGGAAAGGAACACATACAAACAATGCAAGGTTAATGGATGTCGAGAGTGTCTGAAAAATATAAGAGCAAAACAAGTTTAAAAAAATAAAATAAATAATATATATTTTGAAATCTTTCCTAGAATTAATCCCTGATTCCAAAGAGAGGTCTACTTTTCTTTCCCATCTCAGGGCTTTAACAGTAATTTCTAGGAGCAAATGAACTCCAATATCTTTCAATTGTTTGGATGCTAGGCTGGCAGACAACAGTCATTAATTCGGATTTAGTGACGTGAAAGTTTCTTACCCAAGTGCAGTTAATGCTGGCTAACCCAGGAGAACTAGACCCTCTTTCTCAATGGGGTAATTGCAGCTATCCTAGGGAAGACCCCTACTGACCCTGATAACTCTAACTCGGAGCTGCACTTGAGTGCTAAGCTATTGACTTTCCAGGCATAATCCTGATGACAATAATCTTGGACCAGAACTTCCATCATTATAAAGGGGTAGCGTAGATTTCCCATAATCCGAACCAGCTGGAACGATGTTGTTTTGATCATTATCTGTACAATGCTAACAATAGCTTGTCTTTGATTTATGTTTTTGATACTTATGTTTTATCAAAAATAAGTGCCAACCCTTGGAATGCATAAGGTGTCATTTCAGCAGACGCACAAATATGGACATAATTTGTCCGATGTGAACAGGAACAGGTTTTTGGAAATGCTCAACAAATCAGATTGTTGAGGTCTGTCCGGTCTCACGAAATAATGGCTATACATTTTACATACTTAACAGAAGTTTTGTTCATACAACTGTAGCTGCATTTGGCCTGGTTATGAATACAGGTCACTTAGCAGGGACTACCAGGACTCATATTAGCGAGACTTTACCATACTTATATGGCAACTGGACATAGACTCTTGCTACTACTTGTTGTAAAGTTACTGTATCTTTAAACTTTTGTCATCTTGGTAAATTATTTTTAAAGAAACACCATATAAGAGTTATTTAATGAAATGTTGTGTGCACTGAGCTATCCTGCTGTTTATGACAGATCACCAGCGCCCGAATCATTGAGAAAGACGACAGCTTCCGAACGGAAATCAGAAACTCAACATACTCCCATTGTCCTCTGCTGAGAGCCACAGCACTACAGAACATACACTGGAGCCAGTGAAAGACAGATTGCCCCAGGGCGCTGATTAATCTGGCTGGCTTTAGACACAAACAAAAGCTTCGGCTGAAAAATACTTGGCGATTTAATAATACTGACATCAGCATAAGACACATACTTTTCTCTTGACTACAGAGCTCACCTCTCGACTACAAACATTTGTGGTACAGGGTTATAATGGATAATGTATCCCCCTAAACTGGTTATACAATGTGCACAGCATCCAGTTTGCACCATATCACAAAGGCTGCAACCATTTTTGGTTATATTACCATTTTAACTTCAAAGTCTCATTCACACACTTCTCCTTTAAACCTGATTAACAGCCTGTTTTGCTCCGTACTTGTGTGCAGCGGCACCAGGTTGGTAACATTTTTGGTGCTGCCCAAGGGTCAGGGGGCAGATTCCCCTATACTTGGGGTTAGGAGAAAAAAAAAAGAAAATAATCTCTTTAAAAGCCTTGTTTTTAAACAATAAAATGTGACATTTTCAGTAAACCCAGTATCTATTGGATAAAACATCTACCTTATGTCGTTGCTGTGTACTTACAATATCTCATTTTTGTGTGTATATATTGCTTGTCTATGGCACATTGTTTGTGCTATACAATGGTGTATAGAGGAGAAAACGACATTGAATACGGAAAATATATAACAAAGTAGATGGATGCATAATCTACAAAAGCGAAGGTTTTGTGTTGCTGCTCTGGCTGTGAAGACACAAACACGCTGCGCTTAAATTAAACCAGCTTTCATTTTTGAAGGAGTCATTTTTAAAGTAGCAACATAGACAGAATAACTACAAATACAATGACAAGGTACACAGAAATTAATCTCAAATTATCGTAAATAAAACATAATAAAATCAATAAATAACAAATAGTTATCAATTGCATTATAAAAGATTGACTGCATATACACAGCATGATATTCAGTCAAAAAACATTTTATAAACACTACTGTTTCATACCCTGTTGTTATTGTGTATGTCATATGGACAGGACATGGGGCACACAGCTGAACTAAATCAAAATAATTAGGCCAGCAAACCAGGAGAAACTAAATTGGTGCATAGTAAAGCACTAACTATAATAATAATAATAATAATAATAATAATAATAATAATAATATCTTTATATAGCGCCTTTCATAGTGGACCACCATCACAAAGCACTTTACAGAGGCAGGCTGTGAACTGTGCATTATATGCAGAGTCACTTACAATAGGACATTGATTTAACATCTCATTCGCAGGATGGAGCACAAGGCGGTTAAGTGACTTGCTCAGGGTCACACAGTGAGTCAGTCAGTGGCAGAGGTGGCATTTGAACCGGTGACCTTCTGGTTACAAGCCCTGGACTTTAACCACTAGACCACATTCGTGTTTTGACAAAGATAGAAGTAATTATTGATTAGTGCACAGACAACTTACCGCATAGTAAATAGCAAAACATTTCGGCGCTGTTCAGTTCGCAAAATGAGATCACTAGGAGATTTTGTCTATTTCATCGGTAACGTTAGTTTGACTCTGCAGAGCTGCCAAGTGAGTCAGTCGTTCTTGGCTCATACATAATGGTTTACAAGTATTTTTTTTTTTACTCTTGGTAGGCAGAATAACAACACACTACCATAATATTAAATGCAAAAATAAAATACACAAACATGGTTTCGTCACTTTGTGTGAGAACCGGTGGTCTGTAAAAGGCTTGCGCCAATGACTAGGGCTCAGAACATTACCTTCTATGAAGGGGAAATAATGCTGGTTTTCCTGTTAAACTAATCTGATGTGAAATGTTACTCAATATGTAAGCTGTGGAGGTACTGGGTCCACATTCCTGAATACTGGTGGAGCCCGGCACCACTGGCCCATATAACCTGACACCTATGCTTGTGTGCAGCTATTCTGTTTGTGTTCTTTAGGAATTGTTTCTTTTATATTCTGGGAATAGAATTCATCTTTATAGTGCTGGACTTGAAAACAGTCAACAGTGCAGTCAGAAGTGAGGAGTTCAAAGTGCTTTCTGTCCCTTTCAAGACAAAAGAAGGTTTAATTCGAAAAAACATACCAAGAAATAGCTATCTGAAACTGACATACACCGACAGCATAATATCTAAAGAGGCAGTTCTCCAAAGCCAAGGTAAACCTTAAACAGAAGTTACTAATAAATATCAGATACGGTTCTGAGTTTTATTTTCATTACATTTTGAAAGCAGCTAGCTGCACAAGTATGTTATTTGTAACATTCATACTTGGGCATATCTACTCAACTGATTGAGATATTGCAGATTAAATGGGAATTTCTGTGCCACTTAAAGCCCTAAAAAAGTAATTTTCTAACATGGTAATTAGACAAATTGCATGTGTCTTGCATTGCTAATATGTTATTGCTAAAAAAATAGGAGTTAGTATGTTTCTGTGATGTGGCTGCGTCAACATTTGTATTCATAAATAATAATAATAAACATTTAAAACAGAACATTGTCGGGTCAATATGTAAACTATACATATTTTTAAATGTAGACAAAACTAAATTCAAAATATAATTTCGAAAAACTAAATCCCCCTACACATGTCCTAAAATTTTGTAAGCAATTACTCACTCGCAGTCTTTAGGGCACCGACATATTGTATAATATTGTAGCGATATAGGTTAACGCAGGGAGGCGCATCACACAGGGCGAGGCAATCCACACACAGGCAGAGGGCGGGCACGAACCCGGGACCTCTAGCACTAAAGCATAGCGCCGATACCGCTGTACAAAAGAGCCGGCTCCCTTGCAAGGAGCGTATATTGGGCTTATGTCTTTTCAGATTACGTCATCTACCAGCCCTGCTGCTGCCTTCCCCCGTGCACACTACAATATTATTATTACTGCGGATGGTGCTTGTTTGACTTCTGCATCCGGCATTGAATAACACAGAGAAATCGTATAAAGGGCAGTTTACACATCAATCATGCACTTTTTAAATGATGTGACCGATACACCATTCACATATTGAGAGCTTAAACCCTTCTACACACTGTGTAAAACAAATTGAAATAATCAGATGCTCACAGCCAGCGCTACAGTGAGATTTATTTTAGGACCCCCTAGCACTAGGAATTTTTTAGAGCATACGCTGTACGCCCCTAGCACTGAAGGGGTTAAACTGTACAACGGTTGTGCCAACAAAAACATAGAAGAATAAAAGTAAACAGCAACTGTTTTTCCTGCTTGACGTCACAAATTCCGCCATGACTCATTTACTGTCCCAGATGTGCCTTATTTGCACACAATACCTACCTGTGGAACAGGAAAACTGTACGTAATTAATGGTATATACGTTATAAACGAGTCAGTTTTAACCAGAGTAATTCCCCATTAAAACCCATGTTTATCAGCGACATGCCTCCTCAATACGTTGTAAACGGAACTCCATTCTAACAGGATCCGTTGTAAGTGGAGTGTACCTGTACAACTAAACCATCGCTCGCAGTTATTACCAGTTAGTGCTGGGAATCTGTGGGTGAAATCAGCATTTTTAATCAGTTATTCCTCAACGATTCACAAACAATACAGATTCTACAAGAAAAATGATGATTTGGAGTAAATACTTTTGAGAATGTAGCCCACAATTACAATGGCTGTATTTGAGTCGTGTGTATGATGGCCAGTAACTTAATTGAGAAAGTCTGGGCACCTACCTTTTACGACGAGCTCTGCGAAGTTGGAAACCCCGGAACCACGGGAGGCCTGCGTGACACAGCGGTACAAGTCTTCCCCATCCTCCTTCACAGCGTCCAGCTGGAATGAGGCCAGGAAACGCCGGTGGCTCAGTTGTTTGACCTGAGAGGCTGGAGTCAGGTCCCCATTGTGTCTCTATTAAGGAAAACACACTTGTGAGGAACCTATCACTGCGTCACCCAGGCGCCCATTTCAAACTACAGTCTCACACGCAGCCTTAAACACGAGACCTTCACATGAAAAGTTATTTGACTGAATGGCTCTAAAATCAATAGATAGTCACAGGTGGTAGTGAAGGGTACCATTCGATTTTTGAGGAGTTTCCATAACACATAAAGTGGTTTATGAGATATGTGGGTGGCTACTTCATAATTTATATGATGTGTTTCCAGAGGCAAGGGCCGCTAGTGTATATTGTTGTTGGGCTGTTGAATAGACTTCACGGTATATTTCTATTTATCATTTCTCTACCAATCAATGCACAATAATTACTTTTTAAGATCTATTAATTCACGGCCTAAAGCCGTCTGAAAAAATTGGATTCCAACAGCTTGTTTCTGTTTCACAGCTGGGTTTTCTTTTCATTTAATTACTTGAGTGACTTTTTCAGCACGACAAAACCCAAACAAATAATTCCATTAAACGATTCCACCCTGAAGGGTACATATTCTACACAAACAAACACCAATGTTCCTGTTTGTTTGTGACATGTGCTGCTGTTTTTCCTAAGGCTTAGCCCGGTCCAACACAAATAAGTAAATCCAGATACATTATGCAATACTGTTTTGTGTTTCATTTTAACATGTGTCATAAAAAAGTAAAAGGATTTTTTCTTTTTAGTTTTATTTATTTAGTTATTTTTTTGCAGCAGATTTAAAATGTACAACTGATTTGCAATGGGATAACCCCAACTGTTACAGTAAGAACTGTTTTTCACTTCTTTACATAGGCCACAAAAATGCAGTTTTGAAAGAAACTAAATAACATTTTCAATGTTTATGCATTATTCCCAGGATATCTGTTACACTTGTGCTTCCTGGGTGATTTTCCCTTAGCAGCTTCTTTTGGATCAAAGCATGTTACTGGCTGATAGCATGTCAGTCAATATGGCAAACAGCTGATTGGTTAATGATGGGAAAGAAGCTGTCGAATGGGTGGAGACAATTTCACCATCCAGGTGAATTCCACAAATAACTGCAACAGTAACTGAAGGCATGGATTTCAAAAAGAGGTTTATCTAATCAAGTGCAGAACTAGATATTGGGTTTAAAATAAAAACTGGACTTTGATACTTCTATAAAGAATGGAATGCACAACAGGTAAGATTCATTGAATCATTTGTCAACTATAATCACTTCAACAGTGTGCTATGAGGTCTGATTTTATTTTTAAGCCTTAATTTTATTATTTAAAATCGTTCCAAGGACAACATCCTTCA
Source organism: Acipenser oxyrinchus oxyrinchus (assembly GCA_030684275.1). Taxonomy (NCBI): domain Eukaryota; kingdom Metazoa; phylum Chordata; class Actinopteri; order Acipenseriformes; family Acipenseridae; genus Acipenser; species Acipenser oxyrinchus. Next base: position 16,234,557 of record CM060273.1, on the reverse strand, counting down.
ATTTAAACCTGCTTCCATATTTCAACATGCCACAAGACTATTAACCAACCAAATAAAAATAGTGATTTACTGTTTAGTTCTTAGCACAATTAAGTGCCATTTCAATTCATACAGCTGAAAACAATTAAAATATGCAATGCTAGTTTGCTACTAGAATACACTTTATACACATAAAAAATGATGCTGCTGCTTTGTAATTGAAGCGTGTAATTCGTGGGACTGCCAGTTTCTGAGGTCGACTTTTCTAGTGTGCTACCCCTAGTCCAATCTTTGTGGAAAGGTTGAGAGCTTACCGTTGCTCATGACTTTCGGTACTGAGGAAATACAAAGCTCAATATACATAACAGCAGCATAAAGCAGAGCTTGTTGATGCTTGTTTTGGGGTTTTTCATTTAACATTCCCGCAAACGAAGTAGACAAAACATTTCAGCTAGCGCCTTCATCAGTGTACTGATTAAAACTGTATGTGCTGGTACTTATCACATTTTTTTTCAAAATTGGACAATTGACAACTCACAATTCCCTTCCACAATTTCCATTTATTTTAACCAGTGATAAAATAAAATATTTTAAAAGGCAAGGCTACCCTATTGAACTTGCAAGGTAAATTAGCATAAAAAAAGCTTTGTATCCCACACTAGAATGGTAGAGAATATAATGCAGAGAAAGCTCGATTTCTCATTTGCAAATGGCACACACCCTGGAGCTATGAAAATATCAAAGTAACACAGGCAGACAGCACTGGAAGTAACTTCAAGGATGCTGGCATGCCTGAAGGTTGAAGTGTCTTCATTTCTGTATTTTTGTACTTTTATCCTAATATATATTTTTTAATGAATTTAGACCTGAAAATTGTTGAGTTGACAGCAGAAGAGCCTGAACTTTTCTGTTTATCCCTGAGCTGCAGCAGTCAAAAGAAGCCTGGACATAAAGGAATCTTAATACTGTTGCCATCGATCCCACTGCCCATTTTTTGGTATATATTTTGGGACATTTTTTGGGATATTATATATATGTATATATGAATTCACATTCATTGTACGCAGCTAATTCACAATAAACTAAGTCAGATTTTTTTAGTTATTTTTTTTTTGTCTATTTGTCAAAACTGTGCTGCATTGTTTTCCAAAACTTGTAGGTTCAGCGATGCAATGCACTGGCCAATATGCTCCCAGACATTTTTAAATCTCTTCAAGTTCAGAAGTCAGTTCCCTTCAGCTCCTTTCTGCTTGAATTATTTATTACATATCAGTGAAGAATCATACTTCATTAGATGATGAATCGTGATGCGGAATATTTATTGTGATTCACCACTATGCAGCTAATTGAAGCTCATTGCCCTGGAATGATAAATAAATATGATTTATTGTTGGTATGAATACATGGTTCACTGCGTCACCCTATATTATTGCCATTAACAAAATAGTGCTCTATTAATAAATCATTTTCTCATAGTTTCTGTCACGCCAAGTAGTCCTTCAGGACCATTCCAAAGCATCATGAAGTATATTTTATTGTATTACTTTAGTGTTTGAGAAAATGCTACTCTCTGAAATCTTTCAAATGCAGCAGAACATTGTTTCATAATAACAAACTCATTACTTGCGGTTATTATCTCTTGTGTTGTACCATACCGTATCTCCGCAATATGTTTTTCATACACTGCAGTCGCAATCGGTTTAATATTTATTACACACATACCCTAAATCATTAATCAAATGTGGAATGAAACCAAAGAGATTTTCCTGCAGAAGTAGAAACACCAAACTGGAGTCAGCTGAATGTTAGAACACTTGTGGTGTATTAACACTAACATGTTCAATCAGAATATGATCAGCTGTTTGTCAATTCATCTCAATGCTTAGTCTCTGACTTCATTTTTTTGGAATTAGGTGTACAGTTATTTAAGTCACAAACTTGTACATTAACTAGCCAAATAATTTGAGATTTGAGAAAATAAAAAAACATCCTAGTCTACATTTATGCGGTCACGTATATGTAGGGCTCTTAATTATTTCTCCTTGAATGAGCCGATGAATCTGTTTCACCGATAACAAACAAAAAGGCAGCTCCTTACTTGTAATTCAAACCTAACACAAAAAGCGAGTTAAATTAAATAACCCTTTTAAATTAAAATCTGCTTGGTGGTTATTCATTGATTGCAACACTGCCCTGTAATACATTATATAATCAAATATACATGTGTGATGAAGTGTGGCTCTTTCAAAACCATGCATGCATTATTGAGACACGCACATTGCATTAAAGATGGGATTTACTGAATTGACATATTAGCTGTTATTCCTTACCTCCAGGAGGAATCTCTCCGTCTCCGAGGCTCGTCCTGATGCCACACACTGGAACATGGCATTCTGTCCAGCGTTCACCTCCACATCCCCCAGCCGTGAGAAGTGGGGGGCTTTATCTGGAAAGACAAAGGCAGCCTTAACAGCACGGAACAGTGAGAATATATAGGGATTGGGCATACAGTTAGAATCGCCTGCCATACCTCTGTGATGCACAGCACTGATTCAAAATGAGTGTTTTTAAACAGTGACATTAAGATCATAACATGACACTATTTCTTATTACCCTTTCCCTGTTTGTGGATTTCAGTTTTGATGCAAATGTACTTCTTATTTGAGAAAATCATGTATAAGTATGACCTTTCAATAGGGGTTATAGAGTGTAAAGGTAACTGTGTCCCATGACACTCTGGATTGAGAAACAAAATTCAAAGTTCAACACAAGAGCAACAGAACTCAGAACGACTTCAAACATCAGAAAGCAGAGCTTGTTTCTGGTTTGTCTGCTTAAATTACCATATCCCTTATCATAGTAAAAGCATAGCAAAGTGAAATAACGGCACAGTGACAGCATTGTTAAGCATATGTATGCATTGTAAAGCCCAGAGAGGCATGGTAATGAATATTAAAAAAGCATGGCAAACCACGATAAACTGTGGTAAATGGGAGAAGCATGGGAAAACTGCAAACATAATATGGTCATCTTTTATAAGGGATATACACAGCTTGTATGAAATGGCCAGGATGCTATGTTCTGTAATGCAGGGTTGGCAAAAGAAAACCACTATAATAAACAGGGACTTAAAGTGGAAATGTTAATCTATAGCACAAGTACAACACGTTGAAGAGGATCATGTTGAGTCTGAAATTAAATTGGACAGCCATTCAAGTCTTTGCCTGAAGGTTTATAAAATGTTGTTAATATCTTGCAGCAGGACAGGCGATTTGTTCTTGTTATTTTAACAAAGAGTTGTGAGGATTACATTTCGCTTGGAGACTGGATCTCATGTTCGGTGGAGTAAGTCCCGTTTGGGGACAACAGATTATTTTATTATTTATATGACTTTAATCAGATGAGAATACGGATGGATGAAAGGCTTGTTGTTATATAAACATATTGAATTTGTCTTGGGGCTTATATAATATCATAAATAATGTATTTAAAGCAAACCAGACTTAAATGAATAACTAATTATGCCGTTCAGGAAAATATGACAGAGGCAGATGGAAAGTTCCCTTTCTAAACCACTGATTTTTTTGTTATGTAAACAGATACAGAATTTATTATGAAGCTTATATCCATATTTCTGAATACACTGTATAATTACAACATTCGATTGACATGAACTCTAAGTAATCTATGTAGGTCAGGGTTGTCCCAAGTAGGTCCTTCCATTCCTGGTCTTTGTTCTAACCCTGTTATAAATTGTTTTATTTAACCAATTAAACATCCACCTAGACACTGAAGTAGCTAAACCTGGAGTAGAACAGCCCTCCAGGACTGTGACTGGACAGCCCTGGTCTATGCTGATGAAGGAGGCTCACCTGACTGGACTCTAAGCTGCAGATTGCTAAGTTCTTGCCTCACAGGAATTCAAAGGTTATTTCACTACACACATGCTTGACCCACTCCGGTGAGTGAACTCAATTCCCATCTACTTCCTGAGCAAATACCCTTAGCAATAACAACCCTGCTGGTATCCATCCATCTCTCCTCTACTTACAGCACGGATAGTTCAGAATCAAGATGTCATCCATCCCAATGTATCCACGACGCTCCTTGGAGACAGTGGCCTCGAAAAGGACCTGGAAAGAACGCGAAGACTAAAATAAATTCAATGTAATACCCCAATGAGGAAGTGACCTCATAGACCACAGCTTTTCACCACCACAATGCACACAGCCAGGATTTACAATGATATGACCGAGGGCTGCAGTATATTTCAAATAAACGTCAGTATGTATTATCTGCCTACCTACGCATGTAAGTGCCAGGGCCTAGCTGTTATTCAACACAGCTGGGATCGCAAACTTAATTCAATCAATTCGCAATTGCCTTCAACACCTTTAAGTTTGTCTTTCATTAGATGAAAGCTGGTGCAAGGGTTTAGTACAACCTTGCATTGCAAAAATAGCTATTATTGAGTTTGAACACAATAAAGTATTGCCACAGTAAACAAGTATAGAAATAAAATCACAAACAAGAACTCGCATGTGTAATTTAAAAAAAAACCAAAAAAAAAAACAGTAAACTACCAGTAAAATTATACATATACATATTATATATATATATATATATATATATATATATATATATATATATATATATATATATATATATATATATTATACATTGTAGAGCAAAAGACCTTTCACTCTAGGGGTAGAAAAGACAACTTATTTGTCAGAATTGAATAGGCACATAAAAAATATAAACAAATCGTTTAGTTGATAATGTATAATGTATAATGTATGCTCTACTTGTGTGCGTACGGTTTTGTGTTGTTTGTGCAATATTTTTTAAAACTGCTTGGAACAGCTATTAGAAGTGAAGGTCCGAGGGCGTCTTTTGATCCCAAGACCAAGCTGATTGTCAGCAAGCTCCTGACCTCTGCAGGACAATCCCTACTGGTTTTGCCTCCCCCAACCCTCAAGAGCCGCAGAGCCAATGCAAAGTTCTCTCTGGAATCCCCAGTGAAGAGCAGCGACTTCACATAGGCAGGATGCAAACCTGAGCTTGATTCACCCTGCACATCAGACAGCCAAGCTTTTATCAAGTGAGGCCTTTAAATATCCAACAGCTTTCAGGTTCCAACCCACTGCACAAAGGATCAATGCCCTTTCATTAGGTCATTTGCCATACCTTGTCTCCCCGAGTGGGCAGTGTTATGTGTAAGCAGCATGTCACATGACAGAACGCTACATGCTCTATGAAATAATCCCTCAGGCCGATTCTTCTGTATTGTAATCACTTCAGCAACTTATTGTACACACAAACTAACATTGGTCGAATGCAGATCTTCCGATTTTTGCTCTGACCTCTCATTCAAGAGGGAAGGATAAACTACAGGCGGCTGTAGTAAACAGAAACTTTTCTTCATCTAAAACGTAAAAAGAGTTTTAAAAAAAAGGATGCGTTTTGTTTTGATGTATTGGCATTCTTTAGAAGATTTATTGATTAGCCAGGTTTAATTTCCTTTAAGGTTAACATAGGAAGGGGGTTGAGTTATATATGGCACAGGTCAGTGTTAAAACAGAGAGGCTGACAGTGCGAGTGGAGTGTATAATAAACAAGGGAGATTTACACCAGAGGTGATGTGTAAATCGGCCATGCATCACAAACCACATGGCATTAGACTAGAGACCCAGTGCACCAGACAATAAAACTGCTTTATTCCATTTGAACCTTCCTATAATTACTGGTTTTGCAAATGGGTTAAAGTACAGAGAAGCAGGGCAAAGGCATGTTAATGCACACTAAGACACAGCAATGGCTTGAACACAGAGAAGCATGGTAATATGAGATAAAGCAGAGGGAAGCATGCTCAGTAACACCCTTTGCCACAAATATGAATACAAAATAGCATTAAAAAGTGACGTAAATTCACAGTGTGTATAGTGAAAATGTAAGTCTTTAGTACGTGTCCTTACTAAGTCTAGAATTGAATACATTTTTCTCAACAAATACAGGTGCCTCCACTGAGCATATACACTCTAGTATTTTACATGTAACACAGAAGACCAGAGGGCACTTAGACACATTTTACAATGCAGTGTACGGTCTTGGCTAGCAAGCCATCAATGCTGAATCATTGGGATACTTTAAAAGCCGACTACACAGCGTTATGGGATCAATCAGATACGAAGAACCGGACATGCATTGATGGGCCCAGTAGCATCCTCTCGTTCTTAACTTTTCTTATGTTCTTAAAATAGAAACAGAATCATGGCTACTCATGGTAAAGTGGGTATAAAATAATTAGAATAAACTTCCCTGAAGAGCCTGACGCCAAAGATTTAGCAAATGCAACACATGTTGTACTTCTTCCTAATGAGAAGCATTTTGCTTTTGTTAGAGGTTATGTCTTGTTTAATCATCGCTGCTGTCCGCCTACAGAGCTCCTAGCACTGTGCTACACATTTCAACACATTTCAACTGGCAGAATTCCACGTCGTCTAGGAAACTGTTTTTACATACTTCATAAAGATGTGGTAGTAGCTAATAAAAAAGGTTTCAGAAATCCGGGGGTAAAATAATTGGGCACACTACATTTTTATTTTATTTTTTTTTAAAAACATGACTCCAATAGAGTGGTAAACACTACTAACACAAACAGGCAGGCACTAATAGTATTCTCACAAAGACTGCTGCCTTGGCAGATGCATGTAAACATGGTATTAGACTGTGGGTGGAAGCTACAGGAACCTTGTTTCACAAACATTCTCACAACTGACAAACTTTCTGCATGGGTGACAAATACATTAAATGTGGCACTGCAAATGTATGAGGCTGTAATGAGATTCATGCAATCCATAACTTGCAGGAAATCTATATGCTAGCTGCTTGCATATCCTGGGTGGCGATTGCTGTTAAGGTGGTTTGCCTGTTGCTCTTGATAATACATCATTGCCCTGAAATGTTAACAAATCTGTTATTCGCTAGCATTCCTAACAAGAAGGAACCTTATCTTATTATTGCTGTGCCAGTAGTAAGGAATAGCCTACAACATAATACATTTCAAATAATGAAGTTCTGTATGTAGCGGTGAGGGGCAAGTTCTGTGAGCAAGAACCATATGCAATGAGGAGGGTGTCGCAGGACATTGGTTGACCAGGAAATGAGTATGCACAAATTTCAGAATTTATTATTATTATTTTTTTAAAAGGAAGGTTTGTTGGGAATTCAGTGAATATTGCACCATTAGTTATTTTTCAGAATCAAAAACAAAAAGGTACAATCAGTGTTTTTGTATAAAATGTGACTTTTGTCATCGCGTCTAGCAAGGCAAGTACATTATTTCACTGTTAAAATATGCTTTTTGCATTCTTTAACGAAATTATTATATAAAATAAATTGACCATGGTTTTATCATTAAAACTTACTTTATGGCAATTTGCTTTTAGAAAAAATAAAAATGTATATTGGAATAGTTATAGTAATGTGTTTTAAGAAAAAAAAAATGTGTGTATAAATGTATATATTTGTTATTAATCACTTAAAAGCTTTGTAAAGCACTGGTAAGCATTGTAAACCCCAGAGAGGTATGGTACAGCATATAAAACCACATGTAACCACATGACAAAGAAAGCATGGATGATTTTCTGTAGGCTATGCTACCTGAAATCTTTATAACATTTTCCAAGGTCAGTAATAACAGAAGTTATGAACAGTACTGCAGATGACTCTTACTGCACAGAAGATATTGAACAAAGTGTCTCCTGTGGGGTATGTTTTACCATATTAACATGTGTGCCTATTGCATTAGTCATAACATAAGAAATACACCAGTTAAATACACACGACGTGTGAGTGGGTTGAAAAGCCCACTCACTATCTCAATGCATTGTCTATCAAAGTGGGATGCTAGTACTGAGTGTAACCTGAATGATTTGATCTGAATCTTAACACGTTTTATTTTGCAATACATTTTCAGTTCAAGATTAATTACACTCTATTGTTTTGAATACATATAGCCTGCACTCAAGAAAGGCAGAGGTGTTAATGTTATAACAATTTCAAAATAATTTACAGCTACTGCACTTGGGTCACATTGTATTTGTTAGAGTGGAAAATCCTAAAGGAAACTCTAACCAAACAGATACAGAATATCTATCACTGTGAAATGCATAAATATATATTAGTGTAATAAATACAAATTGTTTTGATTTGAAATGTAAAATATACAAATAAAACAAGTGGTATAAATAGTTATGATTAAATGCATGTCGTATAGTGCTGCTTCTGACAGGTAATTAAATAAATTTGCAATATATGTATTCGTTAAAAAATATCAAAATAAATCACGGTTAACACAACTAAGCCTTGCACAGTTTAACCTAGCGGTTCCATAATGCAGACACACTTGTATTTATGAATGTTTCCCCTACTTTGGAAAGTTTTCACCATGTTTTTTGTTGTGCTACTAAACTTTGGTGTGAGTGCTTATCATTTCAGTTCTTGGTAAACAGAGTGGTAAGGTAACTGTCATGCCTTTAAAATCTGAAATTCGGTACATGTGCAGTAACAATGTCTACCTTTTTCCCGGCCTACCAGTTTCCTGTGACAATGGATCCAAAACAGGTAGTAAAACGAGAGCTCCATGGGTGAACTAGACAAGAGTGAACCAGACAAGAGGAATACATAGACAGTGTGGGGGAGTAAAGCTTTACTGTAATCCGATTACATTTTTCATGACATAACTGTAATGGTTCCTTTTCTATACAACTAACAATGTGGTAACGCATTTCATTTTATGTGAAGAAATAGCATATTTTCATAACATTTAAAAAAAAGCGGCCTATGGCTCATGGAAATTGTGCTTCAACAGTGCAAATCAAACCTTACAAGTCATCCTGCTAGAAAACGTTGTCGAATGGGTTCAATAGCTGGATCTTCAAAGAATATTGCAAGCTGCAGCACGACCAAATCAATAAATAAATAAATAAATCTGTAAAATGTGCCTGAGAAGTAATTATTTGTAACTGTAACTTGCTTTTTTTCAAAGTAATAAGTTAATGTAACACGTTGCATTTTGGTTAAGTAACTTATAACCTTTCAAAAGTAAATTCCCCAACACTGCGTGGAGTTATGTGCACATTTCGTTTTTGAACAGTTAGTTCACATGCATTCTTTCCTTTAAAAGCGTTCCGAGTTTGTCACCACCTTCACACACAGATATGCAAATTCCCAAGTTCCTGTAGTTGGATATTAGTAGCTCTTTTATAGAATATATATATTTTTTTTTTTAGACATTAGAGCAATTTACACATTTTACATATTTGTAAGCAACCACGATTTCACAGAAAATTATGCAGCAGAGATCAGAGAAAACTCCAGAGAAGCCAATTGTTTCTAAAGTGAAGGCTTTCAACTGTGGCTGATAAAATGATTGATTGAAAATGATAATAATATTAACTGAAATACCAAGGATCATATTTTAAAAGGTCTTTTCTCCAAAGTGCATACTTCTGTGAAATGAAAATCGAAGTGTTTGTTATATAGGGCTCCCTCTTTATTTTGTTATCATACAGTATCACTGTCAACATGGCCTAACAGTGAATGTGGAGAGGGCAGGTCCATTAGATTCCAGAATACACTCAATCAAAGATGCATCTAATATAGTTGTACTATTCAGGGTGATGAATCATTGTTGTTTTGTATGGTTTTCAAGTCTATTAAATGTTGCCATTATTAAAAAAAACACTCTGGTGGACAAAAATGTCAGACATTTTTCCTCTGCATATCATCCTACAGTTTTCTCCGACAAAATGTTGTGCCAATTATGAATCACCCTGTATACCATTTCATAACTGCAGCAAGGACATGGTACATCATGGCAAACATCATGCTTTTTTTTTTTAACATAATATTTAGTAGCAATGAGAGGGGGGCTCCCGAGTGGCACATCTGGTAAAGGCACTCCTCGTGGAGTGCAGGATGCGCCCTATAGCCTGGAGGTCACCAGTTTGAGTCCAGGCTATTCCACTGGATGAGAGTTACCAAGGGGCGGCTCACAATTGGCCGAGTGCCGCCCGGGTGGAGGAGGGTTTAAGGTCGGCTCACCGCGCACAGGCAAACCCTGTGGACTGGCCGGGCGCCCGTAGGCCAGAGTGAAAAGAAGCAGACTGCTCATGGTGTACGCTTCGGAGGATGCGTGTGTCCGTCTCTCCCGAGTCAGCGCGGGGGTGGCAACGGTGAGCCGGGTTTAAATAAAAATAATTGGACATTTCAAATTGAGAAAAATAACGGACGATTCCAAACTTAAAGAAAAAAAAGAGCAACTAGAGGATAGCTATTGAGTTTATTACAAATAATCATTTAGAAAATCCATAAATAATATTAAATGAATCATCTATCTCCTGCTGGTTTTTGTACTGTGCTGCAATCATATACTGACTCATTGAATTCCAGGTCCATTATTACGCATCACAGTTTTGTTTCTTCTTAAAGACTGTACTTGCAGTTTCATGAACAATGATTAGACGTCACTCATTGAGGCTCTTCACCACTTAAAGGATGACTGTTTGAACCTGAAACACAATCACAATGCAAAATGGCTTCAGCTTGCAAAACTGGCCCCAAGAAAAGTAATCCAGACGATTGTTATATAATCCATACATCAGTTTGCATCATATGTGTTGCTTTGAAATCTAGAATTTGAGGTCATCGTGGTCATAAATCGGAAGAATTATTGCATTCGATTTCAGGGGCAAGTGACCCCACATTATAGTCAATCATAAAAATATATTAATTGACCTCTAATTCACCCCTCTTTTTCCTACAATTGATTCACGTCCCTCGACCTACACCCTTCTCCACCTTTCTTCAATTACCCCACAGTTAACCACAGGGGGTCATCCAAATAGCCAAGCGATGGACCTTCTTGTGGACTTGAGGCCAAATGCTTCATCTTGTACGATAATCCATGATCATCAATTAAATACCATTCATTACAAATTGTGTAGTGGGTGTTTGTCCTAAATTATTAAAATCCAAATCTTCTCATATCCCCATACATTTGTGCTGTTAATAATAATAATAATAATAATAATAATAATAATAATAATAATAATAATAATAATAATAATAATAACGTATTTATTTCTTAGCAGACACCCTTCTTCAGGGTGACTTAAAATTTTACAAAGTATCATATCACAAAACATCACATTACAGTTATAAAATACAGTAGTATTCAGTAGTATGACGCAAGTTCTGATACAGTTGGGTGCTATCAAGTCCAGTTTAGTCGAGAGTTGTGAGGTTTATAGATGCTATGTTGAAATAAAGATATACCTGTTAACATTTAAAAACATATGTCCTGCTTTTCCCATCCATTAAGTAAATAAATGCACAAACAATGCTTCACCTTCCAGATATCTGACAAAAGACGGACACCAACCTGAAACGCTCTTAACAAAAGATTTGTCCTCTCTTGTGCTGGCTCAAAGATTTTCCATTAAAAACACTGCAGACAGGAGTCAATTTTAATTTGTCTGGTTAATGAAACACTCGGAGGAAGCCTTTATAGTCTTATTGGTGAGAGGAATGGATGGGTCTTCAAGAGACACAGTGTAATTCTGCCTCTCGTCCCAGTTCAGCTCAGCAGCTAACAAGGTGATAATAAATACAATTCCCAGGTGATTATCCGGTTGACTGATGTCTGCCAGCTAATGAAAAGTCCACTTACGAGCTAGTAGTGCTGGCCCAAGGGGCTAGTACAATGCAGCTCCGTTCTAGGTCTAAAGCTCAGTTTCCATGTCTTAGTCATGTAATTTAACTACACAGTCAGCACGTTATTGCCAGGCTAACCATGCAATCCTGGACACAAGGCTGCTGCTGTATACATCAAGCTGTGGGATAGCAGCCGATCAGATGAAAGAACCTGTGTAGCAGAGTGTAGTTGAATCACACTGCATCTGTATGTAAGCAGCACTGTCAATTTTTCACTCTTACAAAAACTATTCTGCAGTACCACTTTGGGGAAAGTAACTGTACAGTGTTCTACCGGAGTATCTACAGTACTTATATTTCTAACCAGATCTCTTTAGAATAAATTCAGGACTAGCATACTACAATAATAACTGTGCAAAATAGTGAAGTTACATCAGTTCATTGTGCTAATGCTATGTAAATAGTGAGGCTGTGTGGTCCAGTGGTTAAAGAAAAGGGCTTGTAACCAGGAGGTCCCTGGTTCAAATCCCACCTCAGCCACTGACTCATTGCGTGACCCTGAGCAAGTCACTTAACCTCCTTGTGCGCCGTCTTTCGGGTGGGACGTAGTTGTAAGTGACTATGCAGCTGATGCATGGTTCACACACCCTAGTCTCTGTAAGTCGCCTTGGATAAAGGCATCAGCTAAATAAAATAAATGTGGTAGTGTTTGCATAAGGGAGGACATGAAACTTCTCTGTCAAACAGTTTCATTAGAAAAGTTTGCACACCAGTTTCCCCATGCTTTTCCTAGAATTACAATATGCATTTACCATAGTGTGCCATGTTTTTAATGGGCTGTGCAATGCTTTCCTATGCTTTGCCATGCTTAATTACACTTTGCTATGCTTTTACTATGGTAAGCGTATAATGTATCATTTATATTACATCTAACAGGGCTTGGTAAATGGTATACATTCCTAAATACTGGTATAGCTGAATTAAAGATTTAAAAATCTGTCTATTTCAGGTATATACATTTTTCATACAGGACAGAATAAACATTCTGAAATTCTGCTCCTTTAACGTGTAATTACGTTTGGACTGACATTAAAAGTAAAGAGACCTGTTGCACAAGAGTACCCTGTGCCTCTATTTTAATTTCTAAAACTGTAAATTTTTCCAGAAAGAACTGATTAGAAATTATCACAGTATGAAGTAAAGGCAACAACCTAACACAACGAAGCCCTTACCTGGTTTTCTTTGGAGGACTCCCACCTACAAATTAAACCAGGATTTGCTTCAACTAATACTGTTGTTACTTAGCTGCTAAGATCTGACCAGGTCAGAAGCCAAGGTGGCTAAACTGAACCCAAACAAGTTTCCAGCTATAATGCTCTAAGCTTTTGGTTTGAAAGCAAGATAGAGACTGAGGTACTGTCACAATGCAGAGAGGACTGATAAAAGAAAACCACAAAGTCTTACTGCTAATGTCTCCTCTGGGCTTTATTCAATCTGAAAGCAACAAGCTTTTTGCAAGCTTTGCTATACCTTTAAGTCCCTGCAATAAAATAAATTCAATACGGTTCCCCTTGCTTCACAGTCCTCTCATGTCTGATAGCATCTCTAATATCTGATAAAATGTTCTTCCCATCTCTGACACACAAGCCAATAATACAGATGGCAATATAGTGCAACACGAACTCCAGCAAGGACTTCAACAGAAATATTTGACTTCAAGGTGATTTTCTTTTTATTGCAATATTATATTTATAATATGGCACCCTCAGGATAACAAAACAAATGGTGTGTTTTTTTGTTAAAGCATCCATGCTAACACTTAACGGAACACTTAAAATCAGTGTAAGTGTATATTTCAAGTAGTGAACTTTGATTTATCAGTGATTACAGAACAATATTACTGGCCCAACTTAAATTGGCTGGGACCTCTGCAGAACTCTAGCCATGTTTCACAAAACTTGAATGACAACACTTTCTGTCGGGGGTGTTACTGTAGTGATGGCTTTCTGCAGAAGGTATTATGTTATTAATTATAAGTGTTACATTATGTGTCTTTTATAGTTAAGTTGTGTTTAAATTGTGTGTGAATGTGTTTTTATAGTCAATTCAGTTGCTTTAATATGCTTTTATAGTTTCTTGCATAGCCTGGGTGTCTGAGCTAAACTAGCATTGATAGTGTGAGATGGGGAGGGGAACTGAAAGACAAGATGGATGCGGCCCTGCTTGGTACAACGTGGTATGCAACCCCCCCCCCATCATTGGACAGAAGTAAGACAAATGGGAGTGGAGTCAACAATTGCTTACAAAGGTATAAATATCAAATCTTGTAAAAGTTAGTTTTTTCATCTCTTTCGAATTGACTCCATGGATATCTGTGCTTTCTAATACAAACATATGCACCTAGCTGTACTGAGGCCTTGTCCAAAGTCAGTTTACATCTCGTGCTTATATGATTGTACTGGAGGTATACCTTTCTTGTATATAAATGTGTTTTGGAATCAAAAACCATTTGCCAGCTTCATTCTTTCACTACATTACCTCTCAAATTAGCTTTCCCCATAAATTACACTTGCAATCTTATCACCGTTTGTAGTAAACCATCAAACCTGCATCCTCTTTTTGTAGCGGTTATCAATGAACAAGTATGTCAGGAGCACACATCCCCGGCCACGGCAGCAAATCCAACAGTAGAGCCATCAGTTTGATGAAAAGTTGTGGTCCATGACGTATATCAACAGCACACACATAAAAGTATAGAATTCGAAATAGCAATGAAATGTTAAAAGAACAATTTGATAATGTGACATACAGACAGATGGATCTACAGACATGCCGACACTCCTGGAGATATAGGGATCTGATCTTCTCAATAATCTTAACTAAATAATGTTAATACCAGCTTTCATGACAACTGGATAAGCAGTTCCCCAGATATGTGCAACAATCGAAGTATGATTGTAGGTATCACCGCTTCCACTACATCCCCCTAGAGGGGGATAACAACTCTCTGAAAGCCTTCTCTGCTGGAATTCTGATCTGTCAGCATCTACATTTTGACATTCTACAAACTGTAGGCACAGTGAATGTATTGCTAGAATTACTTGCTTACTAAATATCTTGAATAGTACCCTTTCTGACCAATCCCTAAAAAAACATTTTTCAACAGACACCACAATTAATTGTTTGGATTATGCTCCCCTGTCACTGTCTGTCTTGGCATGGAGACAATATAAATTTGGATCGTCTACCCTGTTTGTGATGCCATAATAGATCAAGTAAGATGGCCAAGTAGAACAGTCAAGGCTGAATTTCAGTTATGAATCATTTTTTTTTTCCATAAACTAATGCTGTGACGAGAGAAAAAAACATTCCTAATCGAATCTGTTTTTGAAGGCTGCTTAGTTGCAGCTGCAGACATTCAGAAACAGACCTCACATTCTGTAGTGTCTCTGCTGACGACCCTAAACACCGATAACTGGTTCTTCATAATTCAAAAACAAATACAATAAAGATGCTCATTAAATATTGAAAACCTGCAATTAGTTTGCTAGAATACAGAGCTCTCCGCTTTAAGTAAATAAATGAAATAAGTGATTGCTTGTCGTGGTAAATTAAGCTGCAGGCTTACCATTTATGCTAGATACAATAAAAACACTTTTTCTTGAAAGATCTAAATTGGGGGGGGAGGAGGGGGTAAAGTACTCCAGTTTACTTTCCTTTTAATTTTTAATGATGATGTTTAGTAGTTCTTATTGATATAACTAAATTATTGTGTGTCTGCATTGCTTTGACAGTTCTAGTTGTCCGTCAGATATATCTAGTGAAGGCTTTTTCAGACAAAGTGTTTTATATCAGTATGTGTCAGAACTATCTAGTGCACAGCCATGTCTTTTCAGCACAGAAGCAGCTGATCACTAGTCTCTTACTTCTATAAAGACGTTTTGGCTGATCTAGCCTTGGTTACATCTGTCAATGGCACGCAACAAGAATCGAAGGGCAGGTCATATATAAATCACATTAAAATATTTGAGGTTGTGCAATAAGAACGACTGAGTGGTTGAAAAAAATTATAAAAGGTAATAAATACATAAATAAATATTTACAAAACACAATTTGAGGACAATTAGACTAAGTCAAATAGGTGCAGTTTCTTTGAATAGGTAGTGAGCTCATGCCTTGTCCTAGCGTCACCTATCAGAAGCTCTGAACTGTGAAATTCTTCTCCTTACACATTCAATAATCAGCTTCTCAAATAAAGGCCCACAAAGACGCCATTTTGTGTCAGCTGTGATGGTTGAGTTGGGATATTTGTCCACTAGGAATTGGGCTGATAGAACCAGTTTCACGCAGGACCTAAACAGCCACCAGTCACATTGACATGACTTCTGGTCCCCACCAACCTCATTGGAACTAAACCACCAACTGAGAGGTGAACATAACCATCATCAATCAAAAAATAAATAAATAAATAGAAACATTACATTGGCATTTAAAAAGGCCAATCATTCAAGAAAAATCTACTTTGATACAGAGGACAGCAGAGTTGACATGACTAATCTCATCCCATGTGTACAGTGCAGCCCCTTCAGCACTAACCACACCACATTGAAATCAATGGCAATTAAATTAATTAACAACTGGGTCACCCCGCTGTAGCCTTGAAATGTCACACGATTTGTCAACTAATTTATGCAGCAAAGAGAACCCTCCTGTTAGGAATATCCCAAACAAAAGCATCTTCACATTTCTGTCACATTATCAGTAGGTTTCAAAGACTACCTTAACCTAAGTTAACAGTAGGTACTCCAGGCTTAGTGAAAATCGTGAAAACTGTCAACCATACCAACTGCTGTTGCCAAACTGCAGCCCAGTATTTTCTTCAAGCACTGAGCTACTCAAACTCAGTACCTACTCTCTATCCACTGAGCTGCTTAAACCCACTACCTTCCACACTGCAGCCAAATGTTTTCTTTAGCCACCAAGCTACTCAAACCCATGACCTTCTATGCCTGGCACTTTTACACTGCAGTCCTGCGCTTTCTCTAAATCACTGAACTACTCAGTCCCCACTGCTTTCCACACTGCAGCCCAGCACTCTAACCACAAGCTGCTCAAACCACTTGCACACTATAGCTAGAACACATGTATGCAGTATTGCCCCCATCTTGCTAGTTCTTTAGATATTTTTCAAGGGGAGCAATATACATGTGTTTTCAATTAGGAACTTATCTAACAAGAGTTCATCAATTTTGCTTCAACAGGGTTGTGCCCTCCTTTGTTGGAAAGTTTGATTGATAAAAAAAAAATTGATTAGTTCTGTGTTGCTGTTGAATTTTTATCCCTGGTTTTTCTAGACTGAAAAAGTCAATTCCGAATGTCACCTCACCACTGCAACGCCCGTAACGAACAGGATGACTGAACATCAACAGCCTATCTCCACTTCCACTGTCAAGCCAATTTGTCTTTTCACCCGCTGAACTTTATTAAACGGATATTACAGAGATACTGAACCCTAGAGCAAGGACCCAACCTTGATCACAGCCAGGACTTGTGGTGCCTGACCAGTAGGGTCACTGGAGTCTAATGACGTTAACTAGCCCCATACCATTTTTCACCTTAACCCTGTGGGAGTGTAAAGGTGTGTGGGTGCCAAGATTTGATCCACGACTCACAGTGAACTCCAAAACGGCAATGCTTTTACTATGCGAGCAAGTGGAATTTTTTAAAAGAAGAAACAAAAGTCACAGAATAGACAAACATGCCATTACAAAAAGGTATATCTTTAAATCAGGTGTAAACAAACATTTTGTAGCTATAAAAATAAGCAAAACAACAACCAACTATCTGCAGGAAAGAGGTGATAAATAATTGTTTTGAGGAGTTTCTTGCCAGTTTTATACATTTTATTTGATTCGTCTCAGACAATTTCACTCCACACTCAAAATCGAGCACTACATTGCATGTTCAGTTCTGGATTATGTTGTTATTAACCCCCTGCCCCTTAGTGATCTGCCATACCTGGTACTCATTTGGCCAGAAGGTGCTCACGGCCAGCTCCACCTGGTGCCACTGCCGCCCATGTGAGCCCGAGATGTTCCAGACAGAGCTGCCCAGCGGGCCACTGTTAACCCGGACGAAAGCCTGCAGAGCTCCGGGGCTGTGCCCGTCCCGGCTGTACAGGAAGTAGCTGAACTGGACGCAGTGCGTGTCGTTCTCACTGAGCCTCTGCAGGAGCAGCTGGGCACGCTGCCCTGGGACATGCTGGGAGGAGTTCACCATCATGTAGGAGCCTAGAACCAGAGGAACAAGGAAGAGGGTCAAAATCGAGCAGCAGCAATTAAGTCAGTAACGTTGTCAGATTATTATTACTATTTATTTATTTGGCAGACACCTTTATCCAAGGCGACTTACAGGTGTTATAGGGCAGTACAGGGTTAGAATGCAAGGTCAATATTTAAATACAGTATAGTTTACAGTAAGTGCAAATTATACAACTACAGTACAACAAAATGAGATGCAACAAGTTAGGATTAACAACATAGTAGTAATAATATCTTTATTTTTATATAGCGCCTTTCACAGTGGACCACCATCACAAAGCGCTTTACAGAGGTAAGCTGTGAACTGTGCATTGTATGCAGAGTCACTTACAATAGGACATTGATTTAATATCTCATCTGCAGGATGGAGCACAAGGAGGTTAAGTGACTTGCTCAGGGTCACACAGTGAGTCAGTCAGTGGCAGAGGTGGGATTTGAACCGGCGACCTTCTGGTTACAAGCCCTGGACTTTAACCACTGGCCCACACTGCAATGCAAGGATGGTGCATCCAGTAATGTGGTGCTTAGGTCAGGTGAATACAGTACATAGTAGGAGGGGTAGATAAAGGACACCATACCATACACAATATATAAAGAAGAAAACGATCTTGTAACAAAGGCAGCAGCAGCACCAATATTCAATAACAGTAACAACAAACATCTTAAAGCAAAAAAGCTTCATCTTAAATGATGGCTAATCACCTGTGGACTTCAGGTAAATGCATCAGCAAAAGCATTCCAGATATGCAAATGAGCGAGTACATAAATTTGATTTTAATCGAGGGACAGTGAATGTAAAGCCGGCCGATGGAGAATGACCATGTAAACACGTATGTATCAGAACCAAACAGTGATACCACCTTCTTACAGTCAGAGAAAGCCAAGACCAGCTGGAATATAGATCATAATGATGTGTGGAATAATCACACTGCAGCACAACTCTGCATATTCTGTGATACATGTCAAGCCTTTGCAAAACAGAAGTAGGGGCTGATTGGTAAACAATATCAAATCCGCCCCTAATAACTCTTTGGAATTTCAAACCCTAGTGGATCTGTTCAAACAAACACAGGCTTACATTTTGAGCAGATTTTAGCATTGGAAATGAGTTTACTATCCTTAAACCAAGTCTGCAATAAATTAAAATAATGCTGAAGTTATTTAAAGCAGACAGAGCACTATAAAAAAAAAAACACATCACAGGGTGTAGGTCTTAATATAAACGTTCAAATTGGTGATCCAATTAGCACCACTTTCTGTAAAAGGAAAATAAAAAGGCAAAGGTTACAAAACACAAACTTTGGTTAGTGTTAACTTTGTCAACTCCTTTTTAAAGACTTCAGTCAAGTCCCCTTTATTCTTCTTTGTGTTATGCTAAATATACATGTTTTTCTTAACCTCTCATCTCTGTAGCTTATCCCGTTAAGACCTGGAATATGTCCTGGTCTTGGAGAAATTTTGGAGTTTCTTTTTTTCATTTTTTTTAATAAAATGTAAACTTTAAACGAGTAATATTCTTGTTTGATTACATACATACATACATACATACATACATACATACATACACACACACACACGTGAGTCCATATGCATTCCAGCAATACGATCTTACTCTGACGGAACATCTTTAGATTTCACAACATTGCAGTCTTGCATTCCCTTCATTTACTACTGAAGGGAGACATATGGCTTTCTTTCAAACCACTGCATGATTGATAGAAGGTATTTGGTCACCTGACTGCACTTGTGCTTAACCTTACATGTTTTTACACTGCTAAGCGATTGTAATGTTTCTATGCTCGATTACCATTGACAATGTAACATTATAGAAATACACATGTATTTGAAGGCAGGTGAAAAAATGTAATACTTTTATTCAATATTCATAAAACTGGCCTTAAGGGCAGTACAATTGTGCCTTTTAAGATCTATAAGATGTTTTGATACAAAGTCTTTTTTGTTTAATCCAAGCATTGCTGGACAGCAAAATAACAATGTAGCACTGTACATCACTTATCATGTAAATCAGTATAAAATACTCTCAGATTTTGGACCTGATAAGCTTGGTATACTGACCTTGATAATGTTGGGGTGGCAGTTTGACACTGTACGTCAAAATCATATTTAAAATATGGGGTATTTCAAATGGTCACACTGTACTTACAACAGTTTTGCCAGTTTTAGATTGCAAGTGAATTTGAAACATTGACCAACATCTGACCCTATATATAAGTGACACATTAGGGACCTACCAAGCTCGATGCATTAAGATACCAGTCACTACACTTTGCAGATACAAAAACAGTTCCAGTTACAGCGAGCAGTAATTGCACATCATAACTCAAGCGATTCAGTGTCTGTTACCTATTGATTTCAAATGGTTCACCGTTTGATTTGCCGCGTTTCCTTTTGGAAGTGGCATTCAAGATTAAATACATTTTCTGGTGTTTAGCATTGCTTTTGGTGTACTCTGAATCCATATGTTTTGTATTGGTGTGTGTGAATTTAGTGCTAATGCTTGGTAAGGGACAATGGTACTGGCTACAGTCAGGCTCGATGCTGGTGTATATAATTCTGACACAATATTATTGTAACTGGGGGGGTCATTATCATTTTTCTATGGGTTATGGTTTAAATAATATCTAGGTCTGTGGTTGGGCTTCTCATTCCGGTTAACGGCTGTCGTGTCCCTTTAGTTTAAACTTCACTGAACCTGCTGTTTTTTGAAAGTGGTGCATTTTACTGTGACTTTAATAAATACTTTGTGTTATGGAACCGCCTGCACTGTTTATCAGAAACATTACGTAACCTTTGCTCTCAATTGTTTCGATATTTTAGATCAGTTTTTTTTTTTTTTTTTTTTTACGCAGGAATGTTCACCAGGAGAAAGATAACTGTACTTCTCATCATTGCAGTGTATCCAGTTCCCTCTTGCAATAATGCTGGTGCTCTTATAGAAATGAATGGCATATTGTGGGAACAGAAAACCATCACTCTTGCTGCGATCCTCAGAAGGGTTTTATTTTTCCTCTCTCCTGGCGAATGCTTCATAGTAAACGTTGAGAAACATATTGCCCATGATGTGCAATATGTTTAAAAATATAATGCTGCATTACAGACAAGATACAGCAAAGGTAAACTTTTTTGTAAACTTTGCAGGATGTTCTAAAACACTAAGTTGCATCACATGCAGCAGCAATTGACATCATATCATTGTTTTGGCTGTTATGTTATGCACTCCTGCAAGGAGAGTGATTTGAAGCACCATCCAGCAGTAATGTGAAACGTGCTGCAATGCAACGAGTCCGTTTTGACAACAGGAAATCTACTTGAACACCTTGTCAGTTGCACAGACGGGAAAAAAATAACTGAATGTTAGAGCTGCTGCCAATTGCAGTCTTTAACTGAAAGCATGTGTGTGTGTATATATATATATATATATATATATATATATATATATATATATATATATATATATATATATATATATATATATATATATATATATATATATATATATATATATATATAAAGAGCTTGCAGAGAGCGTCACTCATATTTTCAAAACGGCTTAAAATGATTACTGACAGTCAGCACAGCTGCTGGTAAGCGGGCGTCAGTCTCCCTGACATATTCATATCTTTTCCTCTGTAAATGTCTGGACATGTGACAGGATTCACAATGCTGCTGAAAGCCTCTGTGCTTGGAAAGGTCTAATTGCTCCTGTTTGACAGCACTTTACAATGCTTTGGGTCAGGCTTGATGCCACTGACTAACTGCCAGGACTTGCATTACCTGCAAGCAGTTTGAAATTGTGTTTACTATTCTGAAGAGTGCTGTGCGTAAAGTTTTCAAAAGGTTTATCTCCAACACACAGCATGTCACTAATTAACCAGTAATCTATACATACTGTAAAATAAGTCAAGCAGTGGGAATCTGCTTGTTTAATTTGTCTTGTGCGATACCTGCGATCAAACTGCCCTAGAGAATTACAGAATAGTTTTGTTTACAGAGTAGCCAGTATCTCAAAGCCTTAGATACAACATCCCAGATACAACGGCATCAGTGTAAAATGTGATACGCTCAAAAGAGAAATGAAATCAACAACCATACAGCTCTTCTGTTGATAAATCCTTGCATTGCTTCCTACATTCATGGGGCCATGCATTTTAATGTTGAGTTTACAGAAAGAGTTAAACGACAGACACCATCCAAGTGTGTTTTCATCTGCTAAGTGGCTACCATGCTTTTTTTGTAACAAATCGAGCTAGAAGAAAAAAATGTTTTGAAGACAGCCAAACATGTTTCTTCTAGATTGCTTCACTAAGCTTCACAAATGCTTGATGACGGAGTGTTAAGTGTTTTAGCAACTTACTAATTATCAAATGCAGGTGATTTGTAGAATAAAGAGACACAAACGTAGAACATGAAGATTTTCAAATGTTAACTTTGTCCTTCAAAATGATTTTTTTTTTTAAATGTAAAAAAAAAAATGTGTACGATGGTGACGAGCAGTCAATACCACAGCTGATTAGATGATTAAAATAGATCCTGAGTTCTTAGTTACAGGCCAGCACACATAGAAACCTGGTACTTACTGCTTATTCCCCAATTAGCACAAGACAAGAACGGTCGCTTGGAGATAAAAGCACTGCACAGAATCCGCAACGGTCACCATGCTCAATTTAATCTAGCACTGCCTAGGAAAACATCTGTGTTGAACTGCCAATACTGATGTCAAGAGGTAGGGGGAGCTAACTACAACAGAAAGCTGTGGAATTCCACCAGATTGGACTATCCGCAACAGTGCGTACCATTTTAAAAAGTGAACTAAACCCACAGAAGTACACTGTTGTGGAATGCCAATTCCAGGTCAATGAAGTAGCATTAAATTAAGAACTTTAGGGTATTTTGTTTGTTGATTAAAAAGGTGTTTTCTACTTTGCAGTTTTTAAAAGACAAAGCCAGTGCCTTCTCCAGTGCACTGACTGCAGTGCAGTTTATTTTACACAAAATGCATCAATATGTAGATACAGTGGATTTATCTAGCTGTTTTTTGCAGGCAGGGGATAAAAAGGAAAGATACTAAATTCATGCAAAGCCAATACAACACACTCCCTGAAGAAACCTCAGCACTAACCTGCGTTGTTTCTGGAACAATGTGAAAGAAGCAGCCAGCTATCCCAGTAGGGCTGCCTGAATTGACATGCTTGAGAGACTCTGACTTAAAATGATCTCTTTATCAGCCACTCACTGCAACTGAAAGCCAGTTACACCATCGTCTCAAACTGCAGGCAACCAAGTGCCCTAGCTAGACGGGCCCTGCTATGCCAAGATAATATGGATTATCACATTCAGAGGCGGGCAAGCTTGCTCAAATTAAATCCAGGCTCATCCTGTTGCATCCTGTTTTTCTGAGCTTCTTTCAAATTTCATGCAGGAATCTGTGATTGAGCTAACGCGATCTCCTGTTTTCACATGAGGAATCAGTCAAAAGCAGAGCTTGAGATTATCAATGACCTCCCACACTTTACAGTATGGCCTCTATTTTAAAAGCAGAGGTGTTGAGTTTTTCAAGGCACCTTTCTTCCATCCTTAATCCTTAAACACTTTAAATATGGATGCACACAATGCCTTTCTATAAGGACCTGTACACTACATTAACAGTAGTCATGTTTAGCTGGCATTACTAGAACCGAGGCTGGCACTTTTAATTTTTTTTTGTTAGCGTGTAAACCACTTGCATTAAATTGAACAGCACTGATTAAACGATGAGTGGGGTGGGGGCTTGTCAAGAAAAAAAATACTGCTATATTAAATTAATTAATTACCTTTCAATTAGTTATCAGGTATACAATACCTTTTGCAAGACAGAAAAAAATTGATAAGGAAAAGTTATTTGCACAAATCCTTCTGTGAGTGAATATACAGCACAGGAAAACCTCCTGTTCTACATAGAAGAAAAATATTTTTAAATGTTGACACAGCATCATGTTAAACAAGCAGAGCCCAGAGCCCAGAGCCCAGAGCCCAGAGCCCAGAGCCCAGAGCCCAGAGTAACAGTAGAAGGGGAAAATAAAAAGCCTGCAGGGGGAGCTTGATATCAAACAACTCGGATTTCATTCTCTGCCAGATCCCCTATTCAGGGTGCCATAAACACACAGGTAGGATTTATTTTTTTAAAACACCCAGTTTAAGCTTAATGTGAGGTATTAAAAAAATATTACTAGCAAAAGGTCAAGTTGGAGAGGTGACACATTTAACAAATCTGCTATGGATCCGTTATTCTAAAAGTAGAGTAAATGGCAAGCTACATACTTCTACCCACACACTGTATATTGGATTTCAATAGTATATTGACCCACAGGCTGCCGACAGGCTAAGAGAAAAGCCTACTTTATGATGTTTTCCATCATTTGATGGCCATTTTGGAGACCAGGAAGTGCCATAAACATCACTCAAGAGACCCCTGTGAGTGTGCTGAAACAGTCTTCTCAATTTAGCTCTGCATTATGCTGACAGCCTTCAGTCTTTGACTTTGAGTTAGGCAGGTATGGTCAGTGTAGAAGAACGTCTATTAAAAGCAACAAGACGTACCGATTAGCCACATTTTATACTGCAGTGTGTACATCTCAGCATTGACAGATGAAAAAAGGACTCAATTTTCCCTGCATGAGTTAAGATATTATGGACCTTATTCCTTTTTTGTGTTGTCCATAAAGCAGAGATGATTTTTTTTAAAGAATATTTACGAATGAGGAGGAGGTCATTCAAACCATTCCAGGTAGCTGATTTATCTCAAAACTTTGTTGGATCTTTAAGGACCCCAGTGATTCAGCATCAACAACATGACTTGGAAACCCATTTAATACCCTCACCACTCCATGTGAAGAGTCTCCAACCTTCTGTCCTGAGTCTCTCCTCTCAATCTCCAACTATGTCCTCTGATACTGGTTTCAGTGTTGCACTTAAAAGTAGTGGGAAGGGTTAACTTTACCAACTCCTTTTAAGATTTAAATCTTCAATCATGCCCCACCCCTCCCCCTCCCAATTCTTCGTTGTTCTAGGATAAATAGATTCAATAGATTCTTTTAATGTTTTAATTCACCCATCACTTGGAGAATCAATTTCTTAACTTTTACTGAGAAGCATTTGCCAATTGAATTCCTCTTAACATTGCTTTCAGATCATTCTCTGTCCTCCAGCAATGCTCATTTTCTGTTCCTACAATACAACACTAATCAGTACACCAACATTGCTGAGGAGGTAACATGTTATGGATATACTGCATTGCTTACATTTTTGGGTCCAACACCATGATTTGACATAGAAGTGAAAAGTTAACATTTAAAAATCAATATAATAACCGTTTTGATGCAAGTATAGTGAACTAAGAATAAGAGCAAAGTAGATATTCTAGCTACAGATCTCAAAAGTCCCACAAAAAAAGGACTGCAATAAAATTGATTGCAAAAGGAAAATATTTAGCTTCAAGGAGATAAAACTCACAAAATTAATAGAGAGAGAAAACACTGAAAATAAATTTGGAAATAGTTGGTGGCAAGAAATAATATGATCTCCAGGGCACCGGGGTTATTAATTAATACAGCAGCAACGAGATCAAACACTTGCAAATTATGCAAAAGGTATACCTTAAACAATAAAAATAATTGCAGTTTCACAGGTTGACATTTTAATAATGAGTTTTAAGAAAGCAGCAGCATTGGTGGTGGTTTTCTCTGATGAGATTCTTCTTCTAGGTAGCAGCCTCCAATGGTGGCTTTTGATGTCTCTGTCCTTTGTCTCTATTTATTGGGTTGAATACAAGGGAGAGGGATATACACAGTTTTAGTAAGATGTTTCGGGTTACGGAATGCTCTTCTCTTCCATAACTTTAAACACTATCTTGAATTCTAAGGTAAAAGACAAACGTTTTAGCTAGTGCTTTCATCTACTTAACAATAATAGTACCAGATGAAAGCTGAAGCTGAAATGCTTGTCTACATGACATTTACCTTCTACAAAGGACTTCTTGCAGATGGTTGACAGATGTGAAAAATACCTACAAATAAAAGTGGCATAGAGACTATCATGGATTTCACTTTCGGATATTCTTTCAAAATTCATATTAATGTGGTGAACGTCACAGGCTAGGACTGAATGATCAAGTATGTCCATCACAGTGTCAGTGTTGATATGGTAGTGTCGTAGTCTGACCTGACCTGAATCCCATGTGGAATAATCTCTCAAAGATACCCTGCTTTGCTGAAAAGTTTGAAATGCTGAAGTGAATAAAAAAAACACACCCTCTCAGCTCCACCTCTGGATTTGAGTTTGGAAATGATACGTTTCTAATGCAGGAGACCAGCCTCCGCTCTCCATTCCAGAAATCAATATCCCATTACAAGCCTGTTTGAAGATAATCCAAACAGCCATGCCTGCAGAATGCAGCAAACAAACCCTGTGCCCCCTCTCTTTCCTTCTGTATCACTCCTCTCTTCTCCCTCTATCTACTTATACATCAAAGCTTCCCATCTCACTGCCCCCTCTCTTTCTTCCTCCCTCAATCTCTCCCTCACTTCCTGTCAGTCTATCAATTATTTATCCCACTTACTCATCATCTTTTCTACACTTACTCCCACCCTCCTAATTATTGTTCCCTCTCTGCCTTTCTCAGTCTCTTTCTCCGCAGCCTTATCTCTACCACAACTCACTGTATCACGTTTCTAATCTCGCCGATTCATCTTCTCTTCTCTTTCTCGCCTTCTGAATGGACACCTTATACATCTACATCTTAACTGGCACGCCTAACTCCTCCTTCTCTCCCTGTCACAACATCTGTATTGAGGTCCTTCTCTCTCTCCCAATCGTTAAACTGCCGGCTGACAAACCTGTCTAGCAGGTATATTATAGCCTAACTGAGGCATTAACCAAGTAGCAGAGATTGTGCTAATAATCACTGGTCAGGCCGGCCTTATGCCTGTATTGTTGGCTGTTTTCTCAACTATATTTGTTTTTCTACTGCCTCAGATGATTTGTCAGACACAGAAATGCAGTAGCAGCCATGAATATTTGCCTCACCTAACAAATTTTAATCATACTTTCACCATCAAAATATAATGGAACTGTTTCAGTGATTACTTTCTAGGCCTTGAGTGTACAGTATAGCAACCATTTATTTACCTCAAGCTTCAAATGTACCTTAAACCTACCCCGTACAGTACACTCGGTACTGGGCCTCTCTCAAGCAGATTTTTATGGTGCTTTTGTGACGTCCACTGGAAGCTAAGCACATGTCACCTAGCTCTTTTTTGCATTGTTAAATTCTACAGTAAACACTGCTAGACTTTTTTTGTTTGTTAGGACCTGTCTACCTGATTGGATGTGGCATTCCCCTGGAATACCTAGGGTCTGGATGGTCGAATGAACGCCATCATTTACTTAAGCATCATTACCGATCAGGCCCACCCAACAATGCTGTACATGGACCCTGACGTCAATGGCTACTTTCAAGACCATTATGCAATGTGCCAGAATTGTGCATGTATGAGGAGCAGGACTTCTTCCATCGACATCTTTATCATGTTTTTGGGATGAACTTGAATGACGCATTCATCACCATGATCCTCTGCCAACCTCTCTGCACCATGTATGAGAAACATTATTTAACTGAATGGATTGACATCTCTCTAGACACCTTCCAACACATTGCAGTCTGTACCATGTCATTTCAAGGCTGGGATCAGGGCAAACAGTGGATCAGCTGTAGTGCGATGAGGAGAAACAGACCGTGACGATTATGCCTACTAAAGTGCACCAGAGCCGGAGAAACAAGTGAATTCCAGAGCCAAGACCGACAACTTGGCATAGCCAAGACAAACCTGCGTTTTCTTGAGTGTATGACTAACCCTGCACACTGCCGGGCCTTTTCCAGATCCAATTTCTAAGGTTAAACGACAGGAAACATTTTGGCTTGTGCCTTCAACTGAACACTGAAGAAGGATCTAGCTTCCCATTCGTCTACTTGAATGAGTTTCTTATCAATTAGTTTTGATGAGAATTCTGATTCAGTATCTTAGAAGTTTTGGATGATACTCTATGTGAGTTTATGGACTGTTTATCAGCACACAGACCTTGTTCAGTTTTTCAGTTTTAAAAAGCTGGCAGTTAATGGTTCTCTCAGAAAAAGGTGTGCATCAAAATGCATTCTGTATGATCATTCGAGTAAATACATAACAGAAGTTGAAAATTAGAATTCAGAGTACACCACTCTGTTCTTCTCCCTGACATGTTTACACAGCTTAGTACTGAATTCCTACGTTCTAGTATTATTATAAAGTACGGATAACACGTACCTAGCATGGCCTTACCTACAAACCTTAAATCAAGTGTCACACACACAAGTGAATTCCAGAGCCAAGACCGACAACTTGGCATAGCCAAGACAAACCTGCGTTTTCTTGAGTGTATGACTAACCCTGCACACTGCCGGGCCTTTTCCAGATCCAATTTCTAAGGTTAAACGACAGGAAACATTTTGGCTTGTGCCTTCAACTGAACACTGAAGAAGGCACTAGCTTCCCATTCGTCTACTTGAATGAGTTTCTTATCAATTAGTTTTGATGAGAATTCTGATTCAGTATCTTAGAAGTTTTGGATGATACTCTATGTGAGTTTATGGACTGTTTATCAGCACACAGACCTTGTTCAGTTTTTCAGTTTTAAAAAGCTGGCAGAAAAGTGAGTTAATGGTTCTCTCAGAAAAAGGTGTGCATCAAAATGCATTCTGTATGATCATTCGAGTAAATACATAACAGAAGTTGAAAATTAGAATTCAGAGTACACCACTCTGTTCTTCTCCCTGACATGTTTACACAGCTTAGTACTGAATTCCTACGTTCTAGTATTATTATAAAGTACGGATAACACGTACCTAGCATGGCCTTACCTAAAAACCTTAAATCAAGTGTCACACACAGTTCAAAGTAGTAAAACCTGCTACGCAACGGGAGTCTTATTTCCAACCATGCAGATGAAACTACTTATTCTCATCATCTATCTTCTGCTTCTGTTGAAATGGAGGAGGGTTATAGGAGGTGAATGGTTTGAGATTGCAGTTTGGGTCTCGTTATCCCTGTGACAAAAGAAGAGCTAAGATTGCACACGAAAGGCGGCATGCGAAAAGTAAGCAAAGTGGCTTTAAATCAATTTTCCAAGCTTGAATACCCCAGACAGCATTAAATTGGTCTTTGGAAAAGGAAGCATGGAGAAGGTTGTGTCAGTGTCTCTACTTGAGGGAAAACAGGGACATTGATGTAGAACTACTCATAGACCATCATTATTTGTCATAACCTCTTTTTAAATATTATTGATTTTTGTATTGCAAACAGGGCTACTGGTGAGTACGTTGAATGCAGTTTTAACATACCACACAGTGACATCAGGTGGCTGAATGTCTTAATAGTGAAAAGTGTTTCTGACATTATAGAACTCGTCATTCAAATTCTCAATAGAGTTGCTACCCCCTGAGTACTATGCATTGCTGCAAATCACAATTGTGGTAATTTTGTCGGTTTTATCCATGTTCCCTGGATCGTTAAGCTGGAGATTGCTCCAAAAGTAATTGCACTCCCCACCACTTGTACAGCGTGCAGTGAATGCTTCTTTTTCATCTTCTGAACTGTGCATTGCTGTGTGTGTCTTTGTACTGTGATTAAAAACCCCACTGTACCATCTCTTTTGTGAAAGAAGACAGAACAACGGTTGAAAGCAGGCTTCAATATGGAGTTCAGAAACACAAAAGGGAGACGTTCTCTGTAAACAATGAAGAATACAGAACACCATAATACCATTTGCATTTTCAAAGAGCTTTTCATCTCAAGGGCCTGTACAACTATCTACAATAACAGTCAGACAAATGTCTCCAAGATTCCACAATCTACGTGCATCATAACAAGGTCATGGATTTCTCAGCCGAGCAGCAGGCAGAGAAAAAGAAGACCAGCCTTTTCTCAAGGATGCAGGTGAAGTATATGGCAGTATTTGCTCCTGTAGGGAAGCAGGAGCAAGGTCATATATTGCCTTATCTATGTTTAAAATCAATCTGATATTCAAAAGGGAGCAACACCATCTAAGATAGGAGTCGTGTGCTGGGAAGATTTAGTCCTTGTCAAAATGCTGGCGTGAAATGACTTTGATAGCATTCTCCCAGTTGAATAATATTAAAACAATTTGGGGGAGTACACCAGTTCTTGAGAATAATGTCAAATTTACAATAAACTAAGGAGTTGATTTAATCAGCTTCTACCCCATTGGAATAAACTTTAGTGCTTTTTACAGAACTAGGGAACCCAGATTTAATCAACCACCTTGTATAACCCCTATAAATGAGGGGTTCATGAAACCCCCTGGTGTGTAAAATGCAGCTGCGGCTTATCCAGGCGGTGAAAACTGCAGTCAACATCGGTTGTCCCTTGTTTTGCTTTGCCAAGTCCTCCATTTTGTGTTATAGGGCACTATGGAAAAAAGGATCATGTATTTTTGGTCATGTGACCCTGCATTAGCCAATTGGGATGTGTGTTTCACTTTCAGGGCATATCACAAGCACTGTCTTGCATGGTACATTATATAAATAAGATGCTTTAATTATTTTAATTTCTATTATTTGACTGCATGTTTCTCTTTGTCCCATCTACTGAAGAAGAGAACCTACTGATGATTGTTTGACTAACGCACTACTTCCTCTGTTTGTGAAGCGACATTCATGTTTCTAATCCTCTTTACATATCTTTAATTAAAATAACTATTACACTTACTGAAAATTCACAGCTTTGCTGTGACCAGGGGTGGTTCAAACAATTTATCACACAGCACCAATACAATAGCACAGGTGCCCTGATCCATCCATTACATGCTTATACAGTGCAATAAAGAAGTGCTCTGCTAATTTATCCCTCCAAGGAGTTCATTCCAATTGTCTCCAGTATCCTGTAGTGGAAATACTATCCTGATGAGACTAAAGAGAGTTTATTACTGTTTACTGCATTGCTACACTATTCACAGAACACTACACTTCACAGTGTTTCACCCGTAACTATAATAAACTCAATGGAACTCAATGACAGATGTTTCAAGTCTTCCAATCAAACTTGTCAAATTCCATTTGTAAATTGTTGTGTACTGAAATATGTTTCAGTTCTTCACTGTAAAAGCTATATAACCACGAATGCAGATGAGCCCACCTCTTATGCACAGTGGTTAAGATGCTTGCTTGTGGTGTGTGGGGTTGCTGGTTCATGCCCAGCCTCCTTCCCGTTACATGTTTGTTATAATATGTGTTACTTCCATACTGAACATTTATTTTAGTTTTAACATCCATCTTCCTTATAATACACGCTACATCAAAAGAGATGTCTGTTCTGCCCATCATTCTTGAATGCTCACAGATAATTCAAATCCAGGGCCTTGAAAACAGCCTTCCGCTCCGAACATAATTCTTAATTGCTGTTCTGTTACAATGTATTATTATTATTTTTTTTTGTTAGAGATGATTTTCTTCTGATGCTATGTACAGCCTAATTAAACATATTTCAAAAGAAAAAATATGTCCCCTCCCTGTTATTTTTATTTTCATAACCCAGTAAAATCAAATGACCTAATTATAACCCACTAGCAACTGTTTTTCACATGCATATTTAGGTGAACTGTAATTAAAACGGGTAATTTAATTAGCTTCGTGTAACAAATCTAGCTGCCACCAGAAGCTATAGCAAGGCATTGTTTTCTATAATAACTTGCAGTGATCAGAAAAGGGGGTTATTAGAATGCAACTCTTGTTAGCACCATCACAAGTCCAATATCTCGGCTGAGTGCACAAGCTCAGTCTTCACACCTCCACTGAACTGCAGTGGGCGGGTCAGGGTTCATTGAATCCATTTAGCGTTTTCTTAATTGCGTTTTTTAAAGATATACACAATACAGTTCAGGCAAGCAAGGTAATCAAGCATTCACAGATGAATTACAGACCTCTGCATAGTCAATGAATTACAGACATACTGTATACAATCCTTTCCTCAGCTCATTGAAGTGCAAACAATATCTTGTGAAGATACACAATGTTAACCTAGGAGTCACTTCACTCTTTATAATCGTTATAATGTCATAAGATATTGAAGCAATGTACGGATTCCAGGAAAGCAAGCCATCTTGCCAAAGTGTGATTAACACTGGATGCGTCTAGCAGCTCACAAGAGAACAATGCGTGTTCACCATCAAATTCCATGGTCCGAACGTGCTCAAAGAAACCGCTAGCAAATCCCAAAGACAGGGGGTGTTCCAGCTAACTGGTGGATTGCAAACGTGTTAACGATATAAAAAGAAGGGAGATAAAGAGGAACCGGTAAACTACAGACCCGTTGGTCTTACTTTTAAAATCATGGAATAAGAGCTTAACAGGATGATTTTAGAAAATTCAGAAAAGAACAATGGATAAAAGTACATATGAAATATTAGGATTTTCAAAAGGCCTTCGACAAAGTGGTGCACAAAGAACACATCGTCTGAAATCCAAGATGGTACATGCATGTTGTGGATACACAAATGGTTAAAAAGTACAGGAGTAACTTCTCCTAACTCTATGTGGTGCCACACAGATCGGTGCTGAGATTTTCCACGCCATTATTATTTATTTTTATTTCTTAGCAGATGCCCTTATCCAGATGAACAATCTGCACAGCACAGTTAGCAAGCTTGCAGACTGGTAAATAGCAGAGGTCACAAAGCAGGAGGAAGGTAACGTTGTTTTAGAAGTGACCACTAGGAGAGTTCAGTTGTAATGTCTGCCAACAGGAGACAGGAACTACAGCTGCACACCCCTGATTATCAAACTACCTCACTTTAGAAATGCAGCTTTTAGTCAGTTGAGCTGTAAGAGTTACTAAGCCTGGTAGATAATGATCCAAATCATAAACACTTAAATGTAAGGATAGAGAACCCACATAACAGGATATTACACAGGTGAGAAAGGCAACATTATGAAAAGGTGAATAATATAAAAGTATCCCTTTAACTGTTCAATATCATACAAAACGGAAACACGTTGAACACGAGTGTAAACACACTGATAGACTGAGGACTTAAATGTCGGTTTGCTGCTGTGAAGACATGTTTGCGACCGGTTTCTGCCGTTAAACATCCCACGCGACACAAACCTTCTCTCCTGTGTATGATGAGGAGTGTGGGTGGCTTGTGTGAGTAGTCCAGACCCAGTGAGAAACTATCAACATCTAAGGTTGCTAAGGAATTAAAAGAAATTAAACATGTCTACTGGCGCCAGAATGTAATGTTGCTGGCGCTGTATGAGGTACCCTGGTGCTAGAATCGAACACCATAGCCCCAAATTAGCACCCCAGAAAAGTACTACAGTGGCTGATGAGGGCTATGTATTCTCCACTTCCTAGTGAGCCAGAGCCCACATCACTAAACCTGCACCATCACAATGTGCACGATTGGCTCCAGTTACGATTTTGAAATCAGCATGCTGGCGTAAAACATAATAAATTAGAAAAATACCATTGAAAGGCCCTTTGAAATGAACATCATAAACACCAGAGAGTATACCCTAAATGAACTTGTAAATTCTCCATTCTAGTCCACACAACACACTCCTGTTAATTACTCTATTGATCTTTTAATCTGTTGTCTGTTCAACATATATTGATCCACATGTGAAGGTGTGCAGTGAGCGTGACAGTTTATTAAGAGCTAGCCAAAGTGTAAAACCAGGCAAAGCCCCTTTTTTATCTCAGTTTTGCTTTCAGGGGTATACTGAAGCCCTTATTACAGATGGCTGCAGGTTTTAAAACCCAAGGAAAAATAAAACAGAGCTTCAAATTATAGAATATGTTTTATTCAGACTAGTTTTGCAATATTATTAAGTAATACTGTTCGTCCTTCATAGCCAAAATCATAGGGTTTCATTTAGAGTTTCTTGAAAATCTCTGCAATAAGAGCCTGTGGATATAAAAAGGGTTACAGGATATCAAAGCAGCTGAAAAAAAAAAAAAACATTTTTATACATAATTGACTTATCCTAGATATATTTGTTTTTAAGAAGACATCTTCTGCCCCTACAGCGAAAAGTACCTTTGGGGAATTTAAGAAAACCTACTGTGCTTTCTTCCAAAGCAGAGAGAACATTAC
The DNA here is from genome assembly GCA_030684275.1 of Acipenser oxyrinchus oxyrinchus. Classification (NCBI taxonomy): domain Eukaryota; kingdom Metazoa; phylum Chordata; class Actinopteri; order Acipenseriformes; family Acipenseridae; genus Acipenser; species Acipenser oxyrinchus. Next base: position 16,200,337 of record CM060273.1, on the reverse strand, counting down.
TGAAAATAAACTGACAATACTGGTTTAAAATTGAACAGGAGTGTACGAGCAGTTAACAGCGTGTGATTCTGAATTCAGGATGTCGCGTTTCTCACCCTCCCAAGAGGGTAGAAGACAATGAGTGGCGAGCTTGGGGATCGTTGTCACTGACCCTTTGTGACAGGCTGACACGATGGACCCCAGGGGGCCACAGTGGGCCTTTGTTGTCTGCTGTCCTTGTCCACACAAGCACCAGTGTTGTCACAGCTTGTACTGCAGTGACACAGGCCTTACAGAACTTGACCATGCTGCTGCAGGAATGACCGTTAATATAGGCGGGGTTATTAAAAAAAAAAAAAAGAAAAATGTGAATGTAAACGGAATCTTATTAATTCTTAATAGGGACAAAACAGCCTGGATGCTATGTGGCACCAGTCGAACAATGAGAGACAGCTGGCACTGTTATAGCAACCCTTCATAGCACCCCACCTCAGTACCACAACTGAGAACACATAAAACTATAAGGAACGTAAGATACTGGTAAACCATTATGACATTTTCAATGTCTTGACTCTCTTAATTCAGAATGTATTGTTGTTTAAAGTCATTGATCAATCCAAGAGGCTAAATAACAGCAGACGTTAATGTTATAGAATTGGAAATAAATATATCATTGTAGAAATAGCTGACACTACTGTATTATTCAAATAGAATAAATAAGTGATTAAAAAAAAAATGTAGTTCAAATTGTATGGAAAATGGGCTGGGACAAATCAAGTGGTTCTTGGAAGTGAAAAATCCTGCTAAATACTCTTGTCTTTGACTGTATATGGCTCTATAATCTACTCTCGCTTGGGGTACCAGAGGCTGAGCCCAGTCCTGACCCCACTGCTGTCCTCTTCCTCACAAGAAGACACCCCTATGTCATAAGAGACAGGAGCAACTGTACATGTTCAATCACATAACAGTGTATCATATGATTAAAGAGCAAATCCGAACCCTTGGGGATGGGTTTTCTTATACTGGGAAAGACCACAGCTTTGCTATACAACCCCCAGTCATCTTATAAATGATCCTTTTTAGATTGCAAGACTGAGAAAGCCCTTGTTTTTGTAGGATGTTTTCACACTTGATTATAAAACAAGTGATCATCTTTTTTTCATTTAACAGCATTAGCACTGGGCTCCTTATCTTTGTGCCGATGACCTTTGTGTTCATTGCTAATTCGGGATATGCAGGTGTTTTAAATACCGCGTAGTGGCAGTGCTGTGGATGAAATTTGCAAAGAACAAAACTATCTTCAACCGGTCAGCGTTTCCACTTGTGTAGGGCGTGTCACGGGTACGTCCCGTCCTGATGCAAGCTGATTGTGTGAGGATGCATTCAGTGTTTGGAAAGGTACAGTACAATTAGTATTATTATTTTAATGTGTGCAGCTCTGAGAACATACAGTACATACATTACATATGTACATTAATTTGTACTTTGGCTTGAGCATTTAACTGCACAAGGTGGTCCTTACCACGAGGTAAAGCCCTCTTCTTCGGTTTCTATTGCTTAATTTAAATGAATTGCGATGATCTCGTGAACAGGGTATTATTAGATTTACATACCTGTCTTTGTATGTCTCTTTTTTTGGAGCAGGAAACTACCAAAACCCACACTCAACATACTGTACATATGAACTGTGAGTTCAAATGGCAGTCCAATGATATATACACACGGGCATGGCATATCTATTGACTGTTTATTAACATGTAACTAAACTTCAGCAAGTGGTTCATTGCATAAGTGAAAATAAACCGCTACCGTTAAGTGGTACAGCTTTCACTGTTGTGGCTGACAGAGGGGACAGGCTCTATGCACATGGAAGGAACAGTGGTCCGGCCAGGTCTCTCAGGTGGAGGAATGTGAGATGCTGTTGAATGCTAAAGTCCTCGGTTATCCTGGGCGCACACAGGCATCGGGAGGAATAAATGCCAGTGACTGCATCTAAAGGCCAGACAGAGATTCATTTAAGGGTAGTAAAAGACCAGGGATTGATAGCAAAGTCTTTTTGTTTTTCGCCGAAAGACAGATCAAGCTTATAGAACAGGTCTGTGTCTGTGACTGACAGCATTAGAGAATGTGCTATTGATCTAAGAGCATCTTAGATTGCATCTATTGAATGGTTTGAAATGTTAAGATTTTGTAGGAAACGAATATGAAAAGTCTGTATCTCTACAAATTACAGTGTTTGTGCGGACCAGGGAGTGGGAGACCAAAACATTGGTTTAAAAAGGGCCGACCAACTTATGGCTCTTTTACCATATATATGCAAATAAATTGATATGTTTAAAGCATGACGCATGTAATAAGCACAGGTATATTGAAGCCGTGTCTTTTGCAGTCTGGTTAAATGTTATCTCTTTTAAAATGTCTTTGCTATCCAATCAGCTATTTTGATATAGTAAACTAAGCTTATTTTATGTTAGTCTTTTTTTCCTTTGTTAGTAAAATATAGAACTCGTTTAAGGTTGTAGGGCTCTGGATTAAAAGAAAACTTTTAAAAGTTTTCTTTTAAAATGATTTATCCTTCATGAATCTTGGCGAATTTAGAGGCATTTATCTACTCATTAGAGTCAATGCAAGGACTGCAAAAATGTTGCTGCCATTTTATGCATCACAGCACAGGATGTCTTTTCAAACAAGATGGCATCATCTGAAAGGATTTATTTGATTACACTTTATTTAATATGTTTTTGGCAGTTTCTTTAAAAAATTTGTAAATGAAATAGTCCCTTTTAATCTTTGTCATGTTCAATTAAAAAAAAAAAAAAATCTGTCTGATGTTAGTCCTCAGGCGACTGCCTTTCAGGATGTAAAAATAGATTTAACATGAACATGAAGTGTGAAAAACACAGGTGTTGTTTCACAACTGCAGTATAAATGTAATGCTTTAATGATTGTAGAATGTAATTAATGTATACTTCAAAACATATTGTGCTGGTACGTATTGGTAGAAAACTGCCACAGTGAAAACGTACCAATGTAATGTTGTCACAGTAACACTCAGCAAACAAGAAATGTGAACATGAAGTCAAATACTGAACACAATTTTTTGTTTCTTGATCGTTGTTGGTTTGCCAACAGTGTTTTATGAATACCAAATTTCATTTAATCTATCAGGAAAAATATGAAGACAATCATAAGTGTTCTGTCTGCTATACGCACAGAAAGGTAGGTCACAGGACATCAATATGGCAGCTTTCCAAGGTCATAGGTCAATGTCATGGTCACCAACACGTTACTTTGTAGGAACAATTCAATAATTGATAAGTTGGTCCTCTTATTAATAATATTTAATTGATGTGTTACAAAGATCGAGGATTTACTATGAACACACATACCCACACTAGACACAAGGAATGTTTAATCAACAGTAGTATTTTATTAAAGTACACAAATATTAAAGAGAAACCAGAAAAGTCAGAAAATAAATCTTAGTCTCTAAGCACCAAACACAAGTCAAAAACTCACTGCACTCATGCTGGCTAGCAGGCAATTGAAATATGATACCGCCCCTCTCCTCACAAACAAAGCAGCCACTGCAGCAGCTCAAGAAAGGCTGTGAGGTAGCTAGTAAATTGCTCACACACACGCCCACATACAAGCACAGCCTCAACTGAAATGATACAGACAATCTTAGAATATCACATTATGCTTATTAATGGTATATAGATTAAGGATATGGCAAGTTTATTCTTCCTACAACAATTCTTCCTACAACAATATGAGGTAGATTACTTCATCAAGTTCCACTAAAAGTTATTTCACATGCAAAGTGTGCAAACTAAATAATTAAGTTCAATTCTATGTGAATGTGTTACAATGAACTAATTTAGTTCCATGAAAGGAAAATGCAACTGGAATTATACTCGACGGTTCCTTGAAGCTTAGACTCTTGGTCCACTGGTTTGCGTCCACACCATATGTCCTTTTATCATTAACAGTTTTAAAAATGACAAAAATTGCAGCTTGGTGTTCAAAAAGTTGTACTGGCAACTGTAGGTCTTATGCAGATAAGTCTGATACAACACTGGAGAGAGCCGTTATTAATGGGGCTCTCATGACGAGTGGGCAAATCGACAGTAATATGAAGCGAAGCCTCTTGTAAATTCCCAGTCTGTGCGAGTAATGCCCTGCGAGAACTCCTAATGCAACGCTACTGCAGTGACGGATTGACAGCGACAACAGCTATCCACAGAGAAGACACACTGCAGCCAGCTGATGCAACAGGATAAATCTCATTGAGAGAAAAAAAGTATTTTATAAGACAGTAGGTGTGTGTCCACATACCTTGTTATTTCAAGTACATTACACAAAACGCTTTTGAGAATAATGTTTCATTAATATTATCATCTCCATTAATGAGCAGATGTATTTCACAGGAAAAGAGGAATCTAATCTCGCACTCTCTGATTTGAAGTCTTGAACCTCCCTGTACATCAAATGCTAGAAACTTGGGTGTAATCTTGGGTTCTGATGTAAATTCACTGAATAGGCTACACCTTTGTGCCATTAAAACCTGCTTAATATCCCTGCTGATAATGTCACCCTCCACTAACATCACCACATTGAAATGTTCTTGCCTACATATAATGTGAATCACTTTGGTTATAATCCCACTCCAGTTATCATCACACCGCCACTCCATAAGCTGAGGACCTTCTCCTTATCAACATTAAATAACATACATGCAATCTTACAATACAAACATGTCCTCAAATATATAACTAACTGTCACAAAGACGGCTGACAGTGGGTGACGTCAGACCAGAAACAGGAAGTAATACACAGACAGACTTGGGGTTGGATGAAGCTGAGCGCGTGATCGCGCTCAGCATTTAATAATAAACAGAAATAAAGGTTTAACACACAAAACAGCACACGGCACATTCGCCAAAATAAACAGATAAACAAAACGGACTATCACTAAACAAAACGGTGCACGGAGACAAACAAACACGGTGAGTACAAAACACACTTATTCTATTTACTTCTACTTTATATTTAACTCTCCTTCTCCACACCCGTTCTCCACTCACGAACACCCAACCCCGAGTGAGTGCAAACATGCATCTATATATGCAGTTGTGCTGGGATTCAGATTGCTAATCAATCATTCACTTGGAATCTCGGTACAACTGCACGTGAATTAATTAAAGTGCAATTCCTCGTGCTCACATATTAAATACTTTTACATGCACGTGATGTGATTTGTGCAATCCCGTGCCTAAATACAATTATACATCTTAAACACACGTGAAACACACACCCGCTTATATCCCGTGTACCAATGACTATACACCAACATTAACACACCACACGCAACATGCAACATATAACACAAACTACGCACAAGGGCGTGGCCACATTGCCACATATACCCCCTTGTGCGCAGCACACATGGCCTCAACGGCCACCTCCCCTTAAAACCCAGCAGTCCAGGACAAAGTCTCGGGCTGGGAAGGGAGGCTTCAGTGGGCCCATGGCTGGCAATGCTGTCAGCACCCCTACCGGTAGTGGCACGGCTGACAGCATGCTGGTCCACTCCGGCAGCGAAATTGCTGCGGGGGATGCTGGTCTCCTGACCTCTCCCCCTTTCTTCGTAGCCGGTAGCTCCCTCCTGTGGGGCTCCGGCCACAAGAACTCCTGCAGCGAAACTGCTGCTGGGGAAAGTGGTCTCCTGACCGCTCCCCCTGTCTTTGTAGCCGGTAGCTCCCCTTTCTGGGGCTCCGGCCCCCGTACTCCCTGTGGTGGAGGTGCGGGAAGCAGAGACAGCTCCTGCTGTTCTGCTCCTGGCAGTGGCGGAGCCAGCAGGTATTCACCCTCTGCTGGTGGAGGTGGGAGGGGCAAGCAGTCCTCCCACGACAAAGAAGGCGGAACCAGCAGGTACTCACCCTCTGCTGGTGGAGGAGGCAGAGGCAGCTCCTGCTGCTCTGCTCCTGGTAGAAGCAATTGAGGTGATGGAGGCAGAGGCAGCTCCTGCTGCTCTGCTCCTAGTGGTGTCGGAACCAGCAGGTATTCACCCTCTGCTGGTGGAGGTGGGAGGGGCAAGCAGTCCTCCCACGACAAAGAAGGCGGAACCAGCAGGTACTCACCCTCTGCTGGTGGAGGAGGCAGAGGCAGCTCCTGCTGCTCTGCTCCTGGTGGAAGCGGTTGAGGTGGTGGAGGCAGAGGCAGCTCCTGCTCCTCTGCTCCTAGTGGAGGAAATGGTGGAGGTGGGAGCAGCGTGTAGTCTCCTGGCGATGGAGGTGCGAGCAGCGTGTGGTCTCCTACTGTTGCAGGGGACTGGTGCGGCTCCGCCTCTCTTGCAGGGGACTGGTGCGGCTCTCCCGCTCTTGCAGGGGACTGTGGTGGAGGCAGAGGCAGCTCCTGTTCCTCTCCTCCGGGTGGTGACTGTGGGGGAAGTGATACCAGCAGACGTTCACACTCTGCTGGTGGATGGGAACCCAGCAGGCATTCACCCTCTGCTGGTGGACACGGGGACAGCAGGCATTCTCCCTCTGCTGGTGGACACGGGGACAGCAGGCATTCTTCCTCTGCTGGTGGAGGTGGAACCAGCAGGCATTCTCCCTCTGCTGGCAGCTTGAGTCCTAGGGCTGTGGAAGCCCCGACTTCCCTCTCTTTGGGCTGTGGACGCACCGACTCCTCCCTTTTGGGCTGTGGACGCACCGACTCCTCCCTTTTGGGCTGTGGGCGCACCGACTCCTCCCTTTTGGGCTGTGGACGCACCGACTCCTCCCTCTTGGGCTGTGGGACGTTCGGGCTCCTCCCACTCAGGCGTGGGACGTTCGGGCTCCTCCCACTCAGGCGTAGGACGTTCGGGCTCCTCCCACTCAGGCGTAGGGACGTTCGGGCTCCTCCCACTCAGGCGTAGGGACGTTCGGGCTCCTCCCACTCAGGCGTGGGACGTTCGGGCTCCTCCCACTCAGGCGTAGGACGTTCGGGCTCCTCCCACTCAGGCGTGGGACGTTCGGGCTCCTCCCAATCTCTAGGAAGGTGCAGCTGGCCATGAATCCTCCTGCTGGAGATCCTGCTACCTGGGCTGCTGTTCCACTTATAGCTGCCTCCAGGTAGCTGAGGACCAACTCCACACCTTCCTCCAGGGAGTTTGGGGTGTGTTCCCCCTCATACGCCTCCCATCTCTCCCTGTCCATCAGCCACAGGATCCGGATGGCTATGGGCATAGACTGGGCCTCCAGCCCAGCATTTTCCAGGACCCAGTCCCGCAGTTTGATGGCGTCTTCTGCCATTGTCATTTTTTTTTTTTTTCCCGTTTTTTTTTAAACAACAAATTGCGGTTCCTGCTCTGGTCTGCGTCTAGGAGGCGCTGGTAATCCCACGATGACACCACGTGTCACAAAGACGGCCGACAGTGGGTGACGTCAGACCAGAAACAGGAAGTAATACACAACAGACAGTGAGGTTGGTGAAGCTGAGCACTTGGTTGTGCTCAGCATTTAATAATCAAACAGCACAGAAAATAAAAGGTTTGAACACAAAAACACGGCACATTCGCCAAAACAAACAGACATAAACAAAACGGACTATCACTAAACAAAACGGTGCACGGAGACAAACAAACACGGTGAGTACAAACACACTTCATTTCTTCTTATATTTTATATTTACTCTCCTTCTCCACACCCGTTCTCCACTCACGAACACCCAACCCCGAAAGTGAGTGCAAACGTGCATCTATATATACTGTTGTGCTGGGATTCAATTACTAATTAATTATTCACTTGAATCCCAGCACGTGAATTAATTACGTGCAACCTCGTGCTCACATATTAAATACTTTAAATGCACGTGCAGTGATGTGCAATCCCGTGCCTAAATACAATTACATCTTAAACACACGTGAAACACAGACCGCTTATATCCCGTGTACCAATCGCTATACACCAACATTAAATAACATACATGCAATCTTACAATACAAACATGTCCTCAAATATATAACTAACATTTACACATGTATAAATTGAAATATCTTCAGTGATAATTATTACATAACAGGAATACTACAACTAATGTTACATGTTTTTAAAGTCACTGTACTTAGCCGACAGTAACATATATTATATATCTATATGTGTAATTCATTTGTAAAAAACGGGCCCTACATTGTTTAATTTTCCTTTATCTGACTGGTGGAGCTCCAGATGTAATGCATTTAGAATTAGATGTTTCCATTCTGTGAAAGTTTCTATCCTTTCAGTATTTAGGATTCACTTTTTTAGCATCAAAAGAACAATAGCTTAAGACAATATTAACATCACTTCTATTAAAAGGCATCCCACGAGATGTTACACCCACAATGCAGAAGCTAGGCGTCACTGTGTGCCTTACTTCCCAAAATCAGTTTTAATTGCATTCACACAAAAAAAAAAATCAAAAAAGGCATGGAAACAGAGCAACAAAATCATACATTTTTTGCAATGCATTTGTATAAAGGACTTCCTGTTAACAATCCAACTGTTTAGACTTGAAGACATTGAAAAAGACTTTGTCAAAATGTTTGTCATAGAATTGAAGTTTTTCAGATTCTCAACTGTTTAGTCTCTCTAAACAAATACAATTACTGTTTCCAACCCAGATAAGGGTCTTGGCTCCTAACAGCCGAAGTCAGTGGAAGCAGCTGCCCTTGCCTCTTAGTACAGAATGGGAATGAATTGACTTGGTTACATTCCTTGTAAAATGTATGCATGTTTTGCATACTTTGAAGCTAAACCATGCTATACAATACAGCAAGGCCCACCAGACAATTTTATTTGGCCATCAACAGATAAGATTTATTTATTCCACCTTGATATTTCTTATTTTTTCGCTATGAAAAGCACAATCCTTCTCTAAATTTGAAAGTGGAAAACCGATAGCGAAAGCGGGTGGTCGTCTGCTTGTTTGGGGTGTATTCAATCTTGTGAATCGGTAGGGATTCTCAGGAAAAAAAAACACAGCCCTGCACCACACTTTAAATGAATGAAAAATTCCTCTGGTACTATACCAGCCTTTTATCAGCCTTTTATCAGCCTTTTAACCTCATCTCATCAACAGGGGACAGAATCTCTAAGGGCAGTACATCACACAACACTGATATCAGGGTTCTCGCTAAACTCCAGGTCAGGGTAGTGGGAATGGCTGAAAGGTTAAGCCCTTGGCCAGTCCTGTGTCCTGGTGTATGTAAAGCTACAGGGGATTATTAATCAGAAATTGGAATTACAAAACGCAGGGATCTGTTCTTAGCACACAGGCAAACAAAGGGGTCCAGTGATGCATAATTCATTCTCACTATAAATGGGCTAAGCCCAGGAGGTTTGAGAAACTCATTCCATTTCTCTGGTTTTGGGGATTAATTTACCAAGGCACGAGCCCCGTTGGCTGAAATTAAATGTGCAGGAGGCAGTACAGTGTGGCGGTCGGATTGAGATGTAATGTAATCGTCTCGAAAGAAAAAAGGATTTGCAAAACTCCCCCGCTGGATTTCCATGTACTTCATGTACTGTTCGCAGTCTAGGCAGTATCCCAGCGGATACAATCTGGAAAGGGTCAGCAGTTAATCTAAAAACTAGCTAAGAGCTCACCCTGCTGTACCAGGCTGTACCGCCTGCCTGCCTCCCTCAGTTTGCACACTCTGGTGTAGATGCCAATGGTACAAGCTCAAGGGTGTTGCTTGTTTATGACTCATTTCAAGAGAGACCGGGGAAACTAAAAAAAACTGCAGATTCCACCATGATTTTCCCAAAGCATTAATCTCTCCCTGTGCAGCGTGGCACTGCTATGAGGCAGCAAACCTCATATTATGGAGAATGGAATAAAATATTAATAATAATAATAAATGGTCTTTAACACATTATGGTGAATCTGCAAGATCAAGTTACATTAGTTTAATTATTTTGTATCATTCAGACACAATCTATGCATAACTAATTATGTATAAACACACAGTAATTATAGACACTTAATGTAAAGTGTTACCATACTTTAATATCATCACATATGTTATATTTACGTGCAGCACACTGTAACATAGCACATCTGCTTTACCAATTGTGATGAAACTTAGCAAGGACATTCTACAGCACAAGTTATTGATCGTTTTATAATCTGGAGATACAGAGGTTACTGTCTTTATGCAAGTATGCTACATTGTTCTAGGAACTCCTGCCTCCAACTTCTTTAATGTGTAAGGCAGTATAGTCTGTCTGGTTACAATCGAGGAATGCTATTCTCTCACAATGTACAGAAAACTACAATAAAGCAAGCCAAGCAAATACCCACATTTCCCATGCAATTCTAAATCTTATTATAAAGCAGAATAAGCACTGTGGCTGTCATCATTTCTGAATCTGAACCATCACGAAATCTAATTTAAAAAGTAAGGTACTTAAGAACATTAACTGGAAAATAATAAAAGTGTGCCAGACCCTGCGTAACCAATTATCGATAGACTGGTTCAAAGGATCATCAGTCGAATACTAAACAGGTTTTAATTCTAAGATTGAAAATACAAAGGAATGTAAATGCAAAAGCCTCCGGTCAAGGGACTGGGTTGGTCTCTACGCTCAGTGGACAGTCAGTAACACTATTTCACTTTTCAGCATCATTGCCAGTCTGTCCTTGGCACAAATACCATACCAGTTTAATGTATATACACTGCCAGACTAAATAAAAAAAGGCAGTTTTAAGCCTGGACTTGAAAATATCAGCTGTTTTAGCACTCTGAGCGTGACACAGCATTCCAAAAGGGAAGAGGGACCGAGAGCTGAACACCTTGTCATTACAATCAGGCTCTTGGGACGGCTGATCTCAAGCTAATATATATGTAGTTAATAGCTTGCTCAAAGAGGCAGGAGCTGTGGAGCAGGGTTCTGTACAATACTAGAGGGTTACAGTACAGCAAACGTCTGTGGATGTGTGTTATACTGGCAGTAGCAAAAGTGAATAGACCAAGGCTGAAAGGCGAGTAAAACCTGAGCAAAAACAGTTGATGTCATGAGTTGGAATTCTCTGTGATGTGTAGAACCCAGCTTGCACCCTGACGTTTCTGACTTTAAGCCAGTCTAATAACCTAAGATCTAGGGGATGTGTGGGTTTGGTAGAAGTATTCTGTCTACAGCAATGTGGCCTTGCTGTAGCCTATTCAGTGAACTTAAATCAGAACCCCAGATTACACCCAAGTTTCTCGCATTTGATGTAGATGGAGGTTCAAGACTTAGGTGTATTGCCTCATAGCTCATGTTGGGCAAATCTTCAAGCAGGACGAGTCATACAATAGGGAGCTTGCAATATCAAAGCTCAGACTTGCATGTCTTTGCTGGAGGCCCATAGGGAGTGCTGCATTGACCTTTCAGCTCCCACATGCTTGGGAAGGAAAATCGCCTGGGCTTGCTTCACCTGACTACGCCACTGGCCAGGTGTCAAACGAGACTAGGTGTGACCAGCAGAGCCGATCTCCTCCAGGGTTCAGTTGTTTGGCAACACCCTCTGCTTAGGTTCACAGGCGATGTTCTTCAGTCTACTTGGGCCGACATTGGGGAGACAATTTGTGAAAAAAAAGCATGTATTATATGAACATCTTCAGAAGTTACGCCTGTGTTTTTATAGACTTGAGGCATTTTGAGAATCTCTCATTTTACTACAAAAAATGATACTGAAATATAATGCAATTGTTTCATAGCTCAGCATTCTGTGCACCTTTATTACAAATGAAGCACTGCGAGTGGCTTAAATGACACAGAAATATGTAAAAGAGAGAAACATAAGGCACATTTAACTTCACAATTCGGCATTTCAGTTCATACAGAATGCATTTGCCCACGTTACGGTACGCATGGGTGTGCTTGAGCAATGTTTATGTGAATATTTGAATATTTAATAAGATATCAAATTACATGGGCAAAGCTTGAGGCTGTTTATATTTTTAAAACCCCAATGGATTTTACTCATTTTACCCACAGCACTCCGGATATCAAGTACAATAAGTAAGAGAACCCACACTGAGCAATGCCTAATTAAAAAGTGGCAGCAAAAAGCTATACAGACCCTAAATGGGGGGGGGCTGTGTCGGTTCTCAAGTCCTTCTGTGTATTTTTTGTGTACTGCACTCCCAAGAGCTTCCGTGACTACGTAAGATTTCAACACAATTTTGTCATCATAATGACTCCACATTTAGCACAGTGGCCCCATGCAGCAGGAGAAGCAATTAGAATGTCACTTAAGCATACCTCCCTGTGGCAGGAAGGCTTGCACTGGTGAGGTGTGGTGACGTCACGGACCAGGAAGTAACTGAACAATAACAATGAATGGGCGGGTGAAGCTGAACGCTACTGCGGTCAGCGTTTAATAAATAATAATACAAAACAAAAGATTTAAAGAAATAACAAAACACTACAAAACACAAGGGCACGTTGGCCAAACAAATAGAAACAAATAAGCGTGCTGGTTTTAACCCAGCACGATACTTAGCAGTTGTTTGTTAATTTATTCGCCTCGCTCTCTCCACTCCCTGTACTCTCCTCTGTACACTCTCTACTCGCAGCACGGACAGCTGCAGGTTCTTATACTCTGGCCGAGGGGTTAACTAGCTGTTAATTATCTTATTACCCCTCGGCCACAGTCTGCACGCGTTTAGTAAGGATGCGTGACTGTCAGCTGGTTAAATAATCAGTAGCTGATCAGCCACGCATCCTCACAGGGTTTTTAAATATAAAAAACAATAACAAAAGACGCTGCGCTTTTATCCGCGCTGCAAACAAAAGTACAAATAATAATAAATAAATACATAGGGGCGGGACACTCCGCCACACTCCCATTGAAGCATTTAAAATCAGCAAGTGTGGTAAATCAAAGGCGCACACCCCAGATCTGTCCGGACTGAAGCAGATGTTAATGTAATTCCTATAAACTTCACACCTTTGTAAGGTAGAGAACTGACACAGAATTCACAGACACCCTAATACTTTTAGGTTGACTGTTTATGTGTATTTTGTTAGAAAGCTGAACATCCATGCAGTACTGTACGACCTCCTGCAGCCCCACATAACATTCAGTTATTGTAGCTGAACTAGATCATATAACAGGTGCACTCAAGCATCATCCTCTGTACAAGACTGCAATGCTCTGTCAAACTCACAGCATGGAACGCCAGTATAAGCCACGATGGGCCCTATTTGATTTTTCTATTAGACAGTAGGACTACAGCAACGAGTCCCCCTAGAATAACCTACAGTATCCAGTGTTGATGAAAATAAAATACAAATATTTTTCAGGGGCTGACAAAATACCATTATAAAATCACTCACCTTATAACGTATTTATTTTTGAGCCGAGTTTTTTTCATAAAACCTGTAGATTGTGCAATGGGTTACTAATTAATGCAATCATTTTCAGTTTATTCTTTGCTTTTGACCAGAAACTGACCAAATGCAGCAGGGCTGAGACTTCCAACCTAAGGTAAATCGTTGACTGGGGATACTGGCATCTCCGTCCCACTCAAATCGTGGTGTATTGAACCGAAACTGGTTGCACAATGACTAGGTTTAATGGTGTTCCAATGAAGAACCCCAGTCAAATATGTACTCTAAGAGTGGTATTTTGAGAACCCCTTAGAAATTTACATTGAAAAGGAGCATGCCTCTTTATTGTAAAAACATGTTGCATTGTTGTAAAACAGGCTTTGAGAAAAAAAAAATATGATATATTATCTTCTCTCTTGGAACTTGTGTCAGTGTTGCTCATGAAGCGAGAATGCACTGTGGTATTATTATGAACAGAATATACAGTAATGTTACAACATACATAAAACTAAATAATTGCTATGTTTTTTTTCTTACCCATCTTCCTTCCATAAGGCAAAATACAATACCAAAACCAACCGTTTTTTTGCAGGTGCGCCATTTGCAATCTGTGTCGCTTTTAATTGTACCCCAAGGCTAACAAATGAAGTGTCACTGGCTAATGCCTACACTGCGCTCTGTTTTGAGGTTAGTAACAGAACATGATTTCTTTTTATTGCAGAACACAGGCAGCTAGTATTTAATTCAAGGCGACTGGATGCATTTGAAAAATTCATGATAACAAAGGCATTACCTGGTAGGTCGTTATGTACATGGAGAGTTTCCCTTGAAAACAACCAGAGTTATGTGTGTATTCATACTGTCGCCACTCCACTGTCCCTGCTGTTTTATCGGTTAGTTCTTTACACTGTCTAATCCACTAAGCCCTTTTCACACTAAAAACCTACCCGGGTCAGGACCTGGTGTCATGCGGGTCGGGTACATGATTTCACACTGCTTTTGATAAAGCAGGGTTGACCTGGGTGACAGACAAGTAAACAATACGCGTATCTATGCCCCGGAAGCAGCTTGTTACAGACGCTTCCATCCAAGCTTCTCTGGATTGAATTGTCGGCCCAAATGTTGATTAGAGCAAATGTTTCTTCATCCCTGCTGCAATCTGGCTCATGGTGTGTCTCAAGCAACAAAAATATTGACGTTCCTCGCGGAAGTGAAACCTTCGCACAGGCGTTTGTTATCGGCCATCAAGCATTTTCTCTCACTCAACTCGGGTCAAAGCGTGTCAACGCACATCCTGAGGTGGGTCGCTGGGACCCGGGTTAACCCAGGTACAACCCAGGTACGTGGTTTCACACTATGCAGGATTGTGACAGAGGTAGCCAGAACCCGTGTCCGGACCTGGGTAGGAGTGCCAGTGTGAAAGGGGTTTTATATTCTTATCAACCATTGCTTGCTGCTGAAAAGACCATTGGGAGCCAGCCAAAGGTGAAACGTTTGTTCCTCCCCAATGTCACCTGCATGGATGTTCATAATGAAAAAATAAAGTATTTACAACACTATGATTGTTTAATTATGATACTAGCTCTTTAAATAACTTACAGTTTAATAACATAGGGTTCAGGACGAATGACACACAACATTACTTGGTTCTTCTAAATCTAATAGCTAAGATCCTGTGGTTGTTTCTAACACACAATTACTGTATGTTTGACACAATGCTGCACCAGTAGATATTGGTACACACTCTGTATAGACATAAGGCTTAGTTAAAATGTACTATCATTATGTTGTCATATTAGTTGGCTGATAGCTGAGTATTTATATATTAAAACATCCTTATCTGACATCTGAAGCTAGCCTTCCTCCTACAACCCCAGCTGTGCTTCCGCGCATGGAGAGACATGCTGGCTTAGAGCGGGGCTCTCTGCTGCCTGGCTGAGAGCTCATACAGGACCATGGTGTTAAAGTGATTGCAGCAAAATAAAAGATTCCATACATTTTCCATGCCATGCACATCTATTAACTATACAGATATAAAATGTGTTGTTTTGAAAGAACATGCATTTTAATTTCAAAACATGACAGAGAACTGTTTTCTAGCTAGTTTAGTACCAGAGGTTTTAAAATGATTTTCGATAGCACGTGTTTCTTTCAAAGTTGTGAGAACTATACAGTGAATGGAAGGGCATGGCATGTAAGATTTAATGGGAACTGAGGAATGTGTGGCTTCTTAAATGCTTTAAAAGCTTGACTGGGTATATCTTCCCAGTTTCTGACAGCAGGGCTAGCTTACTACCTTAATACAGTGCACTCTGTTCTGCAGTTAAAGCATTTCTCTCAATGACTTCCCAGAGGGCTTTTGCAGCCTGATGCCAAGACCAGAGGTATTGGAGTGAAACGTATAGGTTCAGACACACTAGACCCAATGAAATACCTCTCTGGAGAATACATAGATATGGGAGGTCCAGAACAGGGCCAGGTATACCAAACTGAATATTCATAAGCAACTCATTCAATATTCAAAAAAGCATAAGATAGCATTGAATTTAGCAGCAATCAAAGCAGATCTATGGCTTTTACAAGGAAATGACAATTTCGTTTAGAATAATTAAACAGCTGCGGTGTCCCGCAATCAGGTTCATTTAAATAAAACCCCAAGCTGTCTGTACACTACATTATTCCACTGTTGAGACAGATTGGTCAGACCACTGTTTTCTGTGCTTAGCATGGATCCAAGCTTAAATGGAAACCTGCTTGCTGCTAATCGCTCTGTGAACCAAATAGACTGACTCTAAATTCAAGATCCGTTCTAGCTCAGGAAGCCAAACACAAAGAGTAATCAGCATTTTATTCTACTGACATTATACTGACAAAACATGTTAACACCTAAAAACCAATACTTTCAAAAGATAAGAATCTTCTTAAATATTTCAAACTAATTGTAATACTGCACAATGCACGTTTAAACACTCCAGAAAATATACCTCCATTATAAGTGCAAAATTTGTAAAACTGTCTCATTTCCACTGTAAAACTACAATTCAGCACAACTGGGCACCTTTTTGGTCAGGAGACTTGAGACTTAACTTCCTGTCACATCTTTGGGTGAGTAGTTGATGCATGTTGGCAGTAGGGGGCAGTTCCTATCTAAATAGTGGGTAAATACAGATCTTATATTTAGGGTTTCTGATGATCAGAGTTTTACCCACCAACTTTTATACTCTCCTTTAAGAACTCAATTGATACCTGTTAAGCCATCCCTGTATCTCAATCACAACTGAGAAACGTGTTAATTTAAAACATTAATTTGAAATGTACAGATTTTACTTGTGAAATAACTAACTGTGCTTTTAAAATCAGCCAAGCCTTAATTTGTCATTTAAGCGGACCGTACAAAGGAGATCAGAACATGTTCATAAGCGAGCAAACTTTATTAAAGCTATACTGAAAGATAAAGGTATTTTACGCTGGGCACACTATTACAAATCAGTAACTGTATTTACACTAAAAGATGAATCGCTTCTGCTATTAAATGAAAAAAAACAACGGTTTTAAAGCCCATTTAGTTGTTTCACATTTTTAAAAAATTGTAAATTAAATGTTTTACTATTAGCATGTTTCTCAGTTGTGATTGAGATACACGAATGGCTTAGCAGGTATCAACTGAATTTTTAAACGAGGGTAGAAGTCAGGGTAAAACAGTGCTACTGGTTCAGAACCTCTGACAAACACTAACATTCTGAAGATTAAAACAACACTATACCATGACACAGATCACTTCTATGAGCTCTGCAAGAAATAGGCAGAGTTCCCTTCCTTGTGTACGGTTCTGTACCGGTTGTAAAAGGAGAGAATACTGTGTATTTTATTGTCCTCTTTCAAGAGTTTTCTTCACCCTGCAACAACAATAAACTGAATGCATTTCATCAATACATCATTACAAGCAAACCGTATGTTCTATCTGCCCTACGTGGCTGATTCCATAGTCAGGAGGATGAGGCTTGTGAACACAAAGGGTAGCTACAAGGTTGGAGATCAGGGAGCCAGAGGGATGCTAAAATAAAATGCAAATAAAGGAAGCCTGGATTGTTTTATCCATGTGTTGGTGATGAAGCACCATATGCTCTATTCACAAAGTTTCAGGGACTGGAGAGAAAGTCCTGCTCAAGAGCAAGTAGCTGTGTGTTGAGCTGGCAAACATCTAATGGATCCCCGCTCTGACCTGGAAGTGACCTCGCTTCTTCACAGCAGCTTACTCAACATGTTGTCTACTGTGTTTTATTTTATGTATTTATATTTTTCAAAGCCATGGATAAAGGTATTTTTATATTGAAACCCTGAACTCTGGGTGAAACCCTGTTCCATACTGTATAAGGAGGTGCACAGTCCTTGTTAGGATAGTGTGCTGAACAATATGTGGGTAAAGCAAAAATTGAATGCCCACTGATTCTGAGGAAATGTCCAGCAGTGACCAGTCAGAGCTGCTGATCAGAGCTGATGGTTTGCTGATTTTCAGCTGGTCATACTGGTTCAGGAGACTTGGAGCTGGTTAAACTGGTCCAATAAAAAAATAGGATTTTTATTATAGTGTACCTGCTGGGTGCCCAGTAAGAGGCCAGTAAGTATGTGTTTCAATTCCCAACTCTTAGATGATTACCAGCTCACCAGTAGTTGCTGGAATGTTTAGTAGGGGAACACAATCCCTGGTTTGGCCAAGCCAACTGTAAATTGTCAAGTACTATACTTTAAATGACCCTTCGCTGTATTTACTGCCCTCGATAGTTCACGCTCTCTGTGCGCAGGTTTATGTGTAAAATAAAATAGTAAAAGAGAGATATGAAGCGACTAAAAGGGTAAATGATTTTAATTCTCTGTGCAGAGAGGGAGGAATGAAAGGGAGGAATGAGTTTTTCTTGCTTTAATTTGTGTTTGACAGATGCTATGTGGAAAGCGGAACAACAGTGTGGGAGGAGATGGAAAGCCAGTTAGAGAGATATCCAACTGATTTAGTATTTTTCAATAAGTTTTTGTTTACTGTGTTGTTTTGGCAGAAAGCAGAACTTTGTAGAATTTAAAAACGAGGGCAATAAAAAAAAGAAATGTAGAAGTGAGTGGGCCTCATTATCTTAGTAACTTCAAGAACTTGCTCGAAGTGGTTTTTGTTTTTTATTTTATTTTAATAAGGTTGGGGTTTTCTTTGGGGAGGTATCCATAAAAAAATCTGAAAATTATTATTCAAGGACAGGGAGATAAACGATCCAGTAATTGGCTCCCCCACGCATCTCTCTATTACACTGCATTTTCTTAAATGATTCTATTTTAATATAAATATCTGCCAGTTATTTTATACATCTGGGGTTTCTTTAGTGATTCCATTTCATAGTGTTTTAAGCTAATGGCTATGTAGGGACATAAAAAAATAAATAATTTAATTCTGACTGTTTCGAACTCAAATACGAAAACATGCTGCAGAGGTGCAGCCTTCCAGCTCTGGATATCTGGGTTCGAATCCAGTTAAAATACTCTATTGAAATGTACTTGGTATTCTCAACCAATCCCTCAGAGCAAATCGGTGAAATTAACCACACAAATTGGTGTCCCGCTTGGGATAGCCTTCATCTTAACATTTTCCTTTTTCCATTTTCCTTTGGATGTTTGGAGTTTTGCTTACAAAGTCCTAGTTGCCTAAAAAAAACTCTCATTCCTGACAAATCTCACAATGAAATGATTTTCTTATTTGAAATTATATATACAGTACTGTGCAAAAGTTTTAGGCAGGTGTGAAAAAATGCTGTAAAGTAAGAATGCTTTCAAAAATAGACATGTTAATAGATTATATTTATCAATTAACTAAATGCAAAGTGAGTGATCAGAAGAAAAATCTAAATTAAATCCATATTTGGTGTGACCAGCCTTTGCCTTCAAAACAGCATCAAGCATCAATTCTTCTAGGTACACTTGCACACAGTTTTTGAAGGAACTCAGCAGGTAGGTTGGCCCAAACATCTTGGAGAACTAACCACAGTTCTTCTGTGGATTTAGGCAGCCTCAGTTGCTTCTCTCTTCATGTAATCCCAGACAGACTCGATGATGTTGAGATCAGGGCTCTGTGGGGCCATACCATCACTTCCAGGACTCCTTGTTCTTCTTTACGCTGAAGATAGTTCTTAATGACTTTCGCTGTATGTTTGGGGTCGTTGTCATGCTGCAGAATAAATTTAGCCAATCAGATGCCTCCCTGATGGTATTGCATGATGGATAAGTATCTGCCTGTACTTCTCAGCATTGAGGAGACCATTAATTCTGACCAAATCCCCAACTCCATTTGCAAAAATGCAGCCCCAAACTTGCAAGGAACCTCCACCATGCTTCATTGTTGCCTAGACATTCATTCGTGTACGCTCTCCAGCCCTTCGGCGAACAAACTGCCTTCTGATACAGCCCAATATTTCAAATTTTGACTCGTCAGTCCAGAGCACCTGCTGCCATTTTTCTGCACCCCAGTTCCTGTGTTTTCGTGCATAGTTGAGTCGCTGGCCTTGTTTCCACGCCGGAGGTATGGCTTTTTGGCCGAAGTCTTCCATGAAGGCCACTTCTGACCAGACTTCTCCGGACAGTAGATGGGTGTACCAGGGTCCCACTGTTTTCTGCCAGTTCTGAGCTGATGGCACTGCTGGACATCTTCCGATTGCAGGAAGTAAGCATGATGTGTCTTTCATCTGTTGCAGTAAGTTTCCTTGGCCGACCACTGCGCCTCACGGTCCTCAACGCTGCCCGTTTCTTTGTGCTTCTTCAAAAGAGCTTGGACAGCACATCTGGAAACCCTGTCTGCCTTGAATTTCTGCCTGGGAGAGACCTTGCTGATGCAGTATAACTACCTTGAGTCTTGTTGCTGTGCTCAGTCTTGCCATGGTGTATGACTTTTGACAGTAAACTGTCTTCAGCAACCTCACCTTGTTAGCTGAGTTTGGCTGTTCCTCACCCAGTTTTATTCCTCCTACACAGCTGTTTCTGTTTCAGTTGATGATTGTGTTTCAACCTACATATTGAATTGATGATCATTAGCACCTGTTTGGTATAATTGTTTAATCATACACCTGACTATATGCCTACAAAATCCCTGACTTTGTGCAAGTGTACCTAGAAGAATTGATGCTGTTTTGAAGGCAAAGGGTGGTCACACCAAATATAGATTTGATTTAGATTTTTCTTCTGTTCACTCACTTTGCATTTAGTTAACTGATAAATATAATCTATTAACATGTCTATTTTTGAAAGCATTCTTACTTTACAGCATTTTTTCACACCTGCCTAAAACTTTTGCACAGTACTGTATATTTAAAAAAGGAAAAGAAACAATAAATTTAAATGACAAATCTTTCAATCTTTTCAGTCTTTTTCAATTTATTCTTCAAGACAGTAATTTAATTTCAGTAATTTATTTAGTACTTATAGTATAAATTATAATTCAAAGTTATTTAATAGCTAGTTATCTTCAGAAAAACTAAACAAATAAAACATAAAACAGCTCCCATCCAGATAGCTGGTCTGGGAGTAAAAACGCCTGGTTTTGATGCTTCCGTGTGTTTTGTGTCAATCAAAACTGTAATCTTTTGATATTTCTTTAGAAAACACAGTTTAACTAAAATATATATATATATATATATATACAGATTGTGTGTATTCAACAAGTCCCCTGATGCCTGGATAAATAATATTCTCGCAACAGGAAATTGGAGACAAGCCAAAGAAAATCAATTGCGATCTCCGCTGATAAAAGAGTGCATTACTCAGCACATGAATAGAAACATTTTAATAAATGGGTGAAGTGAGCTGGCTAAGCCTGATAAGGAGACAATAACTTTCAAAACAAGGTCTATACCTTCAGCAACTGAGTAAAAACAACCCTCTCTCTTTATCTGACAGGAAATTAAATCAAAAGCTGTCTTCGGGCTTTCTCTGAGCCAAACCTATTTGATGATACTAAATGATTCCTTCTGACCTTCACCACCTTTGTAATATTTCAGAATTTGTTAAAGCACAGGACAATTTAAATTTCACAATTCTTTTTCTTAGAATTGTAGAATTTCAGCCAGTATTTTATAATTAATTGGCATCTTAGCCCTTTGAATTGAATGGAAAGGTAAGGGCTGGGCATGAACCGCAAACCATACAGTTCAACGAATCTTTAGAGAACTTTACTTTAGAGAATCATGTGTTTCGCAAGCCAACATACAGGCTACAGCTTATATGCAAAGAATGCAGATATTAAACTTACCTGTTTCAACTACAGCGGTCAAGATTCTGCCCCATTAACGAATTGGCATCTCAGGCCATTGATTCAAATGGAAAGGCTAGAGCTTGACGCTAACCGCGCAGCATATGTTTCAAAAGACAAAATGTCTTACCATTCAAATAAAGAACAGGCTTTCTAGACCTTGTACAGCAGCTACAAATGCATTGATTGAGTTGTAATTCACAGGAGAGGGTTCCTCCATATTGAGCCAAAGACTGCAGCCCACTAGGTTAGTCCACAGAGAAGACCTCCCAAATCTCCCATACCACAAATTAGGTGACTTGTCTACCTCAATGCCAGCATTACAAGACAATGACCAGCGTGGCAAATAAACTTGCAGCCAACTACCCACTGTAAAATACAATCACTTAACAGACCTCATTTCAGCTTTCAAAATGGCAAGGGTAGTACAGTATGTGCCAACAATGTAAATCCTCCTGCATTGAGTCAGTCAATTAACCAATGTGTAGCACAGATATACAATTGGCCAAGGTTTCAGCACATTTAACACAGCGCTGTAAACTAGCAGTGTTAAAATATTATTTCTGTAGATGAACAAATTACAACTTCTAAAAATCTTTCTCTTACGTTGTACATCAGTACACAAACAGCTCACTTTTTTTTTGCCAAGAATAACACATATGTTTAAAATGTGCAAGTCTGAATGAAATAAATGTTCCCTACTGTATCAAAAATTCATTGTTGCTTTATTTTGAGTCATCATTTGATTTGTAAATCCAGATCCTCAGCAGAACTGCTTGAGATTGTACTTTTGTTGTACTTTACTAATTGGCAAAGCTGCACATGGAAGCGGACTGCATAACACCTGTGTGGCGTTTAGGCCGGTTCTTTACTGCTCATTATGATTCAACGATACAGGTTCCATGTAGATTGCAGCTGCTTTGCCGGTCAAATACAGGCCTTAGAAGACACCATGGTGTGGCAATCTTACCGGGCAAGAGGTCAGAAGTGGAGTGCGGTGCTGGATAGGTCTTGACCAGCTGCCAGTCAAAATCATCTTCCTCGCCCTGGTTGTACTCACAAAGGCTGGGATCAGAGCCTTCATCGAAGGTGCAACCACCTGGAGACAAGAAGGGGGGTGGAGAGGGAGAGTTTAATCACAGACAAGTCACCATAGCAACACAGACACACAAGGGGCCAGGTTTACTAAGCACCAGTGTGAAATTTGTTACACACTTTTCAAAGTGAAATGTTTTAGAAAATTGACAATTTGTTTTTGTCTAGTTCTAAAAAAAAAAAAAAAAAAAAAGCTTAGAAATAAGCAAATGTTGCACTGCAGCAAAGGTTTAGGAAATCTGAACCAGTATCTCCCTATATAAAATGTTATATTTTTCACAGTTCCCTCTCTCCCAAACAAAAACAAAATCAGCACACACAAACAGCCCTTATAACCATGTAATAATTGCACAATACCTGAAGTAAAAAATATTTGTATAAAACCAATGAGTTTATTGTATTATAACCAAATGCAATCTATAACATCTATAGGAGGCTTGGTGTGTATGCTAAAAGCTTGGTGAAGACTGGTGCAAAGGCAAGTCAGTTAGACATGTAGAGTGTGACAGACAGACAGACAGACAGACAGACAGACAGACAGACAGACAGAATCAGTGATAAGGATCCCGTTTTTGAACAATGAACCTAAATAAAACAATGCTAAATAGTGTGTGCTGCAGTCAAGAGTAGTTAAAAAAACGAAAGCATTCCCAGCGCTGTACTGGTGTGGTAGCAGCTTGTATTGGTCCCATTGTGGTACCATTGCTTCTCTGTATATCAAAATAAGATAATGCTACAACTGTACCAATAAACATCCAAAGCCATTGTAGCGTCCCTCTGCATTGCAGACACATCATAAGCAGGGACAGTGTTAACATGAACAGTCACTAGAATAATTATCCTTATTTTATTTCATATAGTAGTTCAAGAGTAGTTTATAAGTATTCACATTGCTATTAATGGATCTGAAAAAAGTTTTCTAGCAATTATTTTCTACAATATTGTCCTACAATAACATCCTAGATCTCCTTTCTGACTGCGTCCTGGGAGATATTACAGACAAAATCAACAAGACTGAGTCAATATCTTACATTGTATTCATTCAAACACACATCAATTAATAACATTCATGAGCACAGCAGGGTCTCAAATAATACTGTTGCAACGTTTTTAAAGGACCACAGGCTGGGTATAATCTAATTGCAGTAATATATCATAAACTTGATGAACCCCAAAGGCAAAAACTAAATATACCCAAATTACATTTAATAGCTGGAGCCTGTATGGTTTTTTTGACAGGTAGGTACGGCTTAGTGTCGTGCTTATCTTTTCCCATTGGCTTTGGATCGCAATTAGATCAGGTCTAGGTGTGGTTGCCCACAGCGATGAGTCTATTACAGCGCAGCACAGGGGTCTTTCTCTTGCTGAGCCTGTTCTAGTTTTACCCCCCGTTGGTATTTTGATCTGACATTTTTGTGTCTGGCCTGTAACACTTTACACGTGTTGGCATTTCATTTGCCACGTTTCTGCCCAGTTCTATATTCAGTCTTTTTTGATTTCCTGGATGGCTATAGGTGTGCCGGCAACTCCCACAAGCTCTGAGCAAATCTGACAAGTTTGTGATGAGGAGCAAGTATTCATACCAACCGCTAATCCCATCTATTCATTCTTCAAGAATCACATGATGCACTTTTAGTAGCTTAGCAGTGTTTTTGTTTCCCTTGTAAGGAGCTAAGGAGCTGTGTGCCTTAATGAAGATGTGTGCATCTTGATTGGGAAGCAGATCTGAAGGTTGAATTGCCTGGATCTCTGTGCTGATTTCTCTTGCTTGTTGACTTTGCTCTTGATATCTGCACTGCTTGGATAATGTGCTACAGAATGAACCATCTAGCTCACGGGGAATTTCCTTGTTTTCTGTATCCGTTTCAGAACGGAATACCACCATCTGCCACATCCTAGGGATTACCAAAGTGAAAGCAATGTGTGTATTCATGTGGTGTGCTCGGTCTTTGTTTCTATGCAGGTTCTTTATTGGGTTTTTAGTTAGGTCTTGCTGTCAGCAAGACTGCCCCAGTTTCTTGAATGTTAAACAAGCCGAAGTGTGAGCCGAGTTAAGTGTGAATACAATAATTTAGATTTACCAGCTTTTATATTTCAGTTTAAATATGATACTCAGTACTGGTAGGCATGAAGAGGGATTTTTGTCAGCACCAGCCTGCAGGTTCTGTGGTTAAAGAAAGAGGGGGGTGGGGTAAGGCACTTGTCCTTCAACTCTGGCTACCACCGGGTAAAGGAACTGAATTTATTTAATCTGGAACAAAGAAGTTAAACCTAACCAAGAAGCGCAGCACACAAACCAGGACCAGAGGACAGGAGTTAGACATTACATGGAGTTTAGGACAGCGGGGGGCAGGAGAAATTTCGTTACACAGAGAAAATGTTGAGAAATGTATTGCCCGGTTGATTTCTGACCCGTGGTGTGTGAATAAATATTTCAAAAAAAGAGGAGTCGGCAATATGTTTGAAAATATAACGCTGTGATACGGACAACATGGGACAGCAAAGGTAACGTAATGCACCCTTTAAACACTGCAGGGTGTTCTGCAACACTTAACATGCAATTACAAACATCATAAGTCACGTTTATGGTGAAAACGTCGTTGCACATACAGTACAGGACACAGCAAACAATGTAGAATTATTGTATAACCAAAATCTCATTAAAAAAGAAGAATTCCAATGCATCCCCTTTTGTGACTATCCCTTTTATAGAGTAGACTGTGTACTACGTATTTGACAAATGAGTTTTCACGGTTTGAGGTCCCATGCTTTATTCCACTCTAAATTTGACCTTTTCAATCTATATGTAAATTGAGAATGAACCTTAGAAATCCTGTGTTCGCACACATTTTCACACACTTACACATCCTCAGTGTGAAGGAAACTTTGCTCAACCAGCTATTAACTAACTACAATTGGATCAATCAAATGACAAGGTTATATCATAGGTGTGGATACTAGATTAGACAAACAGAGAACAGTTTGTTCATGCTCAGTTATTGGGATCAATTAAGACCCGACTTGAGTTATGGACTCAATCCATAACCAGGAACAGGATGAGCATTGATGTGCCCTAGAGTCAGCGATGCTCTGTTGAGTAAGAGTGTCAGTGGATGGGACTGTGTAATTACTGCTGGAGGACAGCAGCTATTCTGTAAAATGTTCCATTGAAATCCAATGTGAATGTTCCTAACTTAAACATTGAGAGAAAAGATAATACCACAGTTACTTGATTTCATTTCTATTTCAGTATTGTTGCGAGTCTGCAATTTAAAATAGCGCAGGCTGATTACAAGAGCAGAGCGCGGGGCATCAGAAGCATATGAATATTTCATGCTGAAATTTTATAAAATCCAAATGAATATTATTGGAAAGGGCTCCACTGAATTATCTTTTTAAACAAAGGAGCGAATGCTCTCTGTATCAAAATGAAACACTGGAGAATTTCGAACATGGCTATATCAGGGTTGCATTTCACAGCCTTTAAAGTTCTCTTTTTAGAATTATTAACATTGCTAAATTCTCTGCCAAAATGGTACTATAGACAGCCGTGCCCATGGTGTGCCCTCTCAGCTCCATGGCGAGACTGGCACATGCCCCTGTTCCTGTTCCTGTGTGCTGCTGCTCAGACACCCCCATTCTCACACCTTTGAAAGATTCAAACTGGCAATTGCTCAAGTTCACACTACTTAATAGTGTTGTTTCCCAAAGGATTTGACAGAAATATGTACAATACATGGTCAAAGCTCTTGCACTGTATGTTTTACTTCTTGAGCAAACTGTCATTGATCACATCCTACTGCTGCAAGTAACAGGCTCACATAGCAACATGAGAATGCTCAGCAGATTTCAGAAAGTGAGTAATTCTTCATCTGAAACTATCTGAGGAGTGTCAAAACTAAATGGACAGTCACCAAGGTCTGCTCTCTGGTTAAGCATAGTCCACAGAAGGCTGTAGAAAGCATACACAATGTTAGCAGTCAGTTACCAGGAAGCAGTACATGCAAAAAAAAAAGAAGATTAAATCTGCATTCAAGTAAAATAAACAAGAAATAGGGGGGCAGCTAATAATAGGCAAGACGCCTTTGTTTGTACCCCCTTTAAAAATTGGCACAATTTAATAGATTTAAAAAAAGGAAGGAAGAAAGATTAACAATTCTAAATTCCATAACTGTGCAATCTTTGAATGCTGAAACAGGCTGTTTGAATGATATGCCTTACACAGTAAATACAGAAACATTAATGCAAACCCTCCGAGTTTTAAACCCTCTGGGTTAGCTAGTATCTAAGCAAGAAAAAAAAAACTCCCAGCTTTAAAGAAGGAATATCACAGGAGGGTCATGGCACAAACATCAAGGGAGGCGACTAAAAACAGTAACATCTCAAAAGTTTCATAAAAAAAAGTATTAAAGTTTGAAACTTGAAGTGAAATAAATCAAACACTACCTAACCACAAAACAAGGCACTAGCCATAACCACATCACAAAACCAGCACACAATTCAGCACACTGGGTACTACTGAAGGCAAAGAAAGGTCAAGGATTGCATGGCTAAAGAGAGTAAGCAGCTCCCTGGCTCCAAGAGGAATACTGGCTGTTCATGTGCTAGAATTCAAATCAAATGCTGATCGCCTAATTCTGATACGCTCCTTATACTAATGAATGTCAATATCAAGTTTCTTCACAATAGGAAGAGTGCTTCTCAAGATATACCCATACAAAATATCCTACAAACATACAGTCAGACCCTTTTAATATATCTTGAAGGGGACAGAGCAAAAATGGTGACAGTAAGCAGAGATTAAATTTATCAATAGTTCACCAATAACCTAGCAGCAAAACCAAAAAAGCACAGAAGTCTAGATACAACAAATACATTTTGCTTTGGCACTCAAATACAGTACTAGGTATTACATTGATTAAAATATGAAGGTCATGATACGATAAGTATCACAAGACAATCTTGATGAGCTACTAGTTTGTAGCATAAAACAATCAAATGCCCATTTCATGATGGACTAGTTTGCTCAAATTAAATGAGACAGGGACAGTATGTATTCATAACTCCTGTATAGTCTTCATTAAGGAAATATTTGGTAAATTACAATGAGCTATGTGGTGCTTTTTAAAAGCAATACATACTGTACCTCTATTACGATACAGTATCATTTAACGAACGTTATCCCCATCACAATGCATCGATACACAATGAACCGTTACATCCCTGGAGGGTTATATTGTCGGGTAATATTCAGTGGGTTTGACTGTACATACATACATAGGCAGTCAGTAGATCAATGTATACGTCTCTGCGGATAGGGGATAACAAGTAAATGACCAGTTGTTGCAGTGCAGGTGGATCTGTCAGTTTCCACACTATGGATCTCGCTTGCTGTCTCCCTCACTGGCAGCCCTGTCATACGGTGTATTAATACATGCTGGAGGTACTGTGTTCGGGTGAAGGAGTACACAAGGGCAGAAGATGTGACTCAAAGAAATAAACACAGTAGGATGAAATGCACCCTGATGATGACTTCATTGGTCCTGTGCTGTCAGTAATGTTTCACGAGTCACGAACAAACCGTATTTCTTATTACATTCTAAAAGGAACCTTGGGGAAAAAAATCTGTATTATAATATTCACACTATTTTGTTAGCATCCCATGCATTATTGGCCTGAAAACGAGAATGCATTGCCAATTCTATCCTATCACAGCATTTTTCAGAAATACCGGACGTCTTGCCATCTGGGCACCAGTCTGTCAGTCACTTCCTAAACTCAATGATGTAATCTTACATATACCTGTACAGAATATAAGATACACACAACACTGATGTGGCAACATGACAGACACACTGATACTGTGGAACAAAACAAGTAGCTTATAACTAGTGGTAGAACGACTACTGATTTGACAGAGTTGAATAGTTGAGGTAAAAATAGCCCAGTAGGTGAATGTACTGTTTCGTTACGTTTTTAACTATATATTCACACTGCTTGAGCATTTTAAATACTCTTTTTCTATTGTTCTAAAATGTATTTTACAGTATATATTAAACAGTAGGATTCACAATCATGTGATGTGCGACTAGTCAGCTATGTGGTGCTACTCCTGCTTACAACACATCTGCAAATATCTACCTGTATAATAATCTATTTATTAATGAAAGCTGTAAGTGCAAGAGCATGTTATTTTAAAGGTATATTATCTCATGTGGGTCAAAGTACCAAGTCTACTATAAATCACAAACCAACAGAAAGGTAAAACGTGTTTGTGTTTCCTATTTGTTAGTGCTTGACTTTGGCTACTAGCTGTTATCTTGTCAATTTGGTCATATTACAGCGATTAAAACACTTCCAAATTAGTGCTAATAAGAGGTGGAAGAAGAAAGTGCATTTCAAACTTTAAAAAGTATTTTATTTTTTTAATTCTAATAATTATTGACTTTGATCTTTATATATATATATATATATATATATATATATATATATATATATATATATATATATATATATATATATATATAGAAACACTGAGACAAAGTTTCTAAACCCTATCAATCAGTACACTAGTAGCCAGAATCTAGGTTAAATGGTGTCGTATTACAGAGATTGCAAAACCCTAGAAAATTACTTATAAAGCATTCATGTTAATAACAGTAAATCAACCCCAGCTGGAAGTGAATAGCATCTGAAAACAAGTCATATTTCATTATTGTCAAGCAACCAATTGGTAGAAAGCAGAATGCTGTAAATGACATATGGCGGTACGCTTGGGTTATCCCAAGCACGCAAAACAAAGAAAACCCCCCACAAAAAAATGAAGACTGACGATTCCCAAATTATTCTTAACCTTCAGGCACGATGACTCTTGCTGGTGGGAGACCATTCTACAGCGCTGGATGGAGACCGAGAAACCCCTAAATCACACCTAGTTACACTCTTCTGGAAAGAAGCACTACCAGTGCAAGGACAGTGACCACTTGAGAAGTATGTTCACGTAGCGTATACGTTAATGTGCGTTCATTTTAAACATTTACTATTTCCTTTCCTTTATATTTTAAGAGCCCCCACTCTTCAGCTGCTTATTTGTACATTGCATTGTCCTTTTTTCTTTTTCTCCTTTATTTTCCTGTATTTGTCCTTTATTATTGTAGGCTATGATTTAAAAAGACATTAAAAAGAGTGTAGTTTGCAGAACTGTTCGGGAGACAGGTCTGCAGGATGCAGCAGGGTGCTGGCAGTCTGGCACGGTGCCCGTGAGGGAGGTCAAGGTCGTCGAGGGTCGCCCTGATGCAGGCCTCATCTGAACAGGTGTGAGAGCAGCAGGCCCATATGTCTCCCTAAAGGAGGGACCTTCCCCAAGATTAATGGAGAGGAAGTGTGTGGCTGCAGATCAGAGACAGGGAGTACTGACCTCCACAATGACGGCACTCCCCAAGACCTGCTCTGTTTATCATGTGCTAGACTGGCCCAACTCAGGCCCCTTTTAACACCTTCATGTGTACAATCCAGTTTAGAAAAGCCATACCTTACTGTGATCAGGAGCCTATTCACAAAGTTGTTAACTCATGAGTTATTTAAAAAAAAAAAAAAAGAAAAAAAAAAAAAAAATCTATGAATTAAATGCAGTTATGCTGTGTGAATAGGCTCACTATTCCACTGTCTGGCCACTTTATTAGGATCTGGACAGAATATTGGACCCAACGTGGCATAGACATGGTGCTGGGGGGTATTAATCTATTCAGGCAATAATATTTCATGCAATTGGTGCAGAGAGGTAAAGGATCATGATGCCTTCAATTGGATTGAAATCCAGAGATTGTGTGCATGAAGTCCCATGCCCCTCAAACTATCAGCCCACAATTTTGGTTGGGTGCATTAACGTCTTGGAAGAATTCATCTCCAGAGTGGTACAAGTGTTGCACTGTTGGGTGTACATGATGGATTTGATCAACAGCAGGTGTATGGTGCTGTTATGCAGGGATCACATGCCCAAATCCAATTAGTAAGACATGTCCAAATAGTGGCTAGCAACTGTACAGTGTAAAAATAATTGCGGGTCTACTTTATTTAATGTGCATTTTTCTTTATTGCTTATGGGGAAATGCTAAAATCCATGTGTGTTTATATATATATATATATATATATATATATATAGATATATCTATATATATATATATATATATATATATATATATATATATATATATAGATATAGATATATCTCACACACAAACCTTTTGAGATCAGCACTGTTTAATGAAACACCGTGCGATTTTCCCATTACTGTCTATAGAAAATGTCAACATGTGTCATGTTCTTCACAGCACATACCATCCACGAATTCAAATTATTTTTCAAATACACCAAAACTTCCCTGGAGTTGCAACTCTCAACTCTGCTGCAAAAAATGCCGGAAGCTGCATTGCAAATGACAGCTTCCCCTTTATCAGGTTTTCAGCGAGTATTTTGGATTCTATGCTGGGCTAACCACAGAGTGTATGCATTAAGTATTGGACACCATTACAGCACAAACCCAGCGTGTGTCCTTCACAAGCGACTTTAGAGACTCAGGCTTAAAGATCTTGGCTACAGATATGATATGAGATGCAGCATGTGGTCCAGCCACTGCCAAAGTATCATATTTCTAAAAATGATTTTTCAGCTGCAGACAGGTTTTTCTGTTGTGTTTTTTTACTGGAACACTATAGGGCTTCAAAAACCTTAAGTTTATTCTAAACTACTCTTGCTTATCACAAATGAAATGACAGTAACATAGATGAAGGCAATATAGGGCTTATTTTTTGGTCTTTTTACATGGTTTATTATTTGGCAATAGTCTGGGTTTTTGTAGATGTCCAAAATCTGATAACATTTTCTGTATGTATTCACACAATTAAAGTCAAATTAGAGTGAGATGTCAAAAATAAAATAGCTATGAGTATTTAGTGTATATGCCATGATCAACTGAAACGCATAGCAATTTTTATGAGCGAGAGCAGAGACCAAAATGGGTACGAGTGAATCTGTGAATAAGAACATAAGAAAAATGTACGAATGAGAGGAGGCCATTCTGCTCATCTAAACTCGTCCGCTTCCTAGTAGCTGACTGATCTCAAAACTTTGTCAAGTTGGGTCTTAAAGGATCCAAGTGATTCTGCCTCAACAACATGACAGGAGCCCATTCCATACCCATTCCTCACCACTCTCTGCAGGGAGAAGTGTCTCCTTCCCTCTGTCCTACTTTATCAACTCCTCTTAAGATTTTAACAGAAACAGATCTACCCAAGTGTTATTGTTCTTGGGTTTCTTAAAAAAAAAAAACACACACACACACAAGCCTGTCAATCGCATTCAACACTGTCATTTCAAATGGAGTCCTTCAGTAACATGAAAAAGTTTATGATTTATGACGTACTGTATGCACATGTAGAAATACTAGTTTGACATACCAAAAAATGTCCACTGCAGTAGCTCAGTTAGGCTGTGTGTAAAGGGTTACTCAATGAGAGAAAACTGATGAGCCCAGAAGCACTGCACATTGCCTTGGAGGAGAAGGCAGGCTTGTTTACACTGGGCCACACACATTTAGGACATACACAAACTGTATGCAAGGCTAATTGGAAGATTGGCATTGCTGGAAGGCCCTGAGCTCAAACTGCAGTAGACAAAATAGTTTTGCATTATGGGTTCAAGGCAGAACCAAGACTGCAAATTGCACTCCACAACGGACACAATTCTGTGCAGATATCTGGAAGGTCAAATAACATTTCCTATGTTGACAAATTAATATTGAAGGACTATGCAGAATGTCTTCAAAAATTATATGAATCAGGAATGAGCACATGAGTTTAAGATGCAATGCCCCATATGGATTTAAAAACAAATTTTACATTTTTAATAACGAGCATGCAGGTCACAATTGTAAAGGCCTGGTGTTGCAGGTAGGAGCAGGTGCAGGAGTAGGAGCAGGTGCAGGACCAGGGCTGTTTAGAATACAGAGTTACACTACGGTTTCAAAGAAGGAAGATTCTGTGCCTGCAGTCGAAACACCCTTGAAATGTGAACAAAGCCAACAAGGTCTGGACTGAATACATAGAAGGGAAAAACGCTGTAAACACTAGTCCCAGTCATAGTATCATATAAACAGGGCTTCTGTTTTTCCCCCCTTTTCAGTGTCTCTTTGTAGATGGCCAAACCTTTTTATTTTCTGTGTTTTTTTTTTAATATATATCATCCGTAAATAGAATAGACAGATTCCGATGTGTGCAGACAGCCAGAGAACTGAAATCCAGTAACAGCACAGATGGGCATTTCAGTGTGTGCTGTATTGCAACAAAATACAGCAACTGCACTATGAACAAGCTAACACAAAATAAGCAGCCTTATCATCAGTGTTTATTGGTGAATGCCTAAAATGGCAAACCCTACATGTCAAAAGTGAGCATGCTTGTGTAGCACCACAGCTTCAAACCCAACCTGTAGAAGCACACTTGAACTGGAGCCAGAATAAAGAAATAGAAAAAAAAAGAGAATCTAAGTCTTCAACTTTCAGACCCATTGTGGTGCTCTTGCTCTCAGTCCTTTTTATTTTGCCATTGATCTGATTAGATGCAGACCCTGAGCAGAAAAGCATCTCTTCTAGCAGAATAAGCTTTTGTTCTCATTATTCAGCTCAAGGGACGGTTTCTTGCAGGACAGCCAGAAACCCTGCTGTCCTGTTATCACACCGTGACCTATTGTTCAAATAAAACTGCACAGCAGAAACAACGGTAATACACATTAAAATATAGAAAGATAGATAGATAGTGGATGGGAAGTGTACAAAATAGAATGGCACAAGAAGGTATTTAATTAGCATTGCTCTACAGTAATGACAGTCAGACTGAGTATACTAGTCCTGTAAGTATTTCCTGTAAAAGGTTTTCAGCATAATGTGGAAAAAAGGCAATGACCTTTAAAATGTTTCTTTCTGAGCTTGCATCAATACATTTCTAACTGCTGCAGTATTAGCAGAATTGGAACTTCTAGAATGACAAACTCACAGGGTCAATTGGAATGTTGCACTTAAACTTAAGAAAGTTACAGGCTCAAACTTCAACTTCAGTGTACCAGCAGTGGATTAATTTAGCCCCGTTTTACAGGTAATTCAAACCCCCCTGAGGTTTTACTGTGTTTTTTATTTCACTCTTCAAGTCTGCTTTGTATTTCCAAATGATAATTATTTTCAAAAATAATCCTTAAACCAACTGTCCACAACTGGCTCTTCCTGATTGAAAACCTGCACACATTTGCTTATCAGACGCACCACTATCTTTGTTGAGCAAGATTGCTATTGAAAATGGTTTGGCTGTGCTGCCATAAACCAAGCATGGTCTGGCATTAGTTAACCAAGTTAACACGTCACTGAGATTTTTTTTGACTTCCCGGTGATTGTGGCTGAATAGTTGCACATGACTCTCACGCAGCTTATGTAGGTCTAGTGGATCATATGAGTTTACATACACTGAAGATATCTGTGTCTCATGTTTTAGCCAGTCAGAGTAATATGATATGGTACCTGTAGAAGAGTATTTGAGCTTACTCTTAACGAAAGCTGGTGAAAAGCTGGGGTTTTTTTATTATTATTTAAGAGTTATGGGTTCGAAACCCAGTTTGCAATTTTTCTTTCAGTACATTTTTATTTTATTTTTTAAATTGCAATAACATTGTACTGCTGGTTGCTATTGCTCCCAGACATCTGGTGATATTAAAACCTGCTGGACCCTCCCTTCAGCAGGAGCTTCAATAAACTAGAAACAAAATTAACTTCAAAACAGGGCCAGCTTGCTTTTTTCCTGTCAACAACCAACAAGCTGCCTCCCTATATTACCAACATGCTATGACCAAGACGACACTGCCGAGGTAAAATGACCCAGGAAGTTCAAGTACAATATATTTCTTATTAAAAAGGCACAGACAATGGAAAACTCTTTTAAACAAAAGCAGTCATGTCATGTTTTAAAATTAAAATACATTTTTGCTATAACATGTGTTTCTTTTCAAAACTGTACATTTGTGACCTATAAGTGCAAAACAGGTAAGCTATAATCACTTTTGGCCAGTCAATGTAGCAGCTCACTGACAGACCAGCCCTACACTCACCCTTTTTCTCAACAGAGTGTGTTGCCTTTGCCAGGGTCACCAGCTTGTTAAGCAAGTCTGCTCAGGGCCCTTTGTGTTTGCCTAATCAGATTTGCAAGGCAGGGCTTCAGCGCGCACACAGGCCCTGCCAGACGAAGAGAAAGGGGTGAGCGGGCCAGTCGAGATACACAGAGCAGTTTGGATGCCCGCCTGGGCTTCCTGGCAAGCTTGTTAAGACATACGGCTGTGCTGTCAGGTCTGTGATGTCTCTGTGCAGTACTGCAGCGCTTGCATTTTCAGGGCTCTGCCCAGCTGCCCTCAGTGTGTACAATACAGCCGCCCACTTCCTGAGTTCACAATAATTAGACAATGCATAGACGGGGTGGCAATTTGGCGATGCATAATTTTGGATTGTCCTTTTGACAAAGGGTCACTGTTCTTATGCTGGGATTCGGATGTAAATATATTGATACAATGTGTTTGTTTGAGAAAGCGCTGGTTTCCAAAGAGGCCTTGTTTCCCCACACGAGTGGGAAGTCAAGATATCTTCGCATTTTTATTAAAAGTTGCAGCGTATTCAATATATATATATATATATATATATATATATATATATATATATATATATATATATATATATATACAGTACTGTGCAAAAGTTTTAGGCAGGTGTGAAAAAATGCTGTAAAGTAAGAATGCTTTCAAAAATAGACATGTTAATAGATTATATTTATCAATTAACTAAATGCAAAGTGAGTGAACTGAAGAAAAATCTAAATCAAATCCATATTTGGTGTGACAACCCTTTGCCTTCAAAACAGCATCAATTCTTCTAGGTACACTTGCACAAAGTCAGGGATTTTGTAGGCATATAGTCAGGTGTATGATTAAACAATTATACCAAACAGGTGCTAATGATCATCAATTCAATATGTAGGTTGAAACACAATCATTAGTTCAATATATATATATATATATATATACAGTACTGTGCAAAAGTTTTAGGCAGGTGTGAAAAAATGCTGTAAAGTAAGAATGCTTTCAAAAATAGACATGTTAATAGATTATATTTATCAATTAACTAAATGCAAAGTGAGTGAACAGAAGAAAAATCTAAATCAAATCCATATTTGGTGTGACCACCCTTTGCCTTCAAAACAGCATCAAGCATCAATTCTTCAAGGTACACTTGCACAAAGTCAGGGATTTTGTAGGCATATAGTCAGGTGTATGATTAAACAATTATACCAAACAGGTGCTAATGATCATCAATTCAATATGTAGGTTGAAACACAATCATTAACTGAAACAGAAACAGCTGTGTAGGAGGAATAAAACTGGGTGAGGAACAGCCAAACTCAGCTAACAAGGTGAGGTTGCTGAAGACAGTTTACTGTCAAAGTCATACACCATGGCAAGACTGAGCACAGCAACAAGACATAAGGTAGTTATACTGCATCAGCAAGGTCTCTCCCAGGCAGAAATTTCAAGGCAGACAGGGGTTTCCAGATGTGCTGTCCAAGCTCTTTTGAAGAAGCACAAAGAAACGGGCAACGTTGAGGACCGTGAGCGCAGTGGTCGGCCAAGGAAACTTACTGCAGCAGATGAAAGACACATCATGCTTACTTCCCTTCGAATCGGAAGATGTCCAGCAGTGCCATCAGCTCAGAATTGGCAGAAAACAGTAGGACCCTGGTACACCCATCTACTGTCCGGAGAAGTCTGGTCAGAAGTGGCCTTCATGGAAGACTTGCGGCCAAAAAGCCATACCTCCGATGTGGAAACAAGGCCAAGCGACTCAACTATGCACGAAAACACAGGAACTGGGGTGCAGAAAAATGGCAGCAGGTGCTCTGGACTGATGAGTCAAAATTTAAAATATATATATACTGTATATATACAGGGCAGCTGGCTCTTTGAGCTAAAATATATATATATATATATATATATATATATATATATATATATATATATATATATATATATATATATATATATATATATATATAGACACCAATTAATATATTGGTGTGCATTAACTAAACAGTTTAGCCTTCAGTGCACTACCAGTTCATACTTATATTCCCAGAAGGAAAGGAACACAAAACGGTATGTCAGTTCTTAAATAGACATGCTCCCAAAATAGGTAGAAAATGTGATACGGAGTACCAATCTTACATAGAAAGACATGCAATAAGCAAGCTATAT
Organism: Acipenser oxyrinchus oxyrinchus; assembly: GCA_030684275.1. NCBI lineage: Eukaryota > Metazoa > Chordata > Actinopteri > Acipenseriformes > Acipenseridae > Acipenser > Acipenser oxyrinchus. The sequence goes on along the minus strand of CM060273.1, from coordinate 16,163,305 downwards.
CCTAATTCAAAACATTAGATTCTGCTATTTCTCATCCCAAAATGGATACTCAAGGCTGAGCTTAGTCTAGCAACATGACCCTGATGGATGTAAAAATATATATTAGGAAAAACTACCAACAAGAGCAAATGCAGCATTTCTTACATCCACCTGGGTGTGTACTTGAGAGAAGAGGCCACAGGGTGCGTTCAGCTGCTGACACTTTGATATCCAGCAGAGTGTTAATGTGTTTAAAGGGGTCGCATTGCAGGCAGGCTTTTAGTGGCAGGTTTAGCTTTCTTATCCATTACCTTTATCCCCCATTAAGTAACGGGAGGTTTTATATTATCAAACTCCATTGCAAGGCTCTATGTTTTTTATGCCCCCTTTCCCCCTAGTAAGCATGCATTAATTAGTCAAGATTAACATGTGTTCCAGATCTTCAGCCACTGATGATGTAAAGACACCTGTAAAACCTGCAGGACTGGGACTCTCCAGGACCAGGCCTGGAGACCCCTGCCCTACTGAGATGCAGCAATTAAATTGAATGACCGACTATTGATTGCCTTTTATTTTTCCTCAATTAAGACACTCAATGATCAATGCCATATTTGGATCCCCATGTCTACATTATATTCCTCGCACATGCATGCTTTCAGTTTAAAAAACTTTTGTGAAGAGTCAATCGTTTACCTTCTTGCTTTTGAATAATAACGTTTTCTCAATGCATATTCTACATTGTTGTGTATAATGATATACATATGCATGTTTTTGAAGACTTCTGGTGAAGAGTCTACACATGTTCTTGCATTTGACTAATAAAAGGTCTTCAAAGCATTAATTACTGTATATATAAATGTCTGATATTGAATTAGGAAATGGGTTGCTGATTGAAACTCTAGTCACCCTACATGAGGAATGAGTTCTTGTAAAAAGTCAAAAGTTGCATCTAATTATCCACTTTGAAGATATAATATTTTGATGATAGCTAACTGGAATGCCCATGCCAAGACTCTAAGTACATGGTAATAATCACCAGGCTCTGCACCGACTTGTCTCTGTGGGAAATGTGCATTCCAGACGTAGCTGCTGGAGAATTTCAGTGCACCAGAAACCTAAAGCAACACTGTACAGGATATGAATTAAAACCAAACGCACACAGAGACTGGAAATGAAACATTTGACAACATGTCTGAGTTTCTGCAATAGCAGTTGTTACTCAGACTGGTAGAGCTTAATCTTGGTAATTACCATTGAAGTAACCCATTTCTGAAGTTAAAGAAGAAATATCCCACCCTCTCATTCTGCACTGCTATTGAATAGATAGCATGTGTGGTGCCTTAGAACGTATTAGCAGACTGGAGGCACACATTGTATTTGATTTGTAATGGTATTTTTTATAGCATTTCTAAACAATAAAACTGGCAGACGCATTTTGCACTCCTGAAGGAACACACGTAAGTTGCTTCAGGGAGTGAGTCCTTGGAGGAAAAATAATTCTGATAATTTTGCTTTTTTAGACAATGATGCATTTACAAAGGAAAAAGATATATATATAAAAATAAAACATAGCGTGCCTAGTCTTTTGGTCAGCAATCGGTTTGTGAATTCCCATTTTGTCAAATATTTGTTCTCTAGCATCAAGAACCTGTTGAACAATATCATAGACTGTTTAGAAAGTACATTTTAAAGTCAACATATTCTTAAAACAGTTGGCCGTCCAGATATTTTCAGAACTCTCGAGGCAAGTGGGTGGAGGGGTTTCATTAAAACCAACAAACTAGTCCACCCACCGCTGTTCATTAGGCATTCAAGTTTGTCTGTAACAGAGCTTCACGACCCACTGAACAGGGAATTTGAATTTAAAAGATAAAAAAAAGACATTTTTCAACGGGAGGGGGATATTGCCATTTCTAATTAAATAATGCCCAGATCCTGGGATTCATGGATGACTGCCTAGCGGTTCTGTTGTGAGCTCAGTGCCAAAGCCTGCTGTTGCAGAGGTAATTAGGAAGCTCAGGCCTGCGTGATGGAGCCAGGCGCGCCCTGGGAGCATCGTTCATGGCACATATTTGATCCAAACTTCAAAAGAACCTGGTTGGAAGGTAAACATTTGACAAGGCTAACTACCTCTCCTACCCTCCAATGAAGGTTGGTTTGTGCAGGTAAATGAAGGCCTGGTTTTTGTTCAGTTTTCAACAACGAGAATGTATTCAATTATAAAAAGTACAATTAAATGAAAGTTTCTTACTCATTGTATAACATGAACACGGCTTCCTGTCAAAAAAAAATGGAGGAAAACATTCCACTAGTGCAAACAAACAAAAATCAGTCCCTTAGGGTTCAATTCTTGTAGTTTTTCAAAATAAAAATACAAAAATTAAAATAATTCACGTTGCAAGCTTTGAAACGGTGAAATAGTCACCCGCTGATTTGGGTCTAGGTTTTCTGCTGTGACTGGTCTAGCCTGGTTCTCTGCCAGAAACTATTCCAACACTTCAGGCGAGAAGTTTTTTGGATGACACGCACTCAATTACTTTCTCCATTTCCTCTCCAACCTGAGGGCCTGGCTTCCAAGATGACACAATTTGTTCTGCTCCCTAAACTTCTCAATCGGAAAGCTAGGGAGCCTCAGTGCAGACAATTCAATTTATTGCAGCCTACATTCTGGGACTCCTCACCCAGTCAGGACCAAGTGCTCTTTGCTGTCTACACTCCACAGTCTGCGTTTCCAAAGCTGGGACTGAAACAATTGCATTTTACCATAGTATCAATCCTGGAGCTATTACCCAGAGCTCAAACTGCAGCACTTTCCATCCAGCAGGCTCTCTGCCACATTTGAGAAGTTATGTAGATGTAATTCTCCAAAGTTTTTGAAAAGATACAGTACTGTGCAAAAGTTTTAGGCAGGTGTGAAAAAATGCTGTAAAGTAAGAATGCTTTCAAAAATAGACATGTTAATAGATTATATTTATCAATTAACTAAATGCAAAGTGAGTGAACAGAAGAAAAATCTAAATCAAATCCATATTTGGTGTGACCACCCTTTGCCTTCAAAACAGCATCAATTCTTCTAGGTACACTTGCACAAAGTCAGGGATTTTGTAGGCATATAGTCAGGTGTATGATTAAACAATTATACCAGACAGGTGCTAATGATCATCAATTCAATATGTAGGTTGAAACACAATCATTAACTGAAACAGAAACAGCTGTGTAGGAGGAATAAAACTAGGTGAGGAACAGCCAAACTCAGCTAACATGGTGAGGTTGCTGAAAACAGTTTACTGTCAAAAGTCATACACCATGGCAAGACTGAGCACAGCAACAAGACACAAAGTAGTTATACTGCATCAGCAAGGTCTCTCCCAGGCAGAAATTTCAAGGCAGACAGGGGTTTCCAGATGTGCTGTCCAAGCTCTTTTGAAGAAGCACAAAGAAACGGGCAACGTTGAGGACCGTAGACGAGTGGTCGGCCAAGGAAACTTATTGCAGCAGATGAAAGACACATCATGCTTACTTCCCTTCGCAAATCAGAAGATGTCCAGCAGTGCCATCAGCTCAGAGCTGGCAGAAAACAGTGGGACCCTGGTACACCCATCTACTGTCTGGAGAAGTCTGGTCAGAAGTGGCCTTCATGGAAGACTTGCGGCCAAAAGCCATACCTCCGGCGTGGAAACAAGGCCAAGCGACTCAACTATGCACGAAAACACAGGAACTGGGGTGCAGAAAAATGGCAGCAGGTGCTCTGGACTGATGAGTCAAAATTTTAAATATTTGGCTGTAGCAGAAGGCAGTTTGTTCAGCAGAAGGACTGGAGAGCGTACACGAATGAGTGTCTGCAGGCAACAGTGAAGCATGGTGGAGGTTCCTTGCAAGTTTGGGGCTGCATTTCTGCAAATGGAGTTGGGGATTTGGTCAGAATTAATGGTCTCCTCAATGCTGAGAAGTACAGGCAGATACTTATCCATCATGCAATACCATCAGGGAGGCATCTGATTGGCCCCAAATTTATTCTGCAGCATGACAACGACCCCAAACATACAGCGAAAGTCATTAAGAACTATCTTCAGCGTAAAGAAGAACAAGGAGTCCTGGAAGTGATGGTATGGCCCCACAGAGCCCTGATCTCAACATCATCGAGTCTGTCTGGGATTACATGAAGAGAGAGAAGCAATTGAGGCTGCCTAAATCCACAGAAGAACTGTGGTTAGTTCTCCAAGATGTTTGGGCCAACCTACCTGCCGAAGTTCCTTCAAAACTGTGTGCAAGTGTACCTAGAAGAATTGATGCTTGATGCTGTTTTGAAGGCAAAGGGTGGTCACACCAAATATGGATTTGATTTAGATTTTTCTTCTGTTCACTCACTTTGCATTTAGTTAATTGATAAATATAATCTATTAACATGTCTATTTTTGAAAGAATTCTTACTTTACAGCATTTTTTCACACCTGCCTAAAACTTTTGCACAGTACTGTATATCTTGGTATGCTATTTTATAAAGTCCCTTAAATGTTTTGTTGTTGATCTTTGTTTTCAAGACTTTATTTTTTAGATCAAGCCCATCTTTCTGTGTTCATCCATAACCCATAAACAGGGATAAAACATATTCTATAATAATAATAATAATAATAATAATAATAATAATAATAATAATAATAATAATGCCAAAATGTATAGCTAATAAAAAACAAATCTTATCCATTGGTCTCAAAAGAGTGCAGTTTTGAAAGAAACACATTATACTTGGACTGCCTCAGCAGTATCTTCTGGTTCAAAGCATGTTATTGGCTGAAAGCATGTCAGTCAATAGGGGAAGCTGCTGGTTGGTTAAATGGCAGGAAAGAAGCCAATGAAGGAATGGGGAAAATGTCACACTCCACCAAGCAACTGAAAGCCTGGACTGCAAACTAAGATTTATTTAACCAAGTGTAGTTCAGTAGTCTCTAGCTAAGCCATTGAGAGACAGACACAGTTATAGTGCTCATTTTAATTTAAGTGCATAAGCAGTACATTAAACTTGTACTATTGTGGCAGGATGAACTGACCAGTGGAATCCACTTGCAATACAGTGGGAATGGGCTTCTGCTACCAGAGGTATGAAGATGTTTTCTTAGAGCCTGGGTTACTATATCTTTAAGAACTCTCCCCTCCTCCCTCTTGAAACCGTGGACAGGAACAGAAAAAACTGAAAACAAAGCTGACCTTTCCGACCTGGGATTGGGGTTATTCATCACTGGTGGCATTTCAGGGAGTTAAAGCCAATTCGTTCCAACCAGGCAGAGACAGATAGTGGGACTGGCTTGCAGAGATGCCTCCAATTAATCTCATCCCAGCAAGACAAACACTGGAGGAGAAATCAAACCTGCCCTACACCCCCTCCAGTTTCTATCATCTCTCAGCCACGTGAAGCAGAAAATGCTGTTTGGAAAAGGGAATTGGATTAGGTTTTACATGCTGCTTTCAGGGATATTGACGCAACTCGAGGTCTGACAATGGCAAGGGGTCGAGTGACGGAGACTGTTGTCATATTCCCCGCTGGGGAGGGAAAACATTTCAGGGCCTTCAGCGGTAATCTAATATTTCTGAGCAATTGTGTTTTATTCAATGCAATCTAGTAGTAAAGCAAACAAGGTTTATGTCACCCAGGCTCAACGCGTACACCAGGCATGGAAAGCAGTTGTTACAAATCCTGGAGACACATGCCCGTTCTATTTAATTTAAGGAGTCACAGTGAGATTTGAAAGAAAATCTGCCAGACTCCACTAAGAAAATATTTAGAAAATCAAATCTACAGTCTTCAAAACAGCCACTGCCATTTGCAGTAATGTGTAAGTTTGCACACAAAGTAAAAACAATAGCAGATTTGTGTACTTGCAATGATAATAATGTCAATAAACGTTCAGTTTGTCATCTCTGCACGGGTTGGGGGATTGGAAATCGTTTAGAACCCAAGTCCATCTCTTCCTCCGTGTCCCTTTTTACGGGCACCTACAAGAATAAGCTCTCCTCGACTGTAGTACAGTAACGGATGTTACATTGCCGAGGCTGCATTGTCTTTTCACTTTGTTTAACGATAATCACAATCTAGGATTCACTGAAACAGAAGCACTCAGCACTTTTTTTTTTTTTTGTTTTGTCTTGGCTCTTGACAGTACAGGCACCATCGATTCCCCCTGTAGTTTCCTTTATCACTCCCTTTGTGTGTGTACGGCATCCCTTTCCTTTGTTTTCCTTGTGCACAGTAATGGATGGTTTCATTTTCATGATGCAACCAAAATCTCAAAGCTTATGGGCAATCGGCAAAAAAGGTGCTGTACAAAAGGGACAGCACACAAAACAAGCAGTCAGAAACATTGGTCCCCAGCCATGGCTAAGTTCAAAATTAGAGCTATCAGTAGGATGAAGAAGTTGAGGATCATGACATATGTGAATAATATATACAGAATAACAATTAGAAAAATGACCATTTTCCAGATGTAAGCAATTATCCACATAGATATAGAAATGTACATACAGGCTGATGGATGAAAGGACAGACACCCCCTACAACCCCAGAATGACAGCTAGTTAGGTGGCTTTCCAGATAATATGGACAAATATAACTCTGACATACAGATGCATGGATGGACAGACAGCCCAATATATCCCCACAATCTGATATTCTCAATAATGTCTGTAAAAGACAGTCCGACCTTGAATCTCACGTTTCCATGACATGGTCAAGTTGCTTATGTTACATTGGAAATCCATTTTTTTTTTTTTTTTTTTAAGACATTGGAAAGACATACCATCTGTAATTTCCTAATACTGTACTGCAAGTAACAGGGCTAGACTTGCAAGCTCAACAAATGTGTTGCAGTTCAACTACAAAACTTGCAACAAGTTAGAAACATTGCATCAAGTTGCTAATTCAAAGGCTAACCTCTAGGAATACTAACCTGCGACTGAGTGAACTGCCTGTGTAAGCGATTGTCCCGTTTTGGGTCCCTTTAGGTCCAATATGCTCAATGCTCCCACAGCACAGATGGCAGCTCTAAGCTAATAGAAATGATAACTGTAATTACTACTGTAAATCTCGAAGGTACCTACATGGCACAGAAAGAAGACAGGAAATGAAAATCCCTGGAACATCGGCAGTGTAATGTATAGGGCTCTGTGTGCAGAGCGTCCAACCAGATTACAGAGCTGGAACAATTACAGATCTACAGGTGTGTGTGTCTGGGGTACAATCCTGAGACACTAAGGTAGTGTAGAAATTTATTACAACACCTCCATATCTGGCATTTATATCCTTGTGAGAATTTCAATTTTCGGTCATTAAATCAGTGATATATAAAAAACAGGCACTCGTGTGAAAGTGTTAGACCACGTTGTGCTTTAAAGAAGACCCCGACCCCTGGTGGTTATTAGTAGTAACTAAAATGTTTCATTGTCATGGGCTTATGCACGATGTACTTTATGGCTTAGAATTAGGGTTTCCGTTTTTCTGTTTTTATTAAATTTCATTTTTCGGTGCTTATTTTTAGGTATTTTCGAAAAACCCTGAAATCATTTTTTTTTTTTTTTCTGGGCTTTTGCTTTTTATATTAAATTATTCTTTTCAGTTACTTTCCAAAATGCTTGGGCGATTTTTTCTGTCACAATATGTATAGTAACTCGACAGCACTTGCAAACTTAAGTTGTACGTTCTTTCCTTTGCTGTCTTCCACAACAAAATCCTTATGGTCACGGTCACATTCTTCTGGGGTTTTTGTGTATCTTAGCATTTTTTCACATTGGCACAATTGGCAATTTTGTTTTAACTCCTCCCTAGTTTACTGTAATATAGCTCTAAATACATGTGCTATACAACAGAGGTTATTCACCAAATGAGAATGTCTGAATAATAGTGCTCAGAAATAACCACAACACTCCCTGAAGGACCATCTGGTATTCTGTTTATATTACAATTATTTTTACATGAAAGGGTGAAGGTTACTGGAGAAATAGTTTCACTAAACATGTTTCAAATTAGCTAATATATCCTATTACTAGACATTATCCAAACATTACATAATTATGCAAGAATATATATTTTAGACTTCTGGTGATCTTTCAGCCAATCAGAACGCAAGTTTTGCCACGCACATCAAAAACAAACCCCACCTTGTGACATATTGAGTTTCTACCAAGGTTTATTTTCAATATCAGTACGGTAGATGTCATCTGCTTGAAAAAAAAAGCACCATTCAAGGCACCTTTTGCAATTCCCTACAACTGCAAAGTCAAAACTGTGACATCAAAAACGACCATGGATCTCAGCCACTTATTGGTGTTCTGTTCACGAACCTTTACTTTCTTTTCAATGAAAGTGCCAAAGGACTAATAAGGGTTTGTTAGGATTAGAAACACTTCTAGATACATTTTGTGACTTGTATATTAAACCTAAGGCAGTATATTGGATGACAAGCGTCTGTGTGGGTTTTATACATAAACAGCTGACTTCTATGTGTGCCGGTATTCCCCTCATGCAAATATTCGTTGTCCCATAACCCTATGTATTCCTGAATGTTATGCCTGCATGTTTAAGCAACTCCAAACACATGCAATCACACACTAACTGGAGAGGAGTTTCCTTACAGACTTTCAACAAAGGACACAGTGCCAACAGGAGGCCAAATGCTGTAACTGCAGTTTTAGTGCACACTGTTAGTAGACGAGAACATTAAATCTACTGTATGGAAGCCATCCGTGAAACAAACAAAATGCTGAAAACAGAACCAAAAAACAACTAGAATAACTAAACATGAAAACGCAATTTTTAAAACCCAAGCTAATGTAATTGTTATGGTGTTCTCTCTACAGACTTTACAAAAATCAATCAATCATCCACCTTTAACACCAAAGAAAAGTTATATAACAGACTGGAACAGAGTCTTCAGATGCTCCGAATCTAAAGAACACACAAGTGTGAGTAGGAGGGACTTTGCTGATTTCCATTACATGAGAGTAGATGTTAAAACTTCATGCTAATTTGAACTTGGCTCTCGCCAAGATAAGCACCAACTAAGACGTAGCTTCACAGTAAACTAATGTGATCCATATGTGTCTCCATCCATTTGCGCTTCCTTCCATATGATGATGTAGATATCCTTCTGTCTGGTGTTGATGGCTGAAGTGTAATGCTGGCTCCAGGGATCAGCTTATTTTGCCTCCCTAGCGCATCAGCACACACAACGGCTGCGATGCTGGCTCCGGGATCAACCATAGTGCGGTCTCCCCAGCGCATCAGCATGACAACCGCCTGGATTGAGCTAAGTAGGGTACATCTCTGGGGTCTTCAAGTGGGCACCTTCCATCCTCGGTGTTTCGTCGACTAGCCCACGACACCTCAAGAGGGCTCGACGGTGATTCTGGCGTCCCAGCATCACCCCCTCCGCCCCCACTCAACTCAGCCCAGCTTACTTACCTGTATATCAGCCTTTCTTTCTTTCTATTGTGCTTGAGATCCCCAGCCAGAATCTTTCCGTCTCAACCACAGCCAGTTGCTGCTCCTCTCTGCTGCTTCAGATAAGTTCTTCACTGTGCGACGCAACTCTTGGCCATTGAATCCGACATCTCTGAGAAACCGGGTTGTAGAGTGTGCCACAAATCCTCGACATCCCACTTCCACTGGGTAAACCCAGACTCTCCATCCTCGCTGTTCCGCTTCAGTGGCTAGTTGAGCATACCGCAGTTTCTTCCTCTCATACGCCTCATCTACAGCATCCTCCCATGGCACTGTTAACTCCACCAGGTAAACAAGGCGTGCTGATCCAGACCACAAGACAATATCTGGTCGAAGGTTTGTGGTGGCAATCTCAGGTGGAAAAATAAGCCGTTGACCAACATCCGCCAGCATTTTCCAGTCTCTAGCAGCTTCCAGTTGTCCTGGGCGAGGATTGGTTTTAACACCTTTTCTTGGTGGTTGCTCTCCTGGGCGGAGGAATGTTGTCTTTTGTGTGTAATGTTTTGATGGAACAGGTGGCAACTTATTGGTCATGTTACGCTTGTCTTCCAATGCTAAGGCCAAACATCGCAGCACCTGGTCATGGCGCCAAGTAAACCGTCCTTGGCTAAGAGCCACCTTACATCCTGTCAAAATGTGCCTTAATGTTGCAGGTGATGAACACAAAGGACATGAGGGATCCTCTCCTACCCAGAGGTTTAGGTTCTGTGGTGATGGGAGAACATCATATGTTGACCTTATAAGGAAACTGATCCTGCTCTGTTCCATTGACCATAGGTCTTGCCAGCCAATCTTGCGTTGTTCCACACTCTCCCATCTCATCCATTCTCCCTGCTTGCCCTGGGAAATGGCCTTTATACACCTCATCCTCTCCTCCTGCTTTTGCACCTCGTTGACTACAAGCTTCCTCCGTTGCGCTGGGGCTGCCTTGTGCCATGTAGGAGGAGCTGAACTGAGACCAAGACCCCTCTTCCATGCTGAACTTGCCCCATGATATCACCAATTCGAAGGGCAGCCTTTGCATCCTCCACAGCTTTCTTTGCCACCCACTTTCTTCCAGTTTTCAACACAGGTGCTGCCTCCCTTACGCATTTGTCGCGTGACTCTACTAATGTCATTTCCAGTCGGACCTTGGCGCACTTAAACTCCTCGGTTAGAGCGGAGACAGGTAGCTGCAGTATTCCTTTACCATAAAGTCCCACTCTGCTGAGGCAGCGTGGAACTCCCAACCATTTCCTGATGTGTGAACTGATTAAAGCTTCCAGCTTCTCTACTGTTGTCAAAGAAACCTCGTACACAGTCAGTGGCCACAGCAGCCGTGGCAGTAGGCCAAACTGAAAGCACCAGAGTTTTAGTTTGCCTGGTAAAGCGCTGCTGTCTATGCTCTTCAACCCTTCCACAGCTTGTTGTCTAACTTCTCCCACACGAACTGTGTCCTTTAGATCCCCGTCGTACCATCTCCCAAGGCTCTTCACTGGCTTCTCAGACACTGTTGGTATTGCCTCACCATTAATGAAGAACGTTTTATCTACTACTTTACCTTTAATTATAGAGATGCTCCTTGATTTAGTGGGCTTGAATTGCATTCGTGCCCATTCAATGTTATTGGTTAATTTGCCCAATAACCGATTAGTGCAGGCTACTGTTGTAGTCATGGTTGTCATGTCATCCATGTATGCTCGAATTGGTGGTAGTCGCATTCCAGAAGCCAAGCGCTCTCCTCCCACTACCCATTTTGATGCCCTAATGATTACTTCCATTGCCATGGTAAAAGCCAGTGGAGAAATGGTGCATCCTGCCATTATTCCAACTTCTAGGCATTGCCATGTAGTGCTGAATTCTGAAGTTGAGAAACTAAATTGCAAATCTCCAAAGTAGGCTTTGACTAGATTTGTTATTGTCATTGGTACACTGAAAAAATCAAATGCTGCCCAAAGAAGTTCATGTGGCACTGAACCATATGCATTAGCCAAATCCAGGAATGTCACATGGAGCTCCTTCCTCTCCTTTTTAGCTGATTGAATTTGTTGCCAGATCACATTGATGTGTTCTAAGCATCCTGGGAAACCTGGAATGCCCGCTTTTTGTATTGAAGTGTCAATGAAGCAGTTCTTTAATAGGTAAGTTGACAATCTCTGAGCAATAATGCTGAAGAAAATCTTGCCTTCTACGTTTAATAGGGAAATAGGGCTGAAACTGACTGATGCTGCTAGAATCTTTTTCTTTAGGTATAAAGACTCCACCTGCTCGGCGCCATGCTCTTGGTACAACCTGTTTTTCCCATGCTACTTTCATCAGTTTCCACAGGATTAGTAGAACTCCTGAAGCCTCTTGTACACTCTGTACGGAACTCCATTAGGCCCTGGAGATGATGAAGCCCTTGCTTTTTCACAGCTTGCTCTACTTCTTTCCACTTAGGTGCACAGTCCTCCATTTGGTATTCTGGTGGATTGATAGGTGGGATGTCTGAAGGAATTGACATAGGCTCCTGCCTTTTTGAATCTGTATGCGTTTCCTCCAAATATCTCTCCAACTCAAACTTAGATGCTTTTAGTGTGCCATTCTTCTCACTGGTGAATAACTTCTTTACAAATTTGAATGGGTCTTTATAAAAGTTAGTTCTCGCACGCTCCTTCTTTTTGTAGCGTTTCCGTAGGCTCAGCTCTGCGCAATGTTGCAAGCTTATGTTTTATGACCCTTTGTAAGAGATTGAGTCCCTCCTTCTGACTTTCTTCTGCTCTTCTCCATTGCTTCCTCAGCTGTCTCCTTTCTCTAACTAAGCGTTCAATCTCCTGCTGCCGTCTAGACTTTCCAGGAATAGTTTGTACTTTTTCCTTCCTTTTTTCAACTCCAAACCTCTCGCTTCCATATCGTAGATGATGTCCCCAAATTTATCCAGTTTCTTTTCAACTGTTCCACTTAACCTTTCCAATGCAAAGCAGAGATCTGTGTTTACTGTGTCCCATGCAGTTTTCTCACAAGCTCTTGGCCATTTAACTCCAGGCTTGTGCCCGTTGAGGTTCTTTTCTCTCTTACGCTGGTTTGTCTGCCGGGTTCACAAGGATCATTAGGTTCATCACTAACTGTGTCCATGCAAGTCCTCCTCACATCTATGACAGGGGTGCTGATATCCTGCGAACTGTGGTTTGCTTCCTGTCGCTGGATTTCATTCGACTGACTTGACTGACTTCGTAAGAAGTACTGATCAATGCGAGGCCCTTGTCCCTTCTCCCTCAAGCATTTCATTCTCCCTTGATGAATCTTCAAACCCCTGACTGTTGTCGCCTTGCTCCAGCCGCAGACACAAACCTGGAGTTCCATGTCTTTGCTAACTGCAGATCTTGAACTAGTCTTTTGTGAAGTACTCTCTATACTCATATCCGTTTCCGTTCCTAAGTCCTTAACCGTGTTGTCCAACGTTGAGTCATCTTCCGCCCCGCTCTCGCAGACTCTAGGGGTATTTTCCTGTTTAATTTCTTTGAAGCCTTGGGCGGTGTCTCCAGCATCCTGTAAACACAGAGCTGGATACTGCCGACAAGGGTAGCTAACCCTGCCAGCCCCAATGGGGTCTCTTTCCTCCAGTCAGCTGTCTCTCCAGGCTGTCACGAGGTCTTTCCCTTGTTGCCAGCTGCACTATTCACAGCAGTCACTGGACGTATCCAGATCTTCATGATTTCCATTACATGAGAGTAGATGTTAAAACTTCATGCTGATTTGAACTTGGCTCTCGCCAAGATAAGCACCAACTAAGACGTAGCTTCACAGTAAACTAATGTGATCCATATGTGTCTCCATCCATTTGCGCTTCCTTCCATATGATGATGTAGATATCCTTCTGTCTGGTGTTGATGGCTGAAGTGTAATGCTGGCTCCAGGGATCAGCTTATTTTGCCTCCCTAGCGCATCAGCACACACAACGGCTGCGATGCTGGCTCCGGGATCAACCATAGTGCGGTCTCCCCAGCGCATCAGCATGACAACCGCCTGGATTGAGCTAAGTAGGGTACATCTCTGGGGTCTTCAAGTGGGCACCTTCCATCCTCGGTGTTTCGTCGACTAGCCCACGACACCTCAAGAGGGCTCGACGGTGATTCTGGCGTCCCAGCATCACCCCCTCCGTCCCCACTCAACTCAGCCCAGCTTACTTACCTGTATATCAGCCTTTCTTTCTTTCTATTGTGCTTGAGATCCCCAGCCAGAATCTTTCCGTCTCAACCACAGCCAGTTGCTGCTCCTCTCTGCTGCTTCAGATAAGTTCTTCACTGTGCGACGCAACTCTTGGCCATTGAATCCGACATCTCTGAGAAACCGGGTTGTAGAGTGTGCCACAAATCCTCGACATCCCACTTCCACTGGGTAAACCCAGACTCTCCATCCTCGCTGTTCCGCTTCAGTGGCTAGTTGAGCATACCGCAGTTTCTTCCTCTCATACGCCTCATCTACAGCATCCTCCCATGGCACTGTTAACTCCACCAGGTAAACAAGGCGTGCTGATCCAGACCACAAGACAATATCTGGTCGAAGGTTTGTGGTGGCAATCTCAGGTGGAAAAATAAGCCGTTGACCAACACGCCAGCATTTTCCAGTCTCTAGCAGCTTCCAGTTGTCCTGGGCGAGGATTGGTTTTAACACCTTTTCTTGGTGGTTGCTCTCCTGGGCGGAGGAATGTTGTCTTTTGTGTGTAATGTTTTGATGGAACAGGTGGCAACTTATTGGTCATGTTACGCTTGTCTTCCAATGCTAAGGCCAAACATCGCAGCACCTGGTCATGGCGCCAAGTACTGATAATGACCTCTCAATATTCAGATTAGGAAATTTAAAACTTACAAAAAAAAAAAAACAATCAATGTTGCATAAGAAAACTAAAATACACTACAGATTGGCATTATTTTTTGCCTAGCTTAACTTCGTATTGAATTAATATGCAATTAAAAGTTACTGAATTTACATGTTAAAATTGCATCCACTATTACACTGCACTGGATTTGAGTATGTTTATTAAGGCTTATACCAACAGCCCTTCAATAATTGTTAAACATCTACATAAAAACATTAAGTTTTGGTATAATACTGACATCTGTAATTTTCATATGCATTTCCCAGTTAAATCTATTGACTGTTTATTAACATGAAACTGAATTTGCCAAGGAAAATAAGTAGTTACCATAGACAGCATTTTACTGTATTACATGAAACAAGGAAGACCAAAAGAGAAAGAAAAACAAGGGTGTAGGAAAATCAACAACAAAAGAGTGAAGGAGATCAGTGAGCTCACAGAAACACAGCAGAGAATGTGAGAGCACCAGAGACCAAGAATAAAAACTACAAACTGGATAACAGGAGAGAGAGAGCGAGAGAGAGGAGCTTCTGTGGCCCACAGACAGACTGCTCAGCAGCCAATTCCAAGGCTTCCTGGGTGCCCTGAAACAAATACTTTAAAGTCCCTCATCCTCCATACAGGGGGTATTATACATAATTGTATAGTAAATCGCACAGTCCCTTAAAATATTACAAATATTTGTGTAAAATTGGGATTTTAATCAGATTACAGGAAAATACAATGGTAAACTTCTATAGGAGGCTAGGAGTGTATGATGAAGATTTGGTTAAGATCTGTGCACAACCAAGGTCATTATCATGTTCACCATGTAGAGTGTGACAGACAGAGACAGACAGACAGATCAGTGGATGGATGAAGACAGACGGACACAATAAGAGTCTAAATTTTTATTTTATTTATTGTTTTAACAAGAAATCGAACGAGACTGCAGATTTCCACTTGAGACGACCAACTACTGGCATCTCGCTGTATTCCTGCTGCATCACCGTGCCCTGCTACCGGGGCGCTGGAACTACAGCACCCCCACTATAAAAATGGTTTCAGAGCCTCTGCCTGCTACTACTTTCCCTGAAGCGTCCTGATCTGCGTGGGATGAGGCTTGGCTCAGACATCATCCTGAAAGAGACTAGAGCAGTCCATGGGTTTTGTAGCATGAATTGAGAACACTTCAGCAGCAGTGGTTGACTTCCAGGGTTATAATTAAAAGGGAATAATCACAACGTCATTGTGCCAATGTTCTGCTACTGTGTCGGCCGGAGAACCTTTAAAACACCCCTTTTAATAACTTTAAGAAGTCTTTGAGCCTGTGCTTTGATATAGTTTTTCTCCAAGCTCCGTCAGGTTTTGCAGTGGTGTTTTATCTGATTTAAATTTTTGGTTTTAGTTTAGTTTGTTTGATTTGATTTTTCATTACAGCATAAGCCTCATACAGTATACAAAAAAGCTTCATGTAATAAAAATAGGCAGAATATAGTTTTGTAACATTTTAATACAGTATATCATTTTTAATTTTACCTTTTTATGATCTCAATAGTCTTCTTTGAATATTGAGTTATTGGTGTTTTTCATTTAACCTGGCAAAGTGCTTTAAACTCTTGTTTCAGTAACTTCAGTAACTTTTATTTAAGTAATTACAAATTAATTTGCGTTATCATAATGTGTATACAATGTCATCCAGTGCCCAGTCTGCGTTGTTAGATTAGATACATGGAAAAAATGACAGCATGTGATTGTTTGGGATTTCTATAGCAACTGAGAGGTCAAAAGACTGGAGAAGTACAAAAGAAATGAGACATTCCAGCAGCTTTGATAAGTTCAGAAATACAAAAATAAATGTAAAAAGTGCTCGAGTATGCTCTGTTTACACTGCATGCCTCCCCACATTCTAATAGCTCAAAGGAGGAAGGAAGTGGAGACTGACAATATGCTCCTGTTCATTTGATTTCAAGCTCATCTTCTGTATCGCTTCATTATTGCAAAGCCTGGTTTCCACGGCGTCAAATGCTCCCATGTTTTATTCATTAACACACTTGCGCCTTGCTTGGTTTTATTACATTTAAATTATCGCTTCGAGCAAATACATAGCAAGCGGGAGGGAGGGGATGTGGCGGTTTAATATTTAAACAGACATCATAATTACAAAAATGGAGCTTGTTGATTTAATCAACAATCGTTTATATGAGAAAAAAAGTTGTTTGCCGGCATGCAAAGTAATCTCAAGCTTCTCCGACGTTTTTCACTGTCTTTCCCACTGTTAGTCGCTATTTCTGCTCTACTGGTTTTGATGGGGAGTGATAAAAATGGTTTGTAGCTGTATGATCAAACGGTTCAAGGTTCACTGGGAGAGACTAATGCATTCAGGTCTCTAAGGAGATGCAGAACTCCAAGTACCACAATGCATCACGGTGTGAGTCAAAAATCTGAACTGTCAGTCTGAAGCCATATGGTCACCCCAGACAGCTGCACAGAAAGTAAAGGAATTTCAAGTGTCTATAACATGGCTAATGTCTCAAAGCGCTTCACGCACTCAACAGATTTCATTTTGTACAGCATGTTGGTAAGCAGTGGTAGTAACCTTAATAACAGACCATATTAAAGAGCTGGATTTTTTCCCCCTCTCTTCACCTGCTTTAAAAAATAGTTCCTTATACAAGCACACAGGTTTGTTTTGTGCTACGCAGACCCCTATACATTTGTGTATGCACCCATTTGCTCAATTATACAGTAGTGCAAAGCAAAAACGACAGTGAGAAGCAAAACAAAGGAATTCTTATTCACAGTAGAACATGGGAAACTTATCATGGATCCACCAATGTATTTAAAACACATTTAACAAACTTTTCCCTAGGAATAAAAAAAAACCTACGTAAGCCCACCTCAGCAAAAAGGCTAAGTCACAATAGAGGCTGCTTTTTTAGTCCAGATTTGCTCCTACTGACATCAATATAAAGCCACCTTCAATATTAAAGCCCCCCCAATCTATTTTCAGCATTAGGCCACCATCAACAGTTCTAAACATATCAAGCCGCTGTTAAAGTATCACTTGAATAAGACCAACATTCTGTAGACTACCAAACCCTGTGAAAACCTGGATTTAAGAAGAAATAATTTAGAAAAAACATTACATATGAACACTTTGCACTAAACAAATTAAAACATTGTCATTTTTGACAACTCTTTTTGACTTTGTAGTAGGAGTAGTAAAGCCACCCACCCTATTAAGGCCACATCCTGTTGGTCCCTTGACATGCCAATAGAGAGGTTTCTCTGAATTATTTTTTCTAAAACAACAGTTTTGGACTACTGTACTGTACTGTACAGGTGCTCGCCTTCTCCCTTGATCTTCTTCGGAGAAGGAGCAATGTCGATTATACAAGTAAACAAGCATGTCAAGCAAGCCCGTCTCTGTAGCCACTGCTGGAGATCAATAGAGAACCGGAGCTGAGATCATTAGGAGCGAAGCGATCCATCTGCCTGACCCCCGAGGTTCATCGCCCGGCCCCAGAAGCTTGTACCCCAGCGGGAAGGTTAAGTCAGCCCACTCCGAGACACCACATCTCTATTAATCACAGTTTGTACGCTGATAGTCCTAGCCAGCTATGACAAGAACACTGTTTAAATGATTAATACGTAATACAGTCTTTAAAATAATGATTTATACTATCTGTTACTGGTTGACACAATGCAGAAGCCGCTCTGTATTCACTCGGAGATTTCTGTCAGCCCAGATTAGAGGAATAATTCATAACTTTATAAAGAATAATGGGTCACCTCTAACAATAAGGTGACATTGACCGCGTGGAGTCATTAGCCAAGGCCGTCATGGGAGTTCCTCCTGCTTTGAGTGTTATGGAATATTTCTCAGAACAGTTCAATTTTCTGGCCTGCCCCTGCGTTTTATATTCCAATTAACAAAGCGAATGCAAGCCTTCCACAGCCAAAGCACAGAATAATTCTAAGCTGGAAGGAACTGTCCTAGTCTGGAATATGAACACTTTGACATACGCTGTACTATTCGGGTACTCATTTTCCAAAAAACATACCACCCACACACAGGCTTATTCATCCCTGAAAAAATCCCTAACTTGTATGTGTATATTCTAATGTATTCCTGCAAAGGTATTCCGAATGCATAAAAAAATGTTTGAATTCATGGAGACCATTGTTGGACTTCACTAGCAGTGGAAGTGTTAAAGAGTAGGATCTCATGAGACAACGCACAGCTGCTATTGTTCTCCAGCAAGGCAATAGCTCTCCGGTTGCATGCTGCCAAGGCAGGTCTCACTGTTAGTGCGGTGCAGGTACTGGCTTGCCTACGCCCTGGTGCAGAGGTGAAGAGTTGAGATTTGTCTTGGAGACAATAGATCCTCTGTACAAACAGGTCTTTGTGTCTTGCCTGCTTCATCGTGTGAACCGAGTGCTCTTAACACACTGGCTACAGTGTGTGAGCGACTGCACCTCAATACTGACCTGCACACCCCCTGCCACTCAGTCCTGGGCTTCTGATAACAGAGACTGACAATTGGGCCGATGTGTGTAGTGGTTTTGTGAAGGGGACTAAAGTCGTAGTGCCAAACTCATTGATCCGAGTAGGGTTCAAACCCAGGACCTGTTTATATAATGAGTTTAAATCTGACTTTGACTTAGTGTGAACTATTAATGCCTCAAGCTCATTAGTTTAATGAAAAATAAAAAAAAGATACACTTCCGTACATAAGGAATGGTACATGGCAACTTTTAAAAACCAGGTAGTATTCTGTGCTTTTATACTGCATGTTCAATATGTCTGCACTAAAATTTAAAAAAATAAGTTCAGGATTTCATTGTCTAGGAAAAAAAAAAAAAAAAAACTTGGTTGGGGTATTCACTTTTTTTCAAATAGGTTTCATAGTGTTATAAAGCACAGCATGGCTCTGCCAAGCACTGTCACATGAGCACTGACCTGTTACAGGACAGCGAGGCTTGCTGAGCTCTTTAAATACTGGCAGTACTGTGAGGGATCAGCAGACGTGTTTTATTGTCTGTAGTCAAAAGCTAAAGCTGTTGGGAGCCGTCACAAGTGCTTCCACTCACAAGCTGCTACACATGATGTCAGACTTTCCTCTGTAATCATTCAAAGCCTTAGGGGGGCGGCTTAATGAATTGAGAGAAGTTCCGTCTTCAAGCCTTCCCTGGACTGGAGGGAGCACCTTTTTTTGGGAGTGAGGGAGAGAGCAATTCAGTATCCATGCCTCAAGCCTGCCTTAGGCTGGAGGTACCACCCTTTCTCTTGGGGGGTTGAGGGTGCAGTTCCAGCTCTAGGTATGGTGCCTGCTCTGGATTAGAGGGGACTTTAAAACTCATTCATTAGAGATTCAGTAAAACTAGAAACACACTTTAAAAAAAAAAAAAAAATTGTGTTGATTTGTGATGTGGAGTACTGAGACCATCACACTCCATTTTGACTACCTACAGAACTTTGGACTTGAGCCCAGACCTCCAGTGTATCACTGCACTGTGCCACTTGCTCAGTAATGAAGAATGTTAATTAGAACAAGTCTGATAGGATTTAATATCACAAGGGGTGCCGCCAGTTTAATTCATAATAAAGGGAACAATAACATATATTAATTTGAAACCAGGGGTACTCTAGGGCTTATAAACAGTCCACCAATGGAAGCTTACGAGTCAGCACTGTGCTTGGTTCAATCACACTGAAGCGCGTTCTCTTTAACACAGTGGTTGTCTTGAGACAAAGAGGACTGCAGCAAACTGCTTAACAAGAAACATTTATTTAAACTTCACAAATCCTGTCAAAAAGCTAATCAGCAATGCAAACAAGCCCGCCTCTTAAATCGCTGTACTTAAAAAGGCCTGTAAACTGCCAAGACAGCAGTTTAGAAATACCCTTTCAAACAAACATTTCTTCAGACAACATGCCTGATTATAGGTTAGTGAGAGATTCAGCAGTACATCTTGTCTGGAGGTCTGTGTTCTGACTGTACCCTACTATTGCCAAAATTGGGTTAAAAAAGGGTAATTTTTCCCGCATCAGTTTCAAAGAACTGAATCTATTATCCTGGAACAAAAGAAGATGAATTAGGAAGGACATGACTGATGTCTTTAAAAGGAGTTGACAAGTTAAGTGACTTGCTCAGGGTCACACAATGAGCCAGTGATTTGAACTGGGGACCTCCTGGTTACAAGCCCTTTTCTTTAACCACAGTGCCTCCTAAGTTACCTAGTCATGTTGTTGAGGCATAATCACTTGGATCCTTTAAGACCCAACTCAGCTACTGGGATCCAGGCAAGCTTAGAGGAGTGGAATGGCCTCCTCTCATTTATACATTTTCTGTGTTGTTTCTTATGTTCATTGACAGCAGATCAGCTGACTATATGTGCTGGGAAGTTCAGCTTCAGGCATGGTCAACCCTTAACAACTGATAAACATGGTGGGTTTGTCATGGTTTACAGTGTAATGGGGTTATTTGTGATGAAAGGTGCTATATTATTATAATTATAGGTCAACATTAATAGTCTGAATTCAAATAAATGTAAAAGTTCCACACTTGTTCATGTAAAATTATTTCTGGATTTGTGAAGCTGGTCATCTTGGTAAAACAAAAAGTTCAGTTCAGAACAATGTTGAAATAATGACAATTTATTATTATAGTCTTACAGTACATTTATATAGGTATAAATTAGATGTAGCACCAAATAGTCGACTAGTCAAAACGTTTGTCATTGAATTTTAGTTTCTTTCAGTATTTCTCAAGAGATTGTGAAGCGTGCGGTTTCTGATCGATGGAAGTTCAGTTGCGGTTGTAATCCATTAACATGTAAATTACATTTTATAACATTAATAAAAATAGTTTTAAAAAATGGCGCACAAACACCAAATTGTTACAAAACAGTAAATAGAGTAGCAGACGTTAACAAAATATAGAATTTATTATTACTTATTAAGTAGTGACAAGTCAACCTATTCAACTATTTTTTTACCTCAAATATACAAAAGTGATTCTAGTATAAATATTATTCCAAACTTCATCCCAAGTGATTTTCAGCACAGCGGTGTTTATTCCTCCACTGCATTTCAGCTTCACAGGATTCATCACAGAAAACTCAATCATGGGTTCAGACCCCAGCACGTATTTCCTCATTATCCATTGCAGGTCATTGAAACAGGTCATGAAATGTTCATGCCACCGGTATCTAGAAGAATCAGACCAAAAAATAAAAAATGTAGACACAAGCCAGCATACGCCAAACAAAATATTTAATTCAGAAAGCAATTTTACATTTCATGCCATCCCAGCACTGCAAATCCATACTCATTTTGATGATACTTTAGGCAACCAAGCAATGGATACAGGAGCGTGAGATAATGAGTGGAACAGGCTCCAATAATCACATTACATCCTGCTTTGATTGAAGAATAAATAAAAGGTACTCCACACATCATTCATTCCACTTAGCTGCCAACAAGTATTAATCCGTGTGAGACTGGATCCAATCAGTTGGAGAGAAAATAATGAAAATCGCCCTAATTTGTGTAAATAACTATTAAACAATCTCACTCAGCCACAGCAGAAGTAAATTAGAAATTAGCTCAGAATGCGGCATGAAGTTAATTTCTAACGATTTTAAAAAGTGTCTTTGAGCAGCCCCCTTTATGTTTGACAGCTTTAAAAATATGAATTATTACGCAATTTGTAATCTATACAAAATTAAGCAGAATTTGTAAATCTAAAACACACTGTAGACCCTGTTCACCCTAGCTTGTGTTAACTCTATAACATAAAAGCGACTATAATTACGTTTGGCCCTATTTTCCACTGTGCTGTAATTCCAAGGCATGGCTCATTATCCCCTGCTTGGAATGACATCCCCAGTCACAGGGATACAACGGAAGGGGGTCGCAGGCTTGTCTGTACATCACATACATTGTTCACCACGCGGCACCCCGGTCTCTCTCGTTCATTTTACATCATGACAATATTCCCACATGACCGGTAAAAACAAAAGAGAGTTTTGTACGCAGGTCAATTCTCACAGCTAAAACATAAACGACATATCAAAAATAAATAAAACAGAAAGCACAGCAAACAGGTGGGATAACTTCTTGTGTACCTTGAATAAAAGACATTCCACACACTGTAAAATCGGCCATTTTAATATACTTTACCACGACACTTCCACCTCAGTTTACTTTCCTAATGACATCGAGGTCTTAAACACCACTTCTGCACATACTTTCATGGGCATCAACTTTTTCATCATAATCATAGCTCTGATTTTAAATGTACAGCCGCGCCTCAATCTGCACGACCCTTAAACTGCTGAATTAAAACAACTCGTACTGTATTGAACTGAACTGAACTGAACGTGAAGGTTTTTGACGCTGGACTGTACAGAAACATTAGGCATCTCGATTGAGGACCTCAGAACATGGATTCATAGAAATTTTTCCTTACACCTGTGTCTTCTGGTCACAGAGTTAATAAATATTTTATTATATATATTAGAAACAATGGCAGTTTGAATTTGTGGATTTGAACAGTAGCCAAAAAATGTATGCCTATGACAGTGCCTATGTCCATGCCCAACTCCATGTCTATGTCCATGCCTGTGCCTTTCCTAGACCTCTGTACAGGTCTGCAGTGTTAAAAGAGTGAACGCCATTCTCACAAATCACATTCCAATGATCTTCAACCATGCCTGTGGTTTTAGAATTAAAACCAAGTGAAATATGTTAAGGTGCACCAGTGGGGACAGCTAGACAGAACACACCCCGTAACAATGAGGGTTTCCACAGGAGAGCAGCCTTGAGATACTCAGCTGGAAGGCCCCAGGTGTGTTTCTTTACATAGTACATTGTCATTGGTCTGTCCATAAGAGAGAGTGAGAACATCTGAAGATTTAGTTGTTATACATTTTGCTAAGGGAAACTATGCTTCATGTATAGGGTATGCGACACAACAGTGTGGAGCAGGTTTACAAATACCATATCTTATACATATATAAAACTTTGGGGAAAAAAATAGAACCACCTCTCACAACACTGTCTATAGTATGCAAGGACACCCTGTGAGGCGAGAATGGTGCCGAAACTGGAAGGTCTCTTAAATGATTCTGAACGGATATGGCCCACAGACTCCGCAGAGAGATGCAGCTTTTGTATATAGCCGATTGCATGATCTATAAAGGGTGCTTTGTCCAAACCTAAATAATATATGTGATACAGCGCTTTACAAATTACTATACTTAGTAAACACGTTGTAAGATGTCAATTTAGAAGGGGAAAAGGATCAATTACATTTCAGAAGTTAAACTTGTTTTATAGCCTGACAGCCAACAGGAATCGACCCCCACACTCCAGCCACGACTGGGAATAGAAAGCCTAGGAGGGGAGGTCTGTCTTTTGCCAGAATTGACACAAACACCCTGAGCCACAATCAATAGCACAGGCCAACGCTAAGGAACAATGGATAATGAGGAAATACGTGCAGGGGTCAGAACCCATGATTGAGTTTTCTGTGATGAATCCTGTGAAGCTGAAATGCAGTGGAGGAATAAACACGGCTGCGCTAAAAATCACTTGGGATGAAGTTTGGAATTAGATTGATGGGTGGTTTTTGGTTCCTTTTATTCTGTGTGTTTTGGTGGTTACTGAAAGAAAAATAAAATAAAATGAGCATGGTCAGTAATGTACATCCTTTACAGCTATCAGTATGATGAAAAAGTTGATGCCCTAGATAAAGACAGAGATAGAGAGGTAGATATCATGCATAATACAGTAGTATAGAATAAGTATTACCAAGTTTCATCACAATTTGATAAGCAATTATCCAGGTACATGCATGTGTAAGTATAACACACAGAAGGACACATGTCTAGAATGTGACAGTAACTTATGCTAAAATATGTCAAGACCAAGTTTCATGACAATTGGATACATGGTTCTTCAGATATATGCCAACATGCAAGTGTGACACACAGATGGGCAGACGCCCCCCCCAATATATCCCTAGAATATGATATCAATAAATGATGGTATACCATATCATATTTGTCACATCCATATTACTAAGGTTATTCTTACATGCCTTATAGGAATATGTAAGACATGTAAAGATCTCTTGTGCAGAGGGACTCCTGAGAATTCTGAAGCAACACATAAAAATGTCAGCAGGTCTAAAATCTCCTTCTATTGGGGACTAGCGTATGAACATAATGTATGAAGTCAGATGGATGTTTTCATGTAAAAAGTTATGGTCAGCAATGTTATATCCCCTGACAAGGACATAAACATTAGTGCCTGCTTCATGAAAAATAAGTTCTACATGACCTACAGCATGTCGAATAAAACAACCTAGGTCTCATTAAAACACTCAGTTGTACCAAATTCAGACTGGCTGTTGCCGAGAGAGAGAGAGAGAGAGAGAGAGAGAGAGAGAGAGAGAGAAAGAGAGAGAGAGAGACATGGCTGCATGCTTGGTGGTAGGCCATGGAGACAAACACTGCAGTCGGTACCCTTCACTGAGTTTCCAGGAAGATGAAAGATGTGCTCCGCTTCTCTGTTTGACTGGCCAGAACATTATGAGTTATTGGCCGTGTCCCTCACTGGATACAGAGAAGAAATGTGAATTGTGGCCTCTGTCCCTGAGTGGCTAGCTGAGAGGATACAAAATATGCCGAGTGTCCCTTGCTGACTGGCCAGGGCATTATTTAAGAGTTATGGTCCGTGTCCCTCGCTACATGCTAATAAGTAATGAGCTCCATGCTTCCCAGACTGCTGTGGTAATAAGAGGTCAGTGTTCCTCTACAGAGACAGTGATGTGTTGTGAAATACAAACTGAAGTAGCTACTCTTCATCCACATTGGCCTACTTATGCATCTGCCATTATTTTACTGCATAGTCAACCCTGCTTAATATCACTCCTATTAATGTCACCCACTGCTTATTATCAACACATTGAAAAGTCACAGACAGTTAATGGGGACAAGCTCCTGATAAGATCACTCTGGTTATTTATTGATCAAGTTATATTGAAAGGGATTGGTTGTAATTTCAATGAGACGCAATGTAATGAACGCCCAGCAGGTGGAGTATTACAAGTCTGTGTGGTCCTCACACACTCACTGAGAGGTATACAGTGTGTGTACTGTAGCTTTGTGAATAGAGATTTTTATAGTCCCTGAAGCATGGTGTATTAATAAATATGATCTTTGTCTCATTCCTCAATCTTTCTCTGCGGGCATGAATCAAGGGGAAATTAATATGCAAATGAGCATTCAAAATAGGTCTAGGTGCTTTAAGCTGGAGTCTGGAGTATTGCAATTGCTAAAGCCATGCGACAGGCACAGTGGAGATAAGGTTGGTTTGATTTATATGAAACATTCCAGGAAATTAAAAAGGGCTCTGTCGTTTTCTTTCTTCCCAATGAAAGCACTGCTGAGTGTCAACAGTGTAGTTCTGCAGGCATGCTTCCGTGACAGAACCTTACGTGCAAGCTTTCACATACAGTGCATTTAAAAGACATCTCAAAAACAGAAAGCTTACTACTCAGAGCAAACTGCTGTTTCCTACAACCATGTTGTTTCTAGCTAGTTTTCAGCACATCACAATCATTGCCTTGTGTCTATTGCTGTTTCCACATGGGACACAGGTCTGTTTAGTATTCAAAAGCAACTGGGGTGAGCAAGCAAAAAAATAAAACTAATCTATTTCCAAACCCGTCAGTCGTTACTTGCTGCAGCTGGTGTGACAGTCCTCATTGAAATCCATATACTGTAATATTTCCGTTCCCTCACCACGCGTCTTGAGGAGGGATTTCAGCTGTTTTATTACCTTCGTCAATGTCTTTTGTGTTAAACAGACCCCCATCTCTCTTTCTCCAGGATTTTATCGGCTGTGCTGATACATACATCTGCACTTACAAAAAGGTACTTCTAGGTACTGTTGAGTTACAATGTTCAGCTATACTACTAAAGTCAATAGTGATATGAAAACTACAGTACTTTAAGGAATATGGTCTATGCCATTAGAAACTAGGTCACCATGCTAACATTCAAAGCACTGTAATGGCTTGGCATCTCCTAACAATTGTCCGTGCATAGGATTCGGGTGAGCGGTTCTTTATAGCCTTCATTCGCCAACACAATGAAAAGTCTACCATGTCACCATGCCCTATACAGCTTGACTTGTGCATGCCAATGTCCACACAAAGTTTAAATCACAACTGGAGGAGAAATCATCATTTATCATGAAAACAGATGGGGGCTAGGCAAACTCACTAGCCAGAGATGTCGTGGACACAAGTGAAAAACAATCTCATTAGCAGACATTAGTGTAATCCACATCACAAAACCACTACACAATCTGGGAGAGTTGGCAGTCTCTGGACTGGATGCCAGGCAGTGTTGTGCAATAAACCGCTCACAGGATACTGTGCTCTGTTGGTGAGATGAGGATACAATCCTGTGTACCAAAGAATGCACAAACTATTAAATCAACTTTGATATTAATTCACTAACTCATCCCAATGCTCTTACCAATAACCAAGTATCAAAGCATCAAGAAACCAGTTCTCTCACCGTCCTGACAGCTTTATTATTACCCAGAACGTGCACAGACATATTATACTGGCACTGTCTTACACTGCATTAAAAGATTAGGTTTCAGTTATATTTGGGGGTGGGTGGAAGGGTGCGTTTGTCCAATTCCGCGAAACATCTTGTGTGTCTGGTTCTTAAATAGAATTGTTCTAAAAATATTAAAAATATAAATAAATTCTATTATATAAGTCGTATGGCTTAGTAAAGCCATGTTTCTGAAGAAGGACTGGGCTGGGTGCAAGGAGAGCTCTGTCCAGAAAGGGAAAAAAAAAAAAAAGAGTCTTTTGCTTGGTGTTTGAGGGGTTTGCTTGTGGTGTGCAGGGTCACCAGTTCACGCCCAGCCTTCTCTCTGTTACACTAGCCTCCTGCATTGCTCATAATCACTAAATACAAAGGATTTAATTATATATATATATATATATATATATATATATATATATATATATATATATATATATATATATATATATATATATATATATATTTTTTTTTTTTTTTTAATAGAGCAGATGTTTTATGTACCATCTTGCAATAAACACAGCACATTAATCTAGACAGTGATAATGACGGCTCTGACAGGATTCCAAGTAACTGCATAGCAATTTCACAGCAAAGAAATCACAGCAGAGGGGAAGAAGCTGTCATAGTTTCAGCCCTACATGAAATCTGAGGCAGCAACGGAGCAATACCTCTTCATGGATTTAACTGTTTTAAACATCATCTTCACTTATCTTTTGGGGTAATGCAATGAAAATACCCTACAGCTACCCCTAGCGTGAAAAGCTGATTAGCAACAATTAAGATTGATGTCGCCTTCAGGGTTTATTCATATATTCTATTATATTTTACATACATTTTATTTCACTCAGACTACTTGCTCAATAAATATCTTGGTACCCCTGAATAGAAAATCATCTCCTCTAAAAATAAGCAATATATTTGAAAATTAACACAGTCTCTCCTACAAGTGCTGTGGCACCTAAATATGATCGGAATGACTGGGTATGAAATTGGCTCTTCATTTTACCCTCTAAAATAGGCTTCTGCCCAAGGACTGCCAAGGTCAGCATTACATTGAATAGTGTGCCAGTCCTGACAGTCACCACTCAGGAAAATCACTGTTGGGTAAAACAGAGAACAAATGCTACACTCAGTCACTCAGCATTGTTAGAAAATGAATAAAATGTTGGGGTAGCACTGAACTTGCGAGACGGATTGCGCTTTAAAAAATATGTTAAGGATTTTAATGAGGAGACAACTATCTATTCAGGGATACCAAGATATTTAGCGAGCAAGAAGTCTGAGTGAAGGTATCCGGCACCAAACTCCCTGTACTGCTTTCCTAAAAAAAAAAAAAAAAAGGAGAACCATTCTAGTTGTGAGATGTCTTGCTCAATAAAACATTAAGCATATTTTTTAAAGAGGATACAATTGTCTATTCAGGGATAACCAGATATTTAGTAAGTAAGGGGTCAGAGTGAATGTGCAAGACAATTCTCACCCCAGTCTTGTTGTAAATCATTTGTTGTTGCCATAATTTGTAATGTATGTATGTATGTATGTATGTATGTATGTATGTATGTATGTATGTATGTATGTATGTATGTATTTTTTTTCTCTGGGAGGTCTACTTTACAAGACCATGTGAAGCAGATTAGTAACTTGATTCCAGGCTTGTGACTGAGCAAATATGAAAAAGATGATCCCACCTGGGAGGCCTGTATGAAATTAAAGGAACTACAATGCAGGGATTAGACGTAAATCCACACAAGAGGTGATTTTAAAATTGGGACAAGGATGTACCAAATGCAGCTTAAAGAGATTTCACCTTTAAAAAAACAACTAACACATTTCGATTACATCTAATTGGATTTGCATGGATAAATTCACCCGAGAAATCTTGTATCTGTAAAGACTATCCAAAGGCAGTTAAGCACATTGTTCTGTGCCTATTATTATTATTATTACTACTACTACACATGAGCATAGCTGAAATCACCAATGAGCCCCCAAATGATTATTCCTTTAAATTTTTACAATGTATAGAAATGTTTATGCCTAAATTTAAACAACTGCAGTCAGAGAATTCTAATTCCTCAGCTAAAGGTCTGCATCTGTTTAACAAAGCTGCATAGTTTGGAACAGTGCGTCCCAGTCATCTTGTCATTGGATTGGATTGGAGTGAACGTAAGACAGATTCCACAACCGAGGTAAAAATAATACATTTACTTTGCAGCCTCCAATATGAAAAAAAATCAGTTGATACCAGATCTCTCAACACTAAGTTGTAAAAAAAGAACAATTTAAAAAGTGAAAGTACAACATGGCTGTGTGCCTTTATCGTTGTCTTCTAGCTCTTATTATGGTTCTTAAGATTGATCGTCTGTCTATCTGTCTGTCTGTCCACAGGGAAGGTAGTCAGATGTAGGACTCAAAACAGCCTAGTAACTACAAAGCGACAAGAAATGGAAGGGCCTTTTCTTGTAAAGCTCCTAATTTGTGGAACGCTTGATTGAAAACGTATTTTTACAAAATAGCTTTGTCTTAGTTTTCTTATTTTACAATCAAAACTGCATTTTCTTTGTCCTTTTTTTATATTCCAATTTTATAAAAAGTTAGTTTGTTTCTATAAACTAGCTTTTTTTTACAATTAAAACCACATTTATCTCTTATTTATTGTTTTTATAAAATGCTGTATTTCAACTGTTTTTAATTTAATGGTTTAAATCATTCATTTTGTGTGCGAGTGTGTGAGTGTGTGTGTGTGTGTGTGTGTGCTTTGGGATCCTTGAGATGAAAGGTGCTATAGAAATGTGAATGGCGGTTGTTGTTGAAGGGCTAGAATTAGCCATGGAAGTTTGTTTTTTAAAAGGATTGCAGATCCAGACAGCACAGACACGACTGAATAGGAAAAGGAAAAAACAACTCATATCTCATCTGTGCATTACATGTTTGGTGTGGATCCCAAATACAGCTGATGAAGAGTTGGCAGCGATCTAGAGATAGACTGAAACAAGTCAAGGCGCTCCAGTTTCAAGCTCTAGGCATGAGATCCAACGCTCTCCCTTTTTTGTTTTGTCCTCTCTTCTTTTAAATGCAGGCACAATGTTCAAAGGCCAGACTTTATATAAAATACGGCTCATCAGAAATATCAGGTTAAAACAGCTCTTATTTCAACAAAGCTCATTTTTATTCATTTGAAGATATTTTCATCCAGTTTTTTTGTGGTTTGTCTGTTTGCCTTCCGCCTCATACCTTGCTCCTGTAATTAGTTTGAAATGTAATACTTTTCCTTAGAGCGGTCTCGCTTCTGGTCTTTAATGGTCTCATTCCAGTAAGCCCTCCAGGTCTAATCTTTCAACTAGTTTCTCCAGAAGCCCCACCTCATAATCAGGCATTGGGGTCTAATCAATTGAGCGTTTCAATATTAAAATTCAGACCAAGTCAGTGTACTTAACTACAAAAATACACTTGACACTTATGCACACACAATCGATGTTAGAGAGCAACAGACCCCATATTGGGTCAAAGGTTGAGGTCATTGTCAGCAACACATTTAGCATACAGGCTTTATATAACCCTGCAAATATGGAGTCACTAACTCAAATGGTGATAGAAGGGTTTGACACTGTGGCAGCAAAAACACAACACTATGATGGCCACGATCAAAACTTGCCCAAGAGAATCAAAGAATACAGCTGTGTACGGAGTATGAAGCCAGGATCTAAAAGGCTTAGATTATCATCCAGAAAGCAAAAAGACTTACGACCCCGATATGGAGGCCATCTTAGGGTCGCAGGTCAAAATGCCCAAGGAGTTAACATTGAAATGGTTTATGAGATATTATAAACCTGTCAGATGAATAGAACAGGAATGCTGTCTTCTGATTGGTTGAGCTGTAAAAAGGGCATTAATGGCCAGGAAATGCCCTCAGAATGTCCACACCACCATCACTGATAAAGTACAGTAAGGTATCAATCCACCAAAAAGTATAACTGTCAACTGTCAGAACCACAACAAACCCATGACATAATGGCAATAACAAGTCACAAAAACGAATCCTTTATAAAATATTACTGGCTCCATCTCTATCCAACAAATGAGAATGGTCTTCACTTCCTGCAATTATTGATGTCCACCAGCCGTCAACAGTTGAAAATCAGCAGCAAACCTTCCAAAAAACTGCAAACCTGCAAAATCACATTCAAAAAACCGAAGCCCAATGCTTTCCTCCAACCTCAAATCTCAGCCACAAACAAACCTGCGATTCAACTTGAAATAAATAAACTTAAAGAAAAAATGAACTTCACAAAATAACTCATATTTAAATTACTAATTTAAGTCCTTTCTTTTAAGAATAAATTCATTTGTTTAATAATACAGTTCAAATCCCACCTCAGCCACTGACTCATTGCGTGACCCTGAGCAAGTCACTTAACCTCCTTGTGCTCTGTCTTTCGGGTGAGACGCTGTTGTAAGTGACTCTGCAGCTGATACATAGTTCACACACCCTAGTCTCTGTAAGTCGCCTTGGATAAAGGCGTCTGCTAAATAAACTAATAAGAAGAAGAAAAAACAGTTGCTGTTCACAGACGGAATTATATCGTTGAAAAACTGCAGCAGCACAGGACAAGCACCGCAGGACATATAGAAGAAAAAAAAAAAAAAAAAGATGTTATTGCTGTTAAAACCATAAAAGACGGTTTATAATAGCAATAATGACCTCCAGGCACGGCATTTCCTGGCCCTTACACCTAGGGCCTTCAACTCTCCCAGCCAGGGCATTAACGGCCAGGAAATGCCCTGCCTGTCGGTCATTATTGCTTAATTATCAGATATTTTAAAAACTCATACAAGTTCCGCTCAATTAGAACCCTACCTTGTTATTAGGTTGTTTTCGATAATGTCACTATGGAAACAATACTCTATTTATAGGAAAGCCATCAAATCAGTGATTCGCACAGCATGGCATAGCACATCTTCATCCTGCATGTCACAAAGTATCCTCAAAGCAACAGCCAGGTTGCAAAAAACACATCACTGCCTTTTCTGCTGAGCTTTGCCTGTTGTCTTTGAGCTGGAGATCGCACGTTAGGGGGTTGTGAACAGGATTGGCATTGAAATTCATTTGAATTTAAGGTAAATTAGAACAGACTACAAAAGAAAAGTAAACTCTAGGGATATAGTTCTGATGTGCTAGAAAACTTTAGTAAAGTAAACTGAAATACTTTCAGAATGAGCATCAAGTGAAACGGAGAGGCGAATAACATGGAAATACTAGATCTGATTAACACATCAGCTTGTTGCGTAGATGACATGCTGTGCTTCTGGCACCAATTAATAGCATTGACCTGCTTAATAATAATTATAAGAATAATAATAATAATAATAATAATAATAATAATAATAATAATAATCTAGTAACATGCTTTCAGCAGTCTGTGGTGTTGACAATCAGGGATAATACAGCTAGAGAACACTAACACTAAAATGTAAGGGTGGCATACAGACAGATGTACGGACAGACAGTGTCAAATGTTACTGGCTGAAAGAATGTCAGTCAATAGGGGAAGTAGCTGATTGGTTATTGACAATAAAGTCAGTGAAAGGGTGAGGACAATTTCACCCTCCAGGTGAAATGCCCCAGGAAGTACAAGACAGTCTAAATGCATGGCTTGTGAACCGAGTTTTCTTTAACCTAATATCAAATTTTGAAATGAAAATACATGTTTGCTAGAACACGCGTTTGCTTCATTTTGAGACCTATAAAATGACTTTTATGGAACTACTGTGTGTTCACTCCAACTACTTGAAGCTAATTTGTTAATATCAAGTTCATAGCAATTGGATAAGGGTTCTCCAGATATATGCAAAGTGTGTATTGGTGGGAGTGTACTGAAACATATTAGAATTTATACAGTGTATCCATGCAGGTTTCAGTATAAATAACAGGTGCCACATGTATCTAGTAATAGTCATACATGCTTGTAATGCTTTCATTTTCATGCACTGATGCATCTCAAAGCCTGACAGAGCAATACTGCAGGTAAACAAAGCTGTCATTATGCACTCAGCAACATCTCTCGTTCTGCACTGAAGAGGGAATGTTAATACCTCTGTAGTGTTTGTTTATTTGAGTGCCAGTTAGAATGTGCATGGACTCAAATGAAAGCACAGGTAATAAAATACTGTGAAAACATAGGTAAGCATTGTAAAGCACAGTTAGGTATGGTAAAGCGTGTTGAAGACCATGATTGTAACCATGGAAAAAGCATAGGGAAAAAACTGCAGTGCAGAAAATACTGTGGTAAGCCTTCATGAAAGACTTTTCACTGCAAAAATGACAAAGTGGCCATGCAAGGAGTCTAACGGTGCCTCACAGTACAAAACAAGTTCTAATAAAGTGGCCACTGGCTAGACACTTTATATTATAGTAGTCCCTAGCTAATACAGATACTGATATGCCATACATTCGGATCTGTCTGACACAACGTATGTCCCCCAATAATAATCAATTAAGCGTGACTAGGTCACTGAATTGCATGAACCAGACATACACTTATCTTTTTTTATTTCAGACAACCTGTCAGTCTCCCAACATGTCTGGTTTAGAGAGGGGCTACTGTACATGTTTTCACAATATTTGTTACAAACCAAAAAGTTCTGTCATTGAAAATTAGCAATTCCAAGTTCTTGGGTTTTCTTCCATGCGTGTTATTGTGGTTTTCAAAGTGATGTAGTAAGTGTTATATAGCCTTAATGAAGGGGTTATAAATGCTTCATGGTGTCCAATTCTAATAAAGCACTACCTGCTCAAATATGTTACTTTTTTCTTTTTACACCATGAGAACATGGATAACCTACATTAAACAAGGCACACTGTAGAATGTTTTTAACAAGGATTCACATCCGACAAGCCCCATTACAGATCAGTTTTATAGAAAAACTGTTCAGACGACACTGGCTGACACAAAAAAATAAAACACACCAGCGGTCAAATGTTAAAGTAACTCAATTCAAAAGTATTACGAAACTAGTGTGACCACAAGCTTTAGACTGCAAAGTAAAAACAGACGTTCTACACTCAGCGAAGCCAGACCGCCATCTCGATTTGGTAATTGTACTGTACTGATGACTGATAATGTGTACCTTATGTATTCTGGGACTTGTACGAGTTTGTCTTAACGACCGAAATGAACGCATTTCAATTAGAAACCTCAGCACCAATCAGGAAGCTGCATTGCAGGGCGTCTAGCCTTAAAACAGATGGGAAAGCAAAACATTGTTAGAAATGTAAATTGAAATGTTTTAAATAACAATAAAAAGGCATGGTTTGCCAGTTTCTAAAGAAAATTAAAAATATGTTAACCAGACAATAATGTCCTCTAAATCAAGGTTCTATTTCTTAAATATGCTAGAGTTTGTGTTGTCATGTTATGTTGCAATGTATGAGACAAAGAGAATTCATCATGTGTTTAACAAAAATGTTCAACAGTATGGCAGAGACACTTGGTAGTTTTGTGATATGGGCTACTGAGTAAGTTAAAAATAAAATACAATTTGATGACACTGTTCTTAACTGGTACAGAACCATCCTGACCTGAACTCCCTCTCCCCGTCTCCTTAAACAGATAGGCAACTGTTCCAAATCGTGTGGGGCGGTTTGTGCCGTTCCCAAAAACAGATTACTTTTTTAAAGTCTTTCAGGTTCACAGTACTGTGCTAATCTCTGACTGAACAAAGACGTGAGAGAGGGAGGAGGCACACACCCAGCGGCTGCCAGGCTGTTAAATTACAGGGGACAGGAAGACAGACCCCCACAGCACCTGCGATTAATCATGGGTGCTAATAAAGGACTGCAGCCCAGCGTTAACCCCCAACGGTACTGGAAACGTCCTCATGCAGTAAGAGGAAACAGACCGACAGGAGCCTTTTAATGTTCCTACCCTTATTAAAGGGTGCCATGGCAAATCTGAACAGTATTCCCAAGGTTTTACTATGCTAGTTTTTTTTTTTTAATTATTATTATGCTTTTCCCTACCTCTCTGGTCTTCACAATGCTTAACTACACTTTACCATGCTTTCGCTATGTTTTATTACACTTTGCTTTTACTGTTGGAAACTTTCATAAGAGTAATGTAAATTGAAAGACTAATGTAAAAGTATGTGTAGCTGAACAGGTTATATTTGCACTCCTGGATCATTTTACCTCAGCAGTATCTTCTGGGTCATGTTACTGGCTAAAAACATGTCAGTCAATAAGAAGCCGTGAAAGGGCAGGGAATTTAGCCCACCAGGTGAAATGATCAAGGAAGAGCAACACTATCTGAAACAGAGGTTTCTTTAAAAAAAAAAAGTGTAGTTTATAACATGTGGTCTATAGCCAATGAAAGTGCACAACAGGTCAGATGCGTGGAACTATTGAGTTAGCTACAGTCACTTCAATGTATTTAATATATCCAGCCTTTGTACAGCCACATCAATATGCCTCCTTTGGCTTGGTTCTGGCAGCAGTTAAATCTCTAGGTTTAAACTTCTCTTCCTAAAGGCCCACTGGAGAGGAATAATCCCAGGCCTGGCAGAACCTCTCAAGTCTCTTATTGAAAGAGAACAAAACCGATGAAATGTATTCAGCCGGGCTGTAAATGTTCTCCCTGTTAATAAAAGCTATGTAATTGACTCTCTCTTTGTAACAGCTGACTTCTGCTTTAGCTCGCTGCTAACTGCTCATTGTTACTTCTATTTATTCATTGATTCTAGACACTTCTTCAAAAAGGTAAGGAGTGCTATTACATGGAATCAATTAAATATCCCTAGTCACAAGAAGTCAGGGATGATGAAAAGTAATTTACTCAGGGAGCAACACAGACATTTTAAAAACGTTATATTCCCTAACGTATGGAACTGATTTATCAAGGTTTTTTTTACAGAGTTCAATTTGCATATTTTTGTGTGAACAAAAAAAAAAAAAAAAAAAAAACGTGTTATATTAACATATTCAGCACTGTTGGCTTCTTACATTGATCTCCTGGTTTGCCCGCTGCGTGTTTTGCTGCATTAACATTTATATTTTAATTTACACAAAACATTGAAAATCGAGTGTTGTTTTATAGTTTAGTAGTGATTTGACAGGAATATTTTACGAGATACTTTCACTACATTCCAACAATTAATTCATAAATAAGATAAATAAATAAATTAAATAAATAAACAAACAAACTATGCTGAACTATCTGCACTACAGTACTGTATGCCAACAGAGTTGAAAGGTCAAAGCATTGTGATTTTTTTCAGGAAGCGCGCACACACACACACAAGGATTATTCAAAAAAGCACAATGACAGAAATAGCAAGGGAGCGATACAAAATTGTTCAAAATAATTGAAGCAACGGAACTCCCTAGAACGTTTGCAAATGCTATAAAACTAAACATGCCACCCATTAAAATGACATCTCAAGCCATCTAGCTTTAAAAGATGTTCATTCAGTTGTTCTTTCGTTTAATTTCATTTCACTCTTGTATGCTCTCAGAAGACAGCAGCCCAGTAAAAGTTTGGATGTCTTCCAACCCTTTTGAAAATGCTAAATCCACTTGTTTTACAGAAGGGCATGTTAAAAGCCATTTTTACAATCAAGTAAATAATGCCATGAAAGCACAACACAGTTCACATGCCAACATCCAGAACATTCATATTTTAATATGTAATCCGTTCATCTCTCAAATTAAATAGGAGAGGACTTGATTTGGCATCTTTATCGTAAAAAAGTTTCAAACTGAAAAACCAACCAACATGCACTAATGAAAAAATTCCAGGAGCTTGATAATGTTAAATTAATCAAGCTGCAAATAGTTAGAAGCTCAAAACAAAAATGAGTCACCAGTCTCTCTAATAATAAGACTGAAGAACGAGTCATCTAGAAAAAGCAATAAATGTCACAGAATGGAGCACATGCATACTTTGAACTTTTCCAGCAAGTAGTAACTCACAATCCTACTGTAATTAAATAGTTCCAGTGTGTTGTATGGAAATAAGACATAAAAGAATAACAGAAGTACAAACCCAAGGCAGTGTTGAGTTGAGTTGTGTTATATATATTATCTATGAGGTTCCTACACCAGCACTGTAGACCTGTACCTGAAACATGCCAAACACAGCTGATGTTCAGACGCAAGGCAAACATGTGCACACAGCAGAGATTCAGTGGAGACTGTCGTACTGAAAGGATTAACAGAGTGCCAGTTTAAGGCTTATGAATTAAGGAATTAATTCTTTGTTATGCTACAAAGATGAGACCAGACTACATTTCTGATGTTAACAATTTTAATAGTTCCAAATACATTCTACATTGAACGTTATTGTTTGTGTCACCTCCATGCCCGGTATTTATACCATATGGGCTCAGGACATACGTGACTGCAGTCTGTTTCTGTTATCTTACCAATTCTCAATAGGATTGAGCCCTTTACCTGTTACTCCATTCAAGCGCAGCCAGCCATTAACCAACCTTACAAGGTGACCGTGGTTAATTGTGTACCATCTTTCGTCCTGTACATTTCTGCACATGTTTTATCTCTCCAATCATTTTAAACCAAAGTTACATTTTCATCCTACAGAACATCACACTTTGCAGAACCGCTTATCCGTTTGTGATGAAAGTTGGTATTAACACCTTTAGCATAAGTGGTAAGTATCAGGTTGTGTGGGGATAACAGAGGCGTCTCTCTGTCTGTAGTCACATCTACATTTTTCCCCATGTATTTCAGAGTAATCCACGTTACCATGATCTTAACACCTCATTTGCTTCCCTAATTAAATCTAGGTCTTAAATACCACTTACAGCTTTCCTAAAACTATTCATTGACATGTTCCTGCTGCTATAGGACATGGGCAACAACTTTTGGCAGGGGATGGATACTACAGACATGCTTGCTGTTCAGCTTCTGTCTTGTGCATTTGATAGGAATACACAACACCAGACTATCTCTGTCAGTCTGCATTCAGAACTATGCTGGGTCCACAAATATGGAGACATTAATGCCCCATGATCTAAACCTTTGGAAATGCAAGGGAACAAAAACAGTTTGAAGGTGACTGCAGAACTGAAGGAATACCACAAGAATACTGATGGAGAAATCAGACTGGGGGACGATAGACACAGGGGGTTACACAATGAAAATTAACTTGAAACACAATCATTCTTTCTGAGTATGTAGTTATTAATAATCAACTGCTGCATGTATTCCCTATAAAACTAGTATCACCATCTTAAATGAGCCATTGCTTATACCAGCATACTGTATAGATGAGGTTTTATGTGTATAAATTGTTTGCCCTATGTGCCATTATATAGCTTTAGCTGGTTTTGAAAAACCTCATTGACTAACTCTCTCTGAATTCTGACAGTCATAAGAAAATGGTTTATTTAGTGTCCCAAAACCTGAATATAAGGGGCTTCTCAAAGACCTGGACCAATATTAATACGCCCCTTTTTTTCTGTAACAGTTGGACTTTCCTAACTCACAGCTCTTCATTCCTCATTTACAAGTATGAGAAGTTAAACTGTCTTTAGAAAATGGGGGGTTCCTAGCAACACCTTTATTAATATGAAATAAAACTGAGATAAAATTACCCTACTTTAAAGCAAGAAAAAAACCAATACAAATTTTCAACAAAAAAAAATGTTTAACTGTATAAAAGAAACAGTGTTAAGGAGTAGTTATATTTGATACCAAAATACTTACTTTAGTTGTAAGTAAAATACAATTTAAAAAAATCTGTAGTGTGGTTGGGGGGGAGTAAACTGTATTAAAAGTTAGCAGTATCTGCACTGTGCACATTTATTGGAAGTTGAAGAAAATGCATAGATTGCTCCTTGCAGTTGCTTCAGTGCTTCTGGGAGTTCCAATAAATTAAATTATTTGTTTTAATCATTTTATTTTTGGGAGAAATTAAATACATTTAAAAAGAAAATACCCTCAGGAAGAGCCATTGTCTAAAAAAAATAAAACAAGAACTCCTCCCAGAAGCAATTCACACGTGTTGGATGGAAAATAAAAAGACTGCAAAATATTTTTTTGCTTTGTTTACAAATGCTATGAAAAACTGCCATCGAAAATCAAATACACACTTAACATAATGTTTGCATCTTTTTACATAAGAAAATGTGAGATATCAAGTGATGGCAACACACATTAGAGAAGGAATTACTGGAATTATTTTGTTAGCTCTTTAAGAAGAGGGTCCGAATGTACTGGCAAGATTACGTTGTATGAAAATAATATTAGAAGTACAAACTATAGATAGCAACAACCTCATTACATTTTTATTAATGTCTAACATGTTGTCATACAAGGTGAATAATTTGCATTTAATTATTTTTAAACTGTTGATGTGCTCAGCTGTAACTGAGATTGATAGAGCAATTCACTGCTGACTTGAAAATACTTGAGAAGTTTACAAGCTGCTGAGCTGCCAGGGACCTGATACCAAATACAGTTTAACAATTCCACAAGCAGCCAAACCTTTCACTTTCTGCAAGAAACAGAGGCCTTATCTCCCCAGGACTGGATATCATTTTTCTCTGGCTGACCTCTGTTGTTTTCTGAGAGCTCTAAAATGAATTCCAGCCAGAAGGCCCCTCTCTCCCCAACTTGAGGATCTGCTTTCTCAGGGTGACGTTCGCTATCATGATGTGATGGTTAAATTAGCAGCATGAAGGAGGAGGAAGAGGAGGAGGAGCAGGAGGAAGGTCCCAATGTCAGACAAACTTAGATATCAACCTCAATTAACATGCTTTGACACCTGTTCCAGATTTCAAGGAACTCCCCCCTGTGATGAAAGACTATCGTGGGAACCAATACACACTTTCTAACTGGAGAACCGTTAATCCAATTTTCATGAAACTTGGTATTAACATAGCATAAGTTATTGAGAGCATCAGATTCTGGGGAGATATGAAGGTGTGTCCCTCCCCCTGCTACATTTCCTTCAATCAAATTTAAAAAAGTGGCCATTTTGACAAGCTTAGACTACACAACACTTACACGATGACATAGGTATAAACAATGAATGAAGTGTCCTCATTTTCTCCATGTATCGGTAGATAAGAAGGGTTCTTCTAAATGAACTGTACCTGTACTACCGTAATAACCAAGAACAATTTCACATTTACTCCTTCAAAGCAGCCCCCTGCGCTTTGACACATCTCCCCAGGGTGGGGAGCCTTTACCGGAATCTGTCCCTCTCATGGGTCCTTTGCGTTGGGGAGTCTCTCTGACTGCTGGGGAAAGTGTGTCAAGGCCTGAGGGAACTGCTTCTAAAAGGGAACTTTGAATAGAGATTTTTTTTTTTCTGTAGCAGTACACTTGAAATTCTCAACCACAGAACAGCTCCGCTGTAGGGAAACTTTCTTAATAAAAGCACAGGCATGCAGAAAGAAAATGTATCTATATATTTTATATATGGTGTAAATGGGTCATACACTAAATAAAAAAAGTATGTTTATTTGATTAATAATAGTTTAATCTCAAAACTGCTGATAAAGTGTTATTCACACTGAAATGTTAGTTGTATGCATTTATGCTCCATTTGTGTACACGTACCATACTTTAGAATTCTTTACCGCACTCCACAACTAAGCAAAAAAACTGTTTAAAAAGTTTAGTTTTTTGTCTGGTTTTGCCAACTGTCTCAGGAGAACACCTGGCAAAGGAATAATCAAAGTACATTTGAATCCCTCTCCGCTCTGGATCTGTACAGTATTTACAGTGTCAGCCACCTGCTCGCTATGCTAAATCCTTTTAAAACACAAATTAATACAAAGAACACGTGTTTCAATGCACATGGAAAATCAGGATCTCGTAACGCAATTATATGTCCCGAGTTAAAGAGATTGGAGCAAACAAAATATTTCCATGTCATGTTCATCCATTCACCATATAGGTCTCAAATGTGTAGTTTTGAAAGAGATCAGTGTTTTAGCAACATGGCATCTGGTGCAACGGTAGGTTAAAGATATCTCTGTTTGCAAGCCATGCTTTCAGATTGCTTTCCCTTATCACCTGGAGAGTGAAATTGTCCCCAACCCTTCAAGGCCTTCTTTTCTATCAGAAACCAACCAGCTGCTTCTCCTTATGACTGAAATGCTTTGCTGCCAGCAAGACTGCCAAGGTGAAAACGACTTACTGTAGGACGTGCAAGTGTAACACATTTCCTGGAGGGCAAGGCAAGCAAACTCAAAACTTTCTTTGAACTACTGTAGTACCAGTTTTAATATAAGGTTTGCTGTAACATGTGTCAAACCTACATAATGAATGGATTTGGAAAACAGGTAAGATTTATGCAATTGTTTTGTTTGCATATTAATACTGCTTTAACTTCAATTTCCAGAACTTTTTAGTGGGTGTTTTAAGATATTCCCTAATTGTATAATGCTTTGAACTAGGAAGGGAAATCTGCTGATTTGGGTCTGGCATCGTGATCTGGACAAAGAGAATATCCAAGCTTAAATTGCCTCAATACCACAACAGACAGCACTGGGCAGTGCTTGAGACCAAGGGAATAGTTAATGTGTAATTTGTGAATTTTAAATGCAGTGGCTTTACAGCCAACGGCTCAGCATAACACATCATAGAAAATAACCGTTTGCTTAAAACAACTAATAAGTCTGAAAACTGTAAAGTGCTGCAGTATTGATGGCAGCTCGGTACCAGTGAGCTTGTTACTCCAGCAGCAAGTCCCTTTGATTTAAAGACACAGCCAGAGGTCATTACAAGTCATTATCAGTATCGTTTTACTGCACTACAGAAAGGAACATGCCCATGAGTGAAGGCCCTTCTCATTGTCACACTTGGTTTCACGTTGCGCTGGAAGAATCTAGCTTGCATAGTTGCGTTCTGCTTCAGCTCACGTTAATTTCCTCCACTTCTTGGAAAAAGACATGCTGCCTGGCCAGGGGGACCTTGCATCTGTCTCTAAAGCACACTCTTACCCAAGAGGCAGGGTAATACAGGGCTGCTAGTTGTCCATCAGGTCAATGAAGGCTACATAAAGATTTGACTTCATTGACTGGTCTTTGATTGATTTATTTTGTGTAGTTTATCAAAAGATCACCTATTTTAGTTCGCTCCATTTTACCCAACATGATCAATTTTGTACTTTCTGTAAAATCGATCCACAACCAAAAATAAAAGGGCAACAAATTAATAGTAAAAGCCAGTAGATGGACAGCCTTTTTGATGTAAACATTTAAAATACCCCTTTAAAATATTACCACTGTAAATTTGAGCATAGTTTGCCATGATTTTTTTTTATGTGCTTAACCATACCTCTCAGGGCTTTATAATATTTGCCTATACTGCCATATAGAGCAGTCCTTTATTCCATGTTGGTCCAAACCATTAGCATCCCACAAGATTGTGGTGGTGGACAGAGAGCCCATCTCAAGTTAAAACCCATTCATAGCTTATATAGGGTGTTGAAAGAAACATGTTTTATAAGTTACACATTTTCTAAATCTGGTACCACACTAGAACAGAGAACACGTTTGAAGTGTCTTCAGAGTCAATGCTTGTCACTGTCAGCAAAATATGCTAGTCATAAGGAGAAGGAGCTGCTTGGTTAACCAGCACAAAGGTGTTGAAGGGGGTGTAAGATTAAACGAAAGCAAGGCACAAAAACAGAGCTTGCTTTCAAATTAAAATACAATTCCGCTGTTACCAGCTTCATTGTTCTATGAATGGAATGACAAAAGTGTTCCGTTTCGATATACTTTAGAATGTGACATCCATGTCTTGTAAGAAAATGACTACTTTTTTTTCACAAACAAAAAAGTTGAAACGCCAAGAAACTAGTGCTTTATGCTCCTGTTCATCAGATTAGTCGGCCCGCCACTGGTACTGTTCAAACCTAAAGATTATGTTAAAACATGGCTAGGCAAAGGATGGCATACAGCTACCGACACCAGCATAGGTGAACATTTGGCTCTGTGGGACAGTTCAGGCTTTTCAACTCACAACCCAATGCATTCTGGTACGTTTTACAGGTCTCGGGTACCATTCTTTCCTTAAGAGAAGCAGGACTACGCTTACCAGAATGCATTGGGTTGTGAGTTGAAAAGCCTGAACTATCCCACTTCAGCAAGGCAAGTCCAACCTTACATGTCACATGAACACACTTTTTACATCATATTGCTAGAAAATGGCAGAGGATGAAAGAACGAGTGTGTTCAATAGCTGGATCTTCAAAGAATATTTCGGGTTGCAGCCTGACCAAATCTAAAACAATATCTAAAATATAAACTGTGCCTGAAAAGCTTTTTAAAAGTAACAGCCCCCATCATTCATAAGTGTTTTTCACACAAAAAAAAGAGTTAAAGACTGAAGTGAACTCTTTAAAAAAAATATGGCCTGTAAATCTAGCCTCCTGCACATTTCAAATTAATAACACACAACTAGACAGATACGATCCCAGACTGCCCATTTAAGCCTCTTTTCCTGTTTTATATTTTCAGGCAGCCCTGAAATTTATTTTGGCTCCTTCAATGGAATTTCTTTTTGAAAGAATCTGACATACTCTCTGCCTTAACAACAGATTTCAAAACAAAAGACAAAAGTAATTAAACAAACAATGTTTCCAATCCGCACAGAGGCAGGGTGGTATTTATTTATTCATTTGATTTTTTTTATTTTTTTTCTTGCAGGTGGTATCATAAACAAAAGCAATAACAGCCTGGGAAACATTCAGTTATTCACTTTAAAAACACACACTGTTAAATGTATTTGTACAAAAAGCAAGTGGGGTAATATTTATGAGACACATCTGCAGAGACCCTCCAGGTATATTTTTTGCACAGTTTAATATGTAGCCATTTAAAAATGTGCACTGCGTTTTATAGTAAATGACATTGCAAGGGATATGAAAAATTTATCATTTTTACACCTTACTCCTTCAAACTGCATATTAAATATAGGGACTTTTATACTTTATCTCTGTTGTATTATCAGACACAGGTTCCTGTTTTGAAGCAGTATTTGCCATTGTTAAAAACTGACACGCTAATTGGTTTAATTAAACCAACAATAAAATCCATTGTAAAAACACCATTTTAATAAGTGTACTTTTGTAGGTCCTACAGTTTCCCATATAAAAGTATGGTAAAAAAAAAAAAAGTATTTTTTAATGCTACATTTTATGTGGTCACATAAAAAGGAACACAGATTCCTTAAACATGTGCGTCACAGAAAAAGGAACACAGATTCCTTAAACATGTGCATCACATAAAAAGGAACACAGATTCCTTAAAAACAAGTGCGTCACAGAAAAAGCAAGAACTGGTAACTGAACTGATAAAGAAAAACAAAAGTATTCTGGGAATTCACATTTTAAACCTCCCAGTAACCAATAGAAGAGAATA
Organism: Acipenser oxyrinchus oxyrinchus; assembly: GCA_030684275.1. NCBI lineage: Eukaryota > Metazoa > Chordata > Actinopteri > Acipenseriformes > Acipenseridae > Acipenser > Acipenser oxyrinchus. Next base: position 16,118,981 of record CM060273.1, on the reverse strand, counting down.
CCAATATAATATTTACTGCAATGAGTGAATTTCTTTTAATCTTATTTCAAAATGTGAGCTCTTTGTAGTGATGTTCTAACAGCAATTATTTGCATACTCCTGCGGTACGGGAAACACAGAAATGAAAACCTCTTTAAAAAACAAGACATAATACAAAATGCAACTGAAATATTTTCAGTTCGGGAACCACTAGACTCAGAGCCAATGTGACACAAATTCATTTATCTGTGAAAACACGAATCAAAATCACTAGGTGGGGCTGTTAATGTATTTCAAAAACTAATTAAATTAATGCTTTTCAAAGACTTCTTCCTTGTGATCTAAAAACCACACCAGTCAAAGTAGAAATAATACTAGTAACTAATGATAATTCCACTGATATAGACCATTAAAACTGGCGGTATTTTAGATATTAATATTAGCATACCATGAAGAGGAGTACTCAGTCTGGAATATAACAGAGGTTCTCTGGTATGTAAACAGCAGTATTCATTTCCACTCCACCCATTTGCAGACTCCAGCAGGAATCAGTATGATGGCTTGCATATAAAAGTAGAACATCAATGCATTCTGAGGCATATACTACCAGTGTCTACATTGTTATTGTGAGCGTGTGGTTTCTATTACAAACTAAACACAGCAGGATTTTAATTGAGGTGAACAGACTTGATTGTTGAAGTGCCAACACAACACAATGATGACATTTCTTCAATTTGTATGTTGACACAGGGGCCAGCTTACTTTAGGCGCTCACAAGCTGTATGCCTGATGCAAACACGGACATTCAAGCATCTTGTTTTCCACAGATCTCAGACATGCCATTTAGTTATCATCTTTTGATTCTTCCTTTCGTCACAGAAACCTGAATTGTGCTGGAACAAGAAAGCCAGTTTCGGTCCAATGGGTAAAGTAATTGAGAAGTGAAATAGATGCTGTTCTGTTTTTGTTTACTGTCACGGATTCAAGCTAAACTAAAAGGTGCGTCTTTCATAGCTTCTGCTTTTTATATAAGGTAAACATGACAAACTAATTGAGCACATTACATACTCTATTACAGTTAATACAGTAGAGGTACTGTCCCGGTACACTAGGTATTCATTCTAAATGTTACTTTCTAAAGTAAACAAGGATTTTGCTGTAGATGCACGTCCCCTAAGGGACGTGTTTGTATTTACTCAACACACTTTATTATAAACTATGAACAGAAAAATCACATGACTCTGTGCCAGACCGCACAGTCAGATTTACATTCATTTTAAGCAGACAGGACTCAGAAATCATGCCAGATTCCAGAATAGGCAGGATTGTAGAGGGGATCACACCATTCATTTCAATAGGGATTTGTTTCTGCCCAAAAACAATGTCTAATTATTCACAATGCCAGTGCTTGGAGGGGCATGCAGCTTTATCCTTGCCCCGCATTGCATATAATGAAAGTGTGCTACCTCAGTTCAAAGTTCAAATGCAATTTACAAGGATGACAACCTTTTGATTCCTAAAAAAAAAAGAGAGACGTATTGGAACCCATGCAGTGACATCTCCGGGAACGCTCTTTGAACATCACATTATAAAAACATGTTTATAAATATTGCAATTCCCATTCCTTGATCTTGACACCGAGATAGAGGGTTAAACTATTTGATCAAATATTTATAATTATCCTTTATTGTACAACCAGTATATTGGATTTTTCTTGTAAAAAGCATCGGGTCATTGAGGGCCATGGAGATCCCAGGGGAAAGAGATCAATACTAAAATGAGTCTTGAATATTGCTATCCAGGAGTTGAAGGAAAACATTCTGGAAAAACAAAATACTTTCTCCCAGGTGTATGTGAGTCTGCTAAGAAATAAATAAATGTATATAGGGGACTGGATCTTCAGTTTGTAGGGCTATTTATTGATAATTATTTTGGTTTACAGTAGTGTTGTGAACTTAAAATAAATATATATATATATATATATATATATATATATATATATATATATATATATATATATATATATAGTACTGTGCAAAAGTTTTAGGCAGGTGTGAAAAAATGCTGTAAAGTAAGAATGCTTTCAAAAATAGACATGTTAATAGATTATATTTATCAATTAACTAAATGCAAAGTGAGTGAACAGAAGAAAAATCTAAATCAAATCCAGATTTGGTGTGACCACCCTTTGCCTTCAAAACAGCATCAAGCATCAATTCTTCTTGGTACACTTGCACACAGTTTTTGAAGGAACTCAGCAGGTAGGTTGGCCCAAACATCTTGGAGAACTAACCACAGTTCTTCTGTGGATTTAGGCAGCCTTAGCTGCTCCTCTCTCTTCATGTAATCCCAGACAGACTCGATGATGTTGAGATCAGGGCTCTGTGGGGGCCATACCATCACTTCCAGGACTCCTTGTTCTTCTTTATGCTGAAGATAGTTCTTAATGACTTTCGCTGTATGTTTGGGGTCGTTGTCATGCTGCAGAATAAATTTGGGGCCAATCAGATGCCTCCCTGATGGTATTGCATGATGGATAAGTATCTGCCTGTACTTCTCAGCATTGAGGAGACCATCAATTCTGACCAAATCCCCAACTCCATTTGCAGAAATGCAGCCCCAAACTTGCAAGGAACCTCCACCATGCTTCACTGTTGCCTGCAGACACTCATTAGTATGCGCTCTCCAGCCCTTGGTGAACAAACTGCCTTCTGCTACAGCCAAATATTTCAAATTTTGACTCATCAGTCCAGAGCACCTGCTGCCATTTTCTGCACCCCAGTTCCTGTGTTTTCGTGCATAGTTGAGTCGCTTGGCCTTGTTTCCACGTCGGAGGTATGGCTTTTTGGCGCAAGTCTTCCATGAAGGCCACTTCTCATCAGACTTCTCCGGACAGTAGATGGGTGTACCAGGGTCCCACTGTTTTCTGCCAGTTCTGAGCTGATGGCACTGCTGGACATCTTCGATTAGAAGGAAGTAAGCATGATGTGTCTTTCATCTGCTGCAGTAAGTTTCCTTGGCCGACCACTGCGTCTACGGTCCTCAACGTTGCCTGTTTCTTTGTGCTTCTTCAAAAGAGCTTGGACAGCACATCTGGAAACCCCTGTCTGCCTTGAAATTTCTGGCTGGGAGAGACCTTGCTGATGCAGTATAACTACCTTATGTCTTGTTGCTGTGCTCAGTCTTGCCATGGTGTATGACTTGACAGTAAACTGTCTTCAGCAACCTCACCTTGTTAGCTGAGTTTGGCTGTTCCTCACCCAGTTTTATTCCTCCTACACAGCTGTTTCTGTTTCAGTTAATGATTGTGTTTCAACCTACATATTGAATTGATGATCATTAGCACCTGTTTGGTATAATTGTTTAATCATACACCTGACTATATGCCTACAAAATCCCTGACTTTGTGCAAGTGTACCTAGAAGAATTGATGCTGTTTTAAAGGCAAAGGGTGGTCACACCAAATATGGATTTGATTTAGATTTTTCTTCTGTTCACTCACTTTGCATTTAGTTAATTGATAAATATAATCTATTAACATGTCTATTTTTGAAAGCATTCTTACTTTACAGCATTTTTCACACCTGCCTAAAACTTTTGCACAGTACTGTATATATATATATATATATATATATATATATATATATATATATATATATATATATATATATATATACATACATAGTAAACATAAACATGAACTGGAGAGGAGGGCTATAGTGGTAAATTATTGAAACGAGGGAAGACTATTGTTACCGACAGGGCATAAGTAAATACACAAATAACAAATAAATAACAGAAAATGTTTTTTTAAGTTCATACCGTATAGTTAGCAAAGTATTTCTCCGTCTGGTTTGCCGACTGTTGCATAATCCAGTTTATATCCCGCCCGTCATATTTGTTTACATCGTCAAGTTGAATTTGTTTGAATTTCAGAAAGTCAGGAAATAGTGACAGTGACGTTTGAATCACCATTTTAGTGTTTGCTGCGTCTTTCTTTTGTAGTATGTTTTGTAATTAACTCACAGAATCGGTGTCCAGCCATTTTCTCTTGTGAGGAGTGCCAGGGAGAAAGGCGTTCCTTTGAAAAGGGGCGGGACTGACAGTGATGTGAACCAGTCACTTTTTTTTTTATTTAGTAGTTGCCAATTGTTTTTTTTTATCATTTTTCTCCCAATTTGGAATAGCCAATTAGTTTTAGGCTCAGCTCACCGCTACCACTCCCGCTCTGACTCGGGAGCGGCGAAGACGAACACACTCTGTCACCGAGGAAACTTTAAATAATCACCTTCGTAAGTTTTACGCAGAGGTCAGAACAGCCGCAGGAGAAAACTACTCCGTGGTCGGCTACAGGCCTCATTACACCCCCTGGGCGGTCCGGTATTGCCCAATACCACCCACCTCGTCGGGTCTTAATGCTAACGTAATTATGCACAGCATGCTGACTCAGGCTGCGTGCAGTAAACAGGCCCAGGCAGGTCAGGCCCAGGCAGGTCAGGCCCAGGCAGGTCATTGACACTTTAGAAGCCCCCAAGCTGCACAGGCAGCTAGGCCTGAAAAACTGCCGAAACAAATAAACAGGTGTAAGACTTCATTATTAAACGTGAATTAAATGTAAAATTATATCAAATGACATAATACAACACAAACAGTCAGACACCACTTTTGTTAATATCACCGACTAGCTGGGGTGTAGCGCTGCAGGGGGGTCGACCCCTCACGTCTTGGGCAGGGAGCGAACCGCTTCCGTACTTCACATGTAGAATATTTAACTGTTTTGCTCCTATTAATATATGGAGATAGATATGCATGTGTATATAACCCCTACGAATAAGCAAAGAATACAATTGCCGTAAAAAAAACCTAAAGAGATAAATAATGAAAGTCTGAATACAGCGTGCCTGGTCTAGAATAATGAGTAAGAAAGGTGAAGGGAATCTGTATTAACGCTGTGCGGAGGTGTCAGCATTTTACAGTTAGATGTAATAATTGAAACAGTTTTTATTTTTTGACCCATATATTAGAAATCAAGTAGATAAAATAAGCTAAGGGGTACCTGTGGCCTTACACAAATCTTTTTTTTTTTTGCAAACGGTTGCACTTCTGTTTCAAAACTTTAGTCTCATTAAGCAGCTGCAATAGGACAGCCATTCAATATACGAGAGGGGGTGGGGGAAGTGTATAGGATTAATAATAATAATAATAATAATAATAATAATAATAATAATAATAATAATAATAATAAATTTCAGTATTTATTCTAGAAGCCATTCGTAGATTAATCGTTATTTTTTATTTTTAAGTTAATATGTTGCATGAAAGCCGTGTATTATTTTATAAGTGAAGTGATATTATTTTGCTTCGTAGCCCCCCACTCAAACAGTGCAATATTACTATACATTTCTTAATATTGCTCAAGTTAGAGACGGAACCTGTTACACATTCACCGTTGCGACGTGCGAGTTCAAGTTAGCAACTACTTTAAAGAGATAAACTGCGGTTCTGTTGAGTGTATGAGGAAACAGGGACAGCAGGCTGCATGGTAGGGTTGGGGGGGGCGAGGGTTGATAATAGCGACCCCTCACTTCTAAATATAGCACTATACCCCTGCTGACTAGGATTATGGGTTAAAACCCCGCCTGAAACACACACTCCTAAAACACATACAAACCACCCAAGACCCGCAATTTGACATTAAAACCTGCAGACCTGTGACAGTCATATATATATATACCGTACATGGAGTCACACATTAATAATGTCATTATTACAAATAGGGCATGCGGGACAAGGCAGGGTTCTCCAGTGCAGGTCCCAATTTACAGTTGCGTTTGTTGGTGCAAACGTTTACTGACGCACAGGAACCACTTTGACTTTATGGGAGCCCCAGTGTAGGCAATATGCGTATAATGTGTTTCTTACTGAGGTCTCTGTGTCAAACTAAACCATGATGCCGTTTTTTTTGTTTGTTTTGTTTTGTATATGCTGCTGTAGCCGCAACAGCTTTTCACAGGCCTGTGTTGCTGTAAGTTTTGGGGCCACAGGTTCGAACAAGAAATTAGACATAATGGTACGAGCAGTGCTGTCAAGTCTCACGAAAAAAAAAAAAAAAACGTGGCACTGCCTTTCAAAACAAGTGCGATTCATGTATGGGTGTTTATGCAAATTCCAACCGCTACTCTCAAAAAACAAGCCCCATTCCGCTTATAATAAGCGGACTTGGCAACTGTGGGTACTAGACACCTATTCGCTGAGGAAATAACTATCAATTAACTTAACAAATAATAAAGTAAAATAGCCCTAATGCCTTATGTTCGATGCGCATTCCCCTAAACCAGGTAAGAACAGAAGAACATAAGAAAGTTTACAAAGGAGAGGGGGCCATTCAGCCCATCTTGCTCGTTTGGTTGTTAGTAGCTTATTGATCCCAGAATCTCATCAAGCAGCTTCTTGAAGGCTCCCAGGGTGTCAGCTTCAACAACATTACTGGAGAGTTGGTTCCAGACCCTCACAATTCTCTGTGTAAAAAAGTGCCTCCTATTTTCTGTTCTGAATGCCCCTTTATCTAATCTCCATTTGTGACCCCTGGTCCTGGTTTCTTTTTTTCAGGTCGAAAAAGTCCCCCGGGTCAACATTGTCTATACCTTTTAGGATTTTGAATACTTGAATCAGATCACCACTTAGTCTTCTTTGTTCAAGACTGAATAGATTCATTCAGTTCTTTTAGCCTAGTCTGGATACGACATGCCTTTTAAACCCGGGATAATTCTGGTAGCTCTTCTTTGCACTCTTTCTAGAGCAGCAATATCCTTTTTTGTAAGGAGGTGACCAGAACTGTGATGTTGAGAAGAGCACAAAACAGGTTAAACCCATCCTCTTCAGAAGCAGCAGCAAACAATGCACCAGCTACTTTCAAAGCCAAGCCCCAGAGACTAAACAAACAGGGTGAAAAAAAAAACTTCCCACACAATTCCTCTTAGCTCAGCGCGTATGGGGTTCTGTTTTTATTACTCATTATTTGAAAACAAAACTCTGCGCAATGCTTAAAAAAACATTGGCTGCCACCGCCAGTGTAGTGTATAGTAAAGCGAAGCGAAAATGGCCAGTGTCCAAAAAAAAAAAAGCAAAGGATTACATTTTCACAAGTCAAGCAGGTTTGATGCTATACAAAGCGGGCTTTAACGAACAGAAATAACACAGGCGTTCCGGAGAAGCGCTTAACTCGAGTGTAGAAGAGACAGAAATGCGCGTAGCCTCCCTATAGTATGACGGAGACAGTATTAATTTTTATTGTTCAGGAAGCGAAACAAAAGGAATAGGGCTGTTTTTATAAATGAAATAAAGCAAAATAAAATCAAGATGTGTATGGGAAATCTCCATCACCAGAAAACACATATTTAATTCTCCTGTTGTATTTTAAGGGTGGGCGTGCAATGTGTTTAATATTAGGCTATGGATATATACTTATAATCTGGCTGCAGTTTTCCAGTCTCTGACTAGGTGTATTTAATGACTGCAGTGCTGAAATACCCCAATGTAGCACTAAAGTCCTCTTAATCGTCGATATAACGCTCTTGATTTCGACGAATTCATAGGAATAATCGTCCATTATCCACCCATTAATAAAATAACACAGTTCAGATATTATGAAGCAGGTCTGCGATAATCCTGATTTTGCCACAGCAGTGTACCGTAACCCCACACCTCCGACTATCACCAGGACCTGCAACTAACGAAAAGCGCTCAAAGACAGGCAAAGCCAGATTCAATTGAATTCATAATCAATTATGTATTTGTAATTGTTATTGCTTTTTTTAAAATAAAATAGATTGTGTGTATATATTTAATAAAGCAGGTTCAAAATCTAATTTCTGAGGGCTTCCAAACATCACAAAAACAATAAACACATTACATTCGAAGTAAAAGATGCGCAGCACACAATAACGTTATGAGATCACAACCCTATTCCAATCAAAGCGACCACCTGAGTGTGAACACACTGTTCCAGCAGGCATCTTTTTAAACACGGATACTGAAGATTAACTCAGATCGGAAGACGTTGTTACATTTTTAGTTTTCACAATATTAGAAGCTACACAGTCCGGTCCCTGAGGTATTTACAAGTTCAGAACTCGAGGGTTAGACATTTCATTACACAGTAGGAATACATGTTTCCCCATGTTGGTAATTATTAGGATGTCAAATAGTTCTGTAAAACCAGTATCATTGCAGTTCACTGACCGTATTTTTAATAAAGCAGGTTTTAAAAATAAAAACCTAAATTTCCGGGGGTCTTCAAAACACCACAAAAACAATAAACACATAACATTACACCGTTTTTTAAAAGTCACTCCTCATTGATAAATACTGGAAATGACCAATGCGCCATTCCGATTAGCTCGAGCTCGTTCCCGTGCACATTTGTATCCGTGCCACTTCCACGAAACCTAATTTCAGGAAAAACACACATTCTGCGTGTGCTCAGGGGGTGGCAAAATATATATGTTTATCAGACTGTTTTAGTAGCCTGATCTACAATGAGACCTTTAACACAGCACAGTTTATTGTGACATTAGTCATACAATATATTCTACCATATTTATACAACGTACAAAGTCATTTCCTTTTTAGATTAAAAAAATATGCAAATTACTAACAGGTGGAAACAGCAACGTAATTTGCAAAAAGGTTTCAAATGTATTTTGTTTTTAAACGTTTTGCCTATTTAAATACCCTGGCTGACCCGACACTGCCCCTTTAAAACTTTAAATACCTACCTAACAAGTAAACAACGTGGTTCGTAAAACGGCAGTAAAATATCCAATTCTTTCCCAACAAAACCTGCGAATGGTTTACTTATTAAAAACGCCAGAAGACAGATTGTATTGCATTCAAATCATAACTAAAGTTGCCAAACATCAAAAACTATGTTTTTCCTCATCACAAAGTGTTATCAAGCCAGTTTTTAAAAGAAAAAAAAAACTTTGGAAAAATATCTATGCCCCGGTTTATCTTCTATTGAAAAAGCAAAAGCAAAAGCAAAACACAAAGCAGACACACCCCCTTATTTAACACATTCAAAAACAGACGCAACAAAATACTACTAACCGTTTTAAAACAACGAGAAAAAAACTTGGAATACCAAGCGCCTTCTGTTTCATTTATCAGCCAAAAAGCCTTCTTACCTGTTGGCGTTTCGTTGCCTTCTGTGTAGAAGTGTAAGGTTAAGAGCAGGATTAAAACCCTCGTTTTCATTGTTTAGTGGTAGTCCAGTTTGCAAGCAGCAGAAATCCTAACTGCGACGGCGTCTCCAGCAGAACTGGTGAGAAGTTCGGGACTGATCATAGATTCCTGATTTCCTGCTGAAATGATATTGAGAACGCTCCCGAGCGCGCTGAGAACACGGAGTCAGGCAAAAAACTGACGTCACGATCAAACAAATAGTTCAAATAGGGAGGTTTTTTTTTTGTTAGTTTTTTTCCTACACAGGTTTTAAACATGTGAAGTGTGCCTCCTAACGGATACTTGGGAAGCTGCAAAAAATACATTTAAATATTTTAGAAATTTAGGGTTTTGTTTTGCTGTCTCGCATGCATGTACGTTATTATTATTATTATTATTATTATTATTATTATTATTATTATTATTATTATTATCATTTTCTGATATTTTTAAAACGGTATAAAACTAGCAATAAACTGCTTCTACTTGCAATTGCTGTACGTTGTTTCGTATGTTTAACTGTGTTTTACTGTTTTGTTTTGTTTTAAGAAAATGTGCAGTAGCTTTGGGCAAATTAGGTCAGTCTATAGTTTCTGGCTTGTTCAGGCATCTGTTTTAATTTGAATATATTTTTCAAAAGTCTGTGTGAAAACAGTCCCCTCCAGTGGATAACTGGAGTAACTGCAGGAAATGCCAGATTTGTTCTAAAAACGTTTTAGTCCAGTAGTTAATAAGTAATTTACTGACGCAATGCTCTGAAACATGTTAATATGAGACCTTCAATGAAACGACTTCATTTGTTAAAATTAGTACATTGCAGACATGACAGGGTGGATTAAACCCATCTGGTAACAGACCCAACTATTTTGAACATATGCAATCTCATATCAGTTCCTAGTCGTAGATTAAATGTTTAAATATAATTAATAATGACATTTTTTTTTAATACAGCCGCCAGAAAAGTGGATTATAAAAAAAAAAAGCTGAGCCACGCCAGAAGCAATAATGACAAATTCAGAAGAAGTGTTCAAATGTTCACCTATAGGAGGCTGTGTGGTCCAGTGGTTAAAGAAAAAGGGCTTGTAACCAGGAGGTCCCCGTTTCAAATCCCACCTCAACCACTGACTCATTGTGTGACCCTGAGCAAGTCACTTCACCTCCTTGTGCTCCGTCTTTCGGGTGAGACGTAGTTGTAAGTGACTCTGCAGCTGATGCATAGTTCACACACCCTAGTCTCTGTAAGTCGCCTTGGATAAAGGTGTCTGCTAAACAAATAACAAGAGAAATTCTGTTTAGCGCCCCCTGCCTTCAGAACTCTGTAACAGAGTGTACACTGATGCTCTGAATTTTTCATTTGTAGTGCACAAGGGAAGTAATGACTTTATTTACATTGTTTGAGGCCTCCTTATAACGGACACTTGTCCCACACAGTCATTCTGCATTGGTAGCAAATTGATCATACATGGAGTACCACTGGACCTTCAGATGGAAGTGATGTCACATTAAGATTAGCTGCAAACTCTTCAATTATCCTTGTTTAACTATATATTATAAAAGGTTATTTAAGGTGGTACACACAATGTTGCATATGATGAATGAACAGATAGAAACACAGATAGATCTCTCCATCTACTCCTAATACTCTGCCCTGGACTTGCCTGACCTCAGCACCACGTTCCTGGATTCTCAGCTGATGCACTATCCTTGCACTATTGCACTGCTGTTATGTCGTTGTATATCTACATTGTTTTAATCCTAACTTGTTGCTGCTTATTTTATACTGTGTTTTAGTCGTATAATTTGCACTTACTGTAAACTACACTGTATTTAAATAATGTTTTGCATTGTAACCTTGTATTGCCCTGTAACACTTGCCAGTCGCCTTGGATAGAGGCGTCTGCCAAATTAATAAAAAAAAGAATAAATAAATAATAATAGGCAGGCAGACAGACAGACGACAGATAAAAGATTCTTGTGAGGTGATGCAAAATTCATGACAACCACTGTACAAGCACACATACATGCATAAATACATATATCAAAAGATCCTTTAGGGAAGAATTTTATAGTGTTCCTCAATTGTCAAACAAGACAGAGCCAAACTATTGCATTTTTCATTTCCCTGACGCAGCTCCTTCCCTATCATATATCCCAGCCAGTTCTCTTTCTGCAACTTGCTAGCATTTATTTTGATAAGAGAAGGCCACCAAACTGTCACTTTGATGTCAAACGGCTATTTTGCATGAAAAACAACATGAAGGGAACACTTAGAAGCAGAGAGAGAGAGAGACAGGGAAGCAAGATTCAGTGCCAAACTACATATCGTCATCACTTTTTCTCTGACATTCCTTTTACTTTTAATATGTATTTTAGTTCACCGTAAACACAAAATAACAGAAATGCAGACAACATTTGGGGGGGGGGTTGTGAAAGCTGGACCAAGGCACAACTGCCTGGACGGGGCACTAAAGCAATTCAAATTACTCTGTCTATAGTCTATATATATATATTAAAAATAATTCAGATTATAGGAATTTTTAAATATTTTGTCTTCGTCCGGAAGCCTTTTAATCTGTTTAAAAAAATATGAAAATTCATATAATTCTAATTTAATATGTAGACTGCAGGGAAGGATTAGTCTTGTGGTATATAGGTAAGCAGATTGTAGGCCACTTTTGAAGACCCTGTGTGTGTTATTGAAATGAAATTGCCCCCTCTATTCTTGCCATTTTATAATGTGTGATAATATAGTCTGACCCATATACTAATATATGCATATTTTATTAGTAAATGGTATTTGCAACTGTGTCCAAAATACCTGTACGGCATTATCCTGCACTTAAGTACTGTCATACTGAAGCTTATTTGTTTTATTTAATGGGGCACACTCTAAAAACAGCTCCCTTCCTTGCAAGCCTCCTTCATTGTTCTTGTTTAGTTTTCATGACTGGGTTCATAGATAACTGGAGCACCTTTTGGAGGTAAAGAGGGCTTTACAAGATGGCTTACCCCTTAATGATAGGGAGCAGGTGTTCTGGCCTGGAGCACAGAAAGAACCCTGTGGGAGACTGGAAAGGGTTTTAACTAGACGGGGGGGGTTGGGGAACCAAAAACTGGTTCCAGTTAGGGCTAAAGGTGTAAGTCACCCAGAATCAAAAGCGAAATGCCTGTGTCTAAATGCCAGAGGACTTCCAAGGACCATGCAGGAGTGTGCATTTCTCTCTGCATAAATAAGTGTCCAGTTTGTTACAACTCTGAAGGGCAGATATGGATATCCAAAAATAATTTTCTTTCACCAATGTACTTCCATTAATATTACATGCATAGCTGAAACAAAATGTTTTCTAGTTACTAATATCACAAGTCTCCATTCATTTTTCTGCAAACCCAAGGTGTAAAATGAGTGCTTACTACCACTGTGTATTGGAAACAGTAGCTGATGTACTCACTTGGAAGGGGGCAGACTTTGAGTAATGCTGAAGTCTCTGTGATGAGCTGTCAGTGGCACGTGGGGAGCCTGCAGCTGCTCTAGCCTCAACTTTCCCTGCAGGGGGCAGTAATGGGCAATGCAAGTAATTCTACTGACACTTGGAACATAACAAATGATAGATGGGCTGCAGTTAATTGCAAGCTTGTGATTAATCTCTGAAAATTAATCAGACATTAAAAAGACACCACACAGGTAAATGATGCCTTTTTATATCAGCTTGAATTAATTCAACATTATGCTTTTCTTTATCATGTACCGTATTAACTAAAAAGAAAACGCAATGCAAACCAAAAAAAAAAATCATTTCCCTGTCAAATCCTTGTAATATAATACACGTGCTACAGAATCACTGTGTCTATTAATAAAGTAATACTGAGATTTCTGCATAGCTCACATTGACCCCTGGAGGCTAAATGTTAAGGATTTTACGTTAAAGTTTTGACTCTGTGTGTCTCCTGTTGTTCTTCCTGCAGCAACATGACCTTGGATTCTGAATTCAAAGCATAAGGTCCTGGATTCTGTCATATCCTGAGTGCCCTGAAAGCATTTCAAACAAGGGGACTATACCGAGTGGACACTGAGAGAATGCCTCGGGCTCTAGCAAGCCTGTGTGTGTAATATCACAGCCCTCCCTCATTATATACCAGCAAGCATGAGGGAGGCATTAGACAAGGAGAAGACTGAGGAACATGGGCTACAGCCAGACACTGGCTCAACATTAAGAAATACTGAAAATACTTGTTCATCAATGTCTTCAATGTAAACACAAGTTTTGATTCACAAACTTACTGTATGAATTCCTTTTAGGTTTGACAATTTAAAAAATATATATATATATATGAACATAACTTAGTTATTTATATATGAACATAACTTAGTTATTTTATTTAACATCATGTAATCAAAGAAACTACAAAATTATATTGTAAAAGTCTACTGAAAACCATAATAGCAGTACAGTATTTCAAGTTAGATTTCAAAATGCACATTTTTCAATTTTTGTCTGTTTTTCTTTAAGTATATGGAAAACTACAAAGCGGTGTACAATTCAATATGTTAACGTAACATTATTCAGCAGGTTTCATTCGAGTTTATGAAGCAAAATGTGTTAATTCTATAGGGGGATGCAAAACTTTGGCCATAGCAAGTGTGACAGAGTTCCTGAGAATCAGGCATGGGAATTGAGAGCTTTCTTTAACAATGCAATACCAGATTTTTAAAAGGAAAATGTTTGATGCCATGTGTTTACTTAGCATTGCATGTGTGTAGCTAATGGAATAATAGGTAAGATGTATGACATTTGTATATGTCTCCATAGTAAATTAAAGATTGATCACAAAAAAAAAACTTCCAAATCGTTGTTTCAAAGTGTCAGGCAGGGCCAGATTCACTCCCAGCAGCCAAGAGGCCAAATAATGGTCAGTGTCCAAACAAGCCCTGCTTTCTGCACAGCAGCCCAGTCAGAGAGGCCTAGTTTCAGATCACAGCAAGTAGATCAGGACACGGACTGATTTAATTAAAGAGACAAAATCATCATCTGAGGATTGCATTCGAGCGTTGAAAGGATAGGGAACAAAACACACCCAAACTGTGTTTCTCATTCCTGTATCTCTCGCTCTCTCTATATATATTAAAGAAGCAGATTATTTTCTAAATTGAGTGCACATTGTCATTTGCCAGTTGGGAGAGCAGGGCCCTCTTGTGAACAGACAGAGCTTCATCTCAATGGCTTTAATGGAAAATTCGAATCTTTCTGCTCCATCAGTCTCTCTCCCTCATAACTGTTCCACAAGGGGACTTATTAACTTTTGAGAAATCATTTCCAATTGCAGACGACACTCGGAAACAAATATTCGAAGGAAATAAGAAAGGGTAATATAACATATATAGAAAATGAGAAATGGGAAGAGGTGGCTCTGATGGGGCTGGTCGCTTTCATTTAACTTGGATGTTTCTGTAGATGTGTGGAACATGTATAGGTTATATTTCAATGGATAAGCAAGGGGGAGAAGTTCAAATAATTAGAAACTTTAAATAACATTTATTTATGGAATTAACACGAGTTCCGTATTGCTGGACCCTGAATAGCCACCTTGTTCAAGATGATATCTGGAATGGTCTTGATTGTTTAAACCCCCACAAAGTCTCTGAAAAGTCTTCTTCAAATGGTGTTCTCTAAGGTTCCTAAATCTATTATACTAAACAGCTCAGTACTTACTTCCCTGCTACTTTCCATAACTTGGTTTCAAGTAAAAAAAAATACTGAAGTTTCAACAAAACTGCTGTTACTTCCCCAGAGGATAGAGCATGAGATAAGTGAGACTCCCTCTGTACAGCGAAGAAAAAACTGGGAACACTAATAAGTGTGGACCAACATGGATGAGAGGACAACGCTATGTGTTTTACCTTCAGAGATGTTTCAAAGTTACGAAACTATTGGAAATTAAAAGCTCTACAGCACAATAATTATTAGTTGTTTATTTAGAGGACACCTTTATCCAAAGCAACTTACAGAGACTAGGGTGTCTCACCCAAAAGACAGAGCACAAGGAGGTTAAGTGACTTGCTCAGGGTCACACAGTGAGTGAGCTGGGATTTGAACTGGGGACCTCCTGGTTACAAGCTCTTTTCTTTAACCACTGGACCACACAGCCTATAAGGGAAGCAGTGACAATGGCCCTGTGCTTAGCAAACCCAAAGGACATTTTACTGAAAACATGGAAAACTTATTGAACGGGTGAAGTCAAGTTGGCCACTTTGTAATACCGCTGTGAATTTACAATGTGGACCGATTTAAAGAGTGCCGTCCATCCAGGAGTGTGTGCATCCCTATGGAAATGATGAATCCTCTTGTTTTTAGTGCTATCTCAAGAATGGATCCCTACCTGAAGATGAATCGTGCCTACAATAATCAGTTAATTTAAAATCACTTAAAGGATCTGTCGTGCAAAGATGTGATATCTATGAAAGAGTCAGCAACACAGACATGATAAGAGCCTTTGGTAGATTTAATACAGATGTGATAAATGACCAAGATACCTTTGGGATTATATTTTTGATGGGCTATATTTTCAAAGTATTTACTTCAGTCTTTAATTAACTCCTCTTTTGGGTGGATAAAAAACCCCTGTTAATTTGACAAAGCTAGAATCAAACAACTAGCTAATATAGCACAAGGACTCTCAAGTACCCTTACGTTGTTTGTTTCTCATTTGGTAATATTAACATGAATTTTTCTCTGTTAAAAATAGGAGTTACCGTAATTGAAAACTGGAGTAATGCTTTGAAAATATGGCCCAATATCTTTGCAGAAGCCCATGAATAATGTCATCCCAACATTTAAATAATGTTAGAATGAATAGTGGCAATTGCCTGGATTTGGCGTTTACTAATAACCTGGCAAAATAAACATTAAAACAAATTATTTTCAATATAGAGTCTGTTAAACTGTACATGCAGAACCCATTGTAATAATTAAACACATTGCAGTGTTGTGAATGCTAGATTGTGCTCGTGCTAGTTGTGCAACATACTTGATTGTAAATTTAGAAAAGCAAAATCACATGACTTGGTGACTGCATTGCTTTAGACAGACAAGACTCACACATCATGCCTGATTCCAAAATAGACAGGTTTCAGATTGTAGAGGGTATCAGACCATTCATTTCAATAGGGATTAGACTCAAAAGCTATGCCAGATTCTACAGGATGCTTGTTTGTAGAAGGGTTGGATTCTGCAGGTTTTACTGTATAAACCGCAGTGTGATAATAAGCAAAGTGATATCACCAGGAGCTTGTCCTATATATTATATTGTGGCCAGTGCACTTCTATATGGACATTAAACATGACTGTACTTGTAGTCAGTCCTCCAGATACGCGGCGTACTGGGTGTTTTACGGAAAAAAATCAGAATTACGTGTGCTATTTAAATGGAATGTGTAAAGATTACGCAAAGCAGTGTTGCTGCACAGCCTGAGTTTGCATGTTATTAAGCTTCTAGTACTTTAGTTGGTTCCCGGTATCTCAATGGTCAATTGTATACACTGCATGCGGTAGCTAGAGAATGGAATGCCAGGAAAGCTAATTAGCCTGCCTGGGAATTGCCAGACACACGTGACACGTTACACTACTAGCCAAGTTAGGAAGGCTCTTCTCAAATCTGACAAGGCATTCATTCTCCCACACTGATCTGACGTTATCACACTGTCAGACTCCCTCAAAGTGACAGAAGCATTTCTATTCATGACAGGAAAGAACTATTGCCAATCCTAGTGTCACCATCGAAACATGGCGGAGCACTCACCATTTGTACATCTCAGCGATGAATAATCAGTTATAGTGAGATGTCACCGTTTGTTTCAAAACAGTTCACTTGATTTCTATGAAGCACTAACCACTGGATGACCAGGATTAGCCTTGATCTAGTACTTCCTACCTGTGTTAAATTGCTTCCACTAGATTTCAGGAGCTGCTCTTCAGTTCTGTTGCCCATCATTAATAGACATCGAAGTAGGGGCTAGCGCCATCTAGTGAGCTGCCACTTTGGATCACGTTTCCGTTTGTTTAGCTGGTGCTTGCATTAACTAATATACAGTTAATGGTCTACATTATACATGCCTGTGTTATGTAGCAAGAACAGAAGAGCAGCTGCTGATCTCAGAGTCGAAGCACCTTAACATACACTTAAAAGAAATAGAAAGCCACAGCATTTGAGCGATCGCAACTGAAACCACACATAATGAAAATGTAAAAGGACAGTAAAGAAAACGGAGTTGACGCTACTGTGACGCTCTTGAGTCCAGAGGCTCTCAGGGGTTTCCAGTGCACAGCATACTGTGTTATATATAAACAGGTCCGAGGGCAGTAAAGTTTTTACAAAATGTAAATGTCCAAAGACAACTGAAAATGCATTACAATGGGGAATGATAGACACAGGTTTTTTTCACCCCTAACTACTCATTATTTTCCAGGTTTAAATACATCAATTAATTAATCACATATCCTAAACAATTTAACTTGTTTCTCATAAACTAATAATTACTGTGAATGTCCTCAGTGACTTAAAACTAGCGCTTCACTGGCCTCTAGTGGCCAATCTGGGAAACACAGGGATCTGAGCAATCCCCAACTTGGGCTAGCACACCACATTACTCTTTAAACAGTCCATGCTTTCCAGCAGCCATCTTAAAGTAATTGCAGCTAACAAAATAATGTAAGAAATCTTACCTGCATTGCACTTCCATTCGCTACTTAGGTCTCAAATATGCAGATTTGAAAGAAAACTATGCTATGCTTAACACTTGAAATGTATTTGCCTACGATTGTAAGTCACCCTGGATAAGGGCGTCTGCTAAGAAATAAATAATAATAATAATATAGCACAAACGTATTTTCATTTTAAAACATGATAGCTGGTACTACTTTAGGTTAAAGGAAGTTCTCACTTTCTATGCTTTATTCTCGGGTCATCTGTTTGCACTTCCTGGGTCAATTCACCTCAGCAGTGTCTTCTGGGTCAAAGCATGTTACTGATTGAGAGCGTTTCAGCCAACAGGGGAAGCAGCTGGTTGGTTAATGACAGGAAGGAATCTATCAAAGAAAACATAGCCTGGCAGAAGAGAACCAAGTGTAGTACCATATATCACGTTTTAAAATAAAATGTATTCTGCGCACCAGTTTGAGAACCAACGCTCTAGATGGCGTTGGCTCTTACTAATGTTAAGACACTTTGACTTATCTAGCCTGCATTACATATCTCTATAGCAGGTAACTAAAACTGAACAGCAGCTCCTGAAATCACATTGACAGCACCTTGACACAGGCCTATCAAAAAAATAAAAATAAATATTTGAGAAGCAAGAACCACTCACGACATTGCAAGGGGACAGTGAAAGAAAATGAAGTCAATGATAATGATGTGGCTCACCTGGTAAAATCCTGGTCACATGGTGTGCAGGGTGAGTCATACAGTCAGGTTAGCACCCTGACTGTGCAAAGGCATCGGTCTTCGCTGAGGACACCTGCAGGGCTGGCCTTTGTTCTCCAGAGGCCAGTAGCTCGCTGACATCCACTCTCCAGTTCCAGGGTGTAAAGAGGCAAGTGGCTTGGTCGTGGGCTCAGAGGACACCCACTGGACCTTGAGAGGAATTGCTGTGGTGAGGGAACATAATTAAACATTATAAACTGGCCACTCCAAAAGCAAATGACAAATGGATTTGCATTAGATGGAGTAATACATGAAGTGTTGAATACCTGAATTCTGACAACTGTTTAGATGACTGGGCTACCATTTGAAGGCACAGGGAGGCTCAGCCAGAGCCTTTTGTATTTACAATTCTTGCTCAAAGGAGATTTAAAAAGTAAGTAGCTGCGTTGTGAAAAATATAGTGTTCCACGTCCCTACGTGTTGTTGCTACTGTTTAAATAACGTACCTGTATTTTTTTCTTTTCATTGTTAACATCCTGACAACTTTTTATACTTAGAACATTAAAGTCTGTTTTCAAAGCTCTTTTCAAAATGTCAGCTCTAGTGCTCTGATAGTGTAAGGATTATTGCCCACATTGTCAGACAGGTAACACAGCAATAACAATCCATGATGAGGTACGGAACAGAAAAGCCAGAGCACTTGTTGTATGTTTTTTTTATTTTAAATCACTCGTCCTGCAATGATTTAGAGGACAGATCTCAAACCCCAGTGCACTAGAGCGGCCATTTTGAAAAGACCTTTGAACCAGATTTTAAAGTTATGTACAAAGTTGTCAGGATGTTAACAATGAAAAGAAAAAAATACGTTTAACAGTTGTAGCAACACGTGGGGACGTGTAACGCTAAATTTTTCAGAACCCCGCTACTTACTCTTTGACATCTGGTTAATGGAGGTCTCATTCTGGTAGCTGAGTTCCCTAGAAAATGAACACGTCACAAACAGTACCTATAAATAGGTAGTCTGGGTTGATGAAATGCAGTCCAAGTTACCCATACAGCTCCCATCATGTGGCAGGAGCACATCCACCAGTGCTGTGACTTACATCATTCTTGTCTTATCCTTGAACTTCAGCATTCGTTACTTCCTTCCCTATCTCTTACCTTATTACTACACCTACAAGGTGTAATGAACTCTCTCCAGCAGCTGACAGCATTGAGTAATATCAAGATCCATATCTGTTCTGTAAATGGTTTTTAGCAGAGCAGGCATGTTGAGGCTTGAGAGTGGGGTTTGATCCCAGGGTTTCAGAAGTATTTTCTTTCAGGGTTATCTGTCCTTTCTTACCTGTTTTGCACTGCCTTTAGCTACATAGGTCTCAGATGTGCAGTTTTGAAAGAAACACATGTTATAGCAAGCATGCATTTTCATAAAACATGAAAGCTGGTACTACTAGATTAATAAACTCAGTTTCTATGTCATATTCTCAGGACTTGTACCTCCTGGGTCATTTTAACCCTGTCTTCTGGGTCAAGTATGTTACTGGCTGAAAGCATATCAGTAAATAGGGGAAGCAGCTGATTGGTTAATGATATGAAAGAAGCCATTGAAGGGGTGGGACACAATTTCATCCTCCAAGTGACCAAGGAAGTGCAACACAAACAGGGAGTAGGGAAAGTAGAAATACATGTTATTGCTAACATTTATTTTCATTTTGAAATAATCCCAGATTGAAGGAGTCAGTTTGTCTGTTACACTTGCAATTCTCATCCAACTCAGCAGTCATGTTTTCAGTGTCAAAATCTGTCACTGGCTGCGATGCTTCTCAGTCATTAGGAAGCAGCTGTGAGGTTAATGATGGAAAAGAAGGCACTGAAGGGTGGAAAAAATGATTCCTAGTGCAGTGACCTAGGATAGGGAAAGTGGAGCAGACTAGTTAACAGTAATACATGTACATTGAGAGCTGTTGACCAGTTGACTTTCTCATTTCTAACACTATTATGATACCAGATATATATTTTGGAGTGCAACACACAGATAAGGTTTATGTAATGATTATTTTTTTAAACCACTGGTAGCTAATCACTTCAGGTGTTCCTATCCTGATTTAACTTTAAAAACAAAGTGAGCTAATTGTGTGTCCGTGTGTGGCAGCTCTGTGTACAGGGGGTTTAATTACAAAGACACTCAGGTGTTAAATCGTGCATGTCTAATTTGTGCCGTCACTGTTGGTTGCGACTGCAATGCGTTATCTACCACATCATTTCATTTCAACTCCATTAAAATCCCACTAATGCGACCAAATCAAAAGCGATTTACTATTTAATGCACTGAAGAACGCATCAGTGGCAGTGTTGTGGAAGAGGTGATTAAGCCTGGCTAGCCTGCTGTAAAGCATTGCTTACACCAGGACACAATCCCCTCACACTCTGTGATATCTGATCTGGGCATCATTTCTTGAACAATAAGTTGCTCAGTACAGTACTTGGATGGGTGACTTGCATGAACCTCAGGCATGATAGTAGCAGTGGCCCATTTGGTTTTATAATTAATTTGCATTTATGACGGACGTTTCCTCACATGTTGGTGCTGAAAGTACCAGCTTTATATTGTGGGTGTGGTCTTATGTCTTTGTGAGAATTCCAGACATTCTGATTCTTATTGTAATTACTCAAATATTGAGATTAATTCCGTGTTTGATATAATGGGCCATTTGCTCAAAGTGTTTCTGCAGTGTTTTAATTAACTCCGTTTTTGTTTTGTTTTTTAAGGAGAATCATGTGAATATTGCAAAACAAAACACTTTGAGAGTGCTTAAGAGAACTGGAAATATATAACTTAGTTGTTTGGTTCTAGTTTAGTAAAAAAAAAAAAAGGAATTAATTAGGACTGTAGTAATTGCTTTGAAAATATGTCTCCTTGCGTGTTAAGGTACTTTGAGCTGAATTCAGTAATCTGGCTCTATTAGACAGATTGTCTTTTGCACACATTTAATCAGCTAATTACTACAAACAATCAGTAGCAGCTTCAAGAAATCCAGCCAATCCAGCAGTGAAGTGTGTGTGTCCTGAATATTAAAATACAGAGATTACTGTATAAGCAAACAGAAGTGACCAATGAATAATCAGGAAAACAGAAAGAACATAGCAAAACCTACAGTACTACTACTACGACTACTACTACTACTACTACTAATAATAATAATAATAATAATAATAATAATAATAATAATAATAATAATATTACATAGTACATTTCAACACATCAGAATATATGTCATTATGTTAGTTATAGAACTTTAAAATTCCTCAAAGTTTCCCTACATCTATGGACAGGGCATTGTTGCATCACAGTGTATCTAAAATATCTTCAAAGCCAATCATCCTTCTTTGTGCTCGCTCTTGCTTCTGTAAGCCCTGTCTAAATATTAAAATCAATGAATGTGCTTGCTTAGTTCCACATAGAGCCACTTCTATTCACCCAGCCAGTGCCAGAGTTTTTCTCTTTGAACCGTTGTTGTCAATGACAGATAGCTGCTTCTGTTTTCTGTTGTTTGATCCTGATTGCAAAGAGCCTCAGGCTATGTGTTTTGTTATTCCTGTTTTTACCACCTTTATTGCTTTGTAGGAATTCTATGAGCTTTGATACTCAGAAGTAGTGACATTGTGCTAGGCAGCAAGATGCAAAGTCCATAGCTGGTTTTGGAAATTGATTTGCTAGTCAAATCTGTCACGTTAAAACTCTCTTTAATGTAGCACCCCAGGTGTCTGGCTTTTTTCTTTTAAAAAACATAATTCAATAGCAACAATTTGGTGTTCCACCTGTTGATTTGAATAGCACACTCAATTGGAGTTGAACGTTGGGAAACGCTACACATTTTTTAATCTTGTTTTCAGTTTGATGCTTGTGAATTGTTCATTGGTTTCACACAAAGCTTCATCAATGCATCTCAATGATCTGGACCTGAAGAAACACACCTTACTGCTGGCACTGACCTCATGTTGACCACCCTACTACGTGACGTTGTACAACCTATCAAATCAAGACCTAGGGGGTCCCCCAGGTTGCTACGGAGACAGAATATAATTAGAGCTTCTAAACTGAGGAGATGACCTGGGGTAAAACAACTGGTCTCCCTAACTAGGGGTCAGGGGTCATTCAAGCATTACACCATCAAGTTTTCATGCACATTTTCAATTTTTTTTCAATTTTTGAATGCTTTTATTCAATATTTCTGATTACGTCAATAGAGGCTTCTCTGGAAACCAGTTGCGTTTATGGGTTGGTCTGCCCTGGCATCCAATATTTTTCTTGTGTCCAGACTGGGTAACTTTTTGTTAATGTACTGGTTTCTTTTTATTATATTGCATGGTGTATTTTGAGCTACTCACAAAATTTCAATGTAAAAGCAATAGGATGTTATAGATGAAGTGTACCAACATGTGTTAGACAAGCTGCCTGTAACGTCCTAACACCTGTGGAGTTCAGGGTCTGGTTCCTTACAGCTGTTGATGTACTCAATAACCCACGGCACGGTGTGTGGTAAGACCACTCTAACTGCATGCCCCGGGTGCGATGTGAGGCACAGTGCAAAGCACAGTTATTTGATATGATTATTTTTCATTTATATTAGTGCTGAATATCTTAGGGGCCTGTAAGCCTCAGCTGTTTTTAAAGCTGTTGACCCAGGCATGCATTGATCTTCAGAGGTAATTATCCTGTGTCTTAGCCGTGCTGCAGAAATCTATTTTCACATGTACAATTTTTTCAGCAGCATTTAATTTATCCAAACCATTTTATTATACATTCATAACGAACAATAGGGAAAGCTTCGTTATTTATTATTAGTATTGATTTTTTTAAAATGTGTTTTATGTATGTTACTGATTCTTTGATTGTTAAGAAGAAGTGGAAACGCAGCTTAAATATTTCCTAGGCCAGCCTGGTTGACCAGGAAACAATTAAAAAAGTAAATGAAATGCTCAGGTATTTAGTGAAAAATGTGGAGTACAAAACAAAGGAGGTTATGATGAAGTTGTATACTGCACTAGTGGGACTGCACTTAGAAAACTGTGTTCAATTCTGATCACCACGTAACCAATAATTCCCAGGCTTAAAGAAAGAGCTATGAAGATAGGCTGAAGGACTGTATTTAGCCTAGAACAAAGAAGAATTAGGGGGGACTTAACTGAAGTCTGGACTTCAGTTAACTGAAGAGGGCACCGTTTGAAATGAATTTGCACGCAGAACGAGGGAAGGAGACACTTCATCACACAGAGAGCGGGGATGGTATGGAATCGGTTGCCTAGCCATGTTGTTGATGCTGAATCATTGGGATCCTGTAAGACCCAACAATCAGCTCTTAGGAAATGGACCTGCACTGATGGACCAAACCGCCTCCTCTTGCTTATAAACCTTTTTATGTTCTCATGTTAAACAACGTACTCTTATATAAAGTCGACAAAGTAGACCTCAGCAGCACTGTAACCTAATAAACACACACAATTAAGCTCAAAATGACTTAGTTCTGTGACTAAACATGCCTCAGGAACATGTCCTTAAGTGTTCATATCACAGGAAAATAATGATCTCGGCTTAGACAGACTGCCATTCCTACTCAGCCCTGCAGAACAACACAGACCAAATCTTTAACAAACAAAAAAAAAACATTTTGTGATTAAAAGGCTTTAGACAGCTTTGAAAACCATTTATTGTATTACTGGCATTGTCTCTTCAATCAGACAGCTTCCTTAACCCGGAGCTCAGCTCCTTGTGCCACTGCTGCCACCTACTGGCGTAATTCTGCATGACACCGACAGAGAAAACAGCAGGAGTGTGTGGAAATATAAATTTGCAGTCCCATACATGATATCCCTAGAACAGCACAGGGTTGGGCTACAAATAATTAGAAATCATTTTATGATCTTGTGCATGGAAATATTCAAAGATAGACACAGACCCTAAAAAAAGATTTGTCTGGCTCTTATTTTCAACTGTTAAATTAAATTAAAACAGAGGCAAGTCTCAGAACATAAGATAGAGGTGGAAGAGTACTGACAGGTTTTAAAATAAAAACACATGTTTACTAAAACAGCTGGTTCTTCCAAAACTGGACATTTGAGACCTCCCTGAATATTCTGTCTCTTACTTTTAAGCTTCTTTACAAAGACAAACCAAGATGAGAGAAATGATTTATGCACGCCTGCATTGCTCAATACAGCGTCGATGTAAGCAGATATGAAATGCATCAGATTGTGACAAACCCTCTGCTTCTGTCTCAAATGTTTATGGGCAACTACATACATGCAATAATTCTTGGTATTCAAATGTATTTAATGCACCACCACCTCAAAAATTCATGGCCATTTATCAGCGCAACAACAGTAACAATTTAGTGGAATGATCCCAATGATAAGTCATTTTTCCTAGCTATCTCTAACTAGCCTCCAGTTACACTGAATGCGTGGAATGCTAACTGCTTGTTCTCCTGTCTATCACTTTCTTTTCAACTCTGCCTCTGTAAAGGCCCCAGCTTTCTGGAATGTGAAAATCAAAGACTTTTAGGGAGTTATGGAAAGGGAAAATAATTGAATCTCTTGTATGCCGTAGTTATCCTGAATTCTTCTCCCCCTCTCATTTTCAGTTTGCAGAAACGTATGCTCCACCTCTAACGAGTCATTGCTCACTGCTATAAGACCAGCGTGCTTATCCTTCCCAGCAGTGGAGTGTTCACTTATAAACATGGTGCATAAAACAATCTGGGGCCAAGCACTGCATGCATTCAAGAGAGGGTTTTACCTGCAATTCAGAGCCCTTGCTGTTGTGAAATATGAACATTTGTTTTGCGATTGCAAATAGATATGTCGTACATTCATACTTGATCTCAAAAAGCCCTGATGAGACTTCCTTGAGTATGGGAGACAAACAAATAGGAGAAACCCAAATCAGATAAGCTGTTGGAGTATCACTCTGAAGCTGGAAGAATTTACATGTGGAATTAAATCTAAATTACAGAGGGGATGTCAACAGCAACAAATTGGTTGTGCTGGTCGTGTAAGTCTATTTTTTTTTTTTTTACATGGTTCAAGGTTTGTGCTGGACTAAATTCAGAGTGAATTCAGCAGAATTGCAGAGTCTCATGTGTTTTGTTTTTTTATATATAAAAGAAAACTGTAAAAGGATGTGTATCTATACAAAAGACATCAGTCAGGACAGCACAGGAAATAATTCAGGATAAAACTGGATCCAATTTTTAACTCATTCCTTGCCAACTGGTTTTCCATAGAAACCGCTTATTTCTCTAAAATGAAATTGTTTTGAAACATAAAGAGGGTTTTCTAGAGCTATTTTGTAGCCAAGCAAGTTGGTAAAAGGCCAGAGTAAATTTGATGACCTGTTTAACCCAGTTTGGTTCACCAGTACACCATAGCGCGAAGTGTTATTCCCTGGAGAGTGAAGAGCCAACTGTCTCTACCATGATAGTCACAACACAAGAACAGTTCCATAGAAAGTACAGCGTTATGCAAATGTGTAATTTCCTACAAAGTTTGTACTATTTACATAATTACATAAGCACTACTGACTCAATATATCGGCAACCAATTATATTTGCTTTTTTTTTTTTTTTTAAAGCATCCCAAAACCACATTCAGTTTTAAGAAACCGAAACAGAAAGCTCAGACTACACTACCTGCAGCAGTAGGTGGTTATGACAGCCACAAGCTTGCAGATTTGATATTTGATGACAAAACTCCACCATCTGGAATATTTAAAGGCTATTTTTAAGACCATTTGTGACACTGAAGCTTTTAAGTTCAATTAGAGGGGTTGTCAGAACGTAATGAACTTCAGCACAAAAGTGGCCAGCAAGCACCTACCAAAAAGAATAAATAGTTTTTGGGGACAGTTGTTTTTGACAAAAAAAGCAAGATTCCAATTTGTTTAATTGGGGCAGCAAGAAGAACATTTTTAAAGGCTGTTTTTTAAATAAACATGTAGGATGGGGGCCGATGACATTGATTAGTGCATAGTTTTATACGTTAAACCCTGCAGTGTGCTCAAGTTCAGTCAGAAGCACAGGACACCTACTTAGAAAGACTGGATCAATGCCAATAGTATAGTCTGTCAGCTCACACAATGATCCCCATTCGTTCTTGTGATTTGTATTTCCACTGTGCAGTGTTACTGCTCTTCATTGTGTGCTCGTTCAACACCACTCTCCTTCAGCAACCCCCACTTAACCTTCCCCGCGCCCCCGACCACAGCCAGCGTCTCCAGTGTACACAATCAGACATCTCGGCACGACAGGCTTGCTAGAAATAAACGTCGTAGCAGTGTTTAATCAACGAAACATTCAAAGGGACAACTCTAGTTCTTCACTAAAGTTTTTTTTACTTTTAGATACATTTTTGGAATAGAACAGGTAACCTTTTACAAATATGGCAGCATTTCTGTTACAGTCGTGTGCAGATGTGTTAGAACGCCTCCAGAGGTGTCATTGATATCCTTTATATACCTACCTGCATGAAAACCACTGGGTGTGACAATTTCAAATTTCAGTCACTAATCACTGATATAGAAACAACAGGCACTCCTGTGTGAAAATGTTAGACCACTTTGTGCTTTAATTAGGCATCTTAAACAACTTCTAAAAAGTCTCATGCATTTTACCATTTGTGGGTATTTGTTAATTTTCTCCTGCTCTTTTAAATGAATTGCATGTGTGTGTGGCTTACTAAAGTCATCAATTATTTTGTCTACTTTGAAAAGTTTCCAAGATTTTCGGTTCCGGTGGTTTGATTTCATATACACAACAAATCACAACAGAAGCAATGGGGTGTTCTAATGAATTTGCACTCTGCTGTATTTGGGTGCTGTGTGTTACACGAGATGTGGAGTGCACTTGGGAAATAGTATTCTATGTAGTATACTGTTTTTGATAGGGCATTATACTTCAGGTCCACATTTAAGTGAACGCACAGTCACACGTATGATATACAGGGTACGTTACATTACAAAATTTGCTGTGCAACAATATTGTTTGTTATTTGGAAGTGAAAATTCCTAAACAAAGGTTTAAATAGAATAAGACATTTTGCAATTTGAATCAAACTTTCCATCTTCAAGGTTGCTTGGAAGCACATGTCCTTGTGCATGAAGAGTGATAGTTATAGGGATTCATCGACCCACTGACCCCCTTTTAGATGTCTTTTTCACTTTTGACCCAGCTTTCATCGGACGTCTTGCATTGAGAAGGCTTCATGACCATTCTGACTGTGAACCAGTTTCTTGTAGTCGCTGGATTTTCATCTGTGGAATTGCAACCATTTTTGCTGTATATTCTAAACACTTTTCCCCCAATATACGATCTCTGTCTGAACATCAAAGCCCCCTCTTCCCCCCAGAGGAAAAGTTCTAAAAGCAAAGAAGTTGCAAGCTGGCTTTTCTTCTTAAAATAAAAAGCGATATCACTGCTTTATGAAATCTAACAAACCAATGCACAAGCCACTCCTGTCCATCCAAACATGTGCTTCAAATATCTACAGTTGCGTAATTCTATATTTACAGCAAAGGAAAGATATTTCTTCCAAGTATAAGCATTTCATTACTTTAGACAGTAATCTTCCTTTAGCTGTAGAGCACAATTTCTTTTCTGCTTTTTATTTGTAGAAAGTCTTCCAAAACTATTTTATCTTTGACCGCTGGTATGGCACGCCCATTAGACTGATCAGAAAGATAAAAAAATATTTTATACGTTTAAAAAAAAATGTAGGCGTATTAAAAGTTTATTTTTCCCCTGGAAATGTCCCATTTATACCAGCATTTGTGAAGGGACTAACCAAGAGAGTACAGACCTACCCTCTCCTCCCTCCACTCCAGTGCAACTTTACAACACATCAACAATCCAGTTTGGAGAATCAGACTCCTCAGCCAATCCCAAGCAGGGTCTCTTAATTTAGTAGCCACCTTCCTCACTGTCCTTCATTTGTGTCCTTGGCTTCATGATCCTCTGAAGCCTCCTCTTCGATGACCACAATCTGGACATCGTGCAGCTGCTCCTGGTGCTCCATATGAACTGTGGCCTCTCCCATCTCCAGCTCTCCCTGCACCTCAACTCTGTCTTCCACCTCCGTCCCCTCCTCCAGCTCGATATTCATTACTGTGGGGTGGTGGATGTGATCTGGGGAGTCGGGGTCGATCTCGATGACTGTGTGGGTCTGTGTCTGCATCTCCTCCTCCTCCTCCCCGATCACCTGCCCTTCCTCCTGCAGCACCACCTCACCCGCTCCCTCCACCAGCCCCTCCTCTTCCTGGGCTGCCTGCTCCTGCTCCTGCTCCACCTCCACCAGCTCCACCGGGCTCACTAGCTGGCTTGGGTCCTGGACCGCGGTCGTGCTGAGCAGCGTCAGACTTGCGGATGGGTGGAAAGCAATGGTCTCCTGAGGCAGGCCTTTGCCCTGGCTCCCTGGCACCACTGTGGCTGTGGTGTAGCGTGTGAAGAACTGCGAGCCGGCAGGGAGGGTGTGTAAAGTGATGGGACTGGACTGCTGTGCCAGCGTGTGGACTGGCAGCCCGCCCATCGTGAAAGGCTGTCCCATGGAGGAGATGGTGATGGGGGAGAGGACTGTGAACTGCTGGCCCTGTGTCTGCTGCAGAGGGGTGCTGGTGGTAGAAGCTGGTCTATGCAGGCGTGGTCGTTTGGGAGGTGGCTTGCTGGGTGTGCCCAGGGACATGAGCATCAAGTTTTGGACAGGCTGGGATTGAACTCGCCAGTCCCGAGTCTGCTTCTTCTGTTCCTCTAGCTGACGCGCCAGGTCTGAAATATAATGAACACACGATTTAAAAACACCTTTTCTAAATGGGGAACAAAATGGTGATAATTAACGCAGTCATGTTTTCCACGTGTACAGCTATGTTTTTTCATTTAAAAAAAAAAAAAACTGGTGTAAATGCTACCATGAAATGTTTTGTTAATCTAGCCGCTAGTTAAATATTTCGGTATCCCTGAAAAAGCTTACTGTTCTTCAATTTTACATGCAAAAATTGATTTCTGTAATGCTGACGGCAACATTTCATAGTTAAAATACCATTGAAACCTGGATTTCGGAAATTAATTTATTGTAGGGCAGCAGTGTGGAGTAGTGGTTTGGGCTCTGGACTCTTGACCGGACGGTCGTGGGGGACACTGCTGCTGTACCCTTGAGCAAAGTACTTTACCTAGATTGCTCCAGTAAAAACCCAACTGTATAAATGGGTAATTGTATGTAAAAATAATGTGATATCTTGTAACAATTGTAAGTCGCCCTGGATAAGGGCATCTGCTAAGAAAATAATAATAATAATATTTTTTTTTAACCACAAATTACTTCCAGATTTTAACAAAACTAGTTATGAACAAACTTTTACTTACTTGCAAATTTATTAACACATTTTTTCCCAGGATAGTTCCCTAAGTTTCTGCATTTTCCCTTTCCTTTCAGAATCTCTCTCTCTCTCTCTCTCTCTCTCTCTCTCTCTCTCTCTCTCTCTCTCTCTCTCTCTCTCTCTCTCTCTCTCTCTCTCTCTCTCTCTCGTGGAGCCAGTGCTCAGCTGATCTCGTCCCTTAGGTAGTAAAGCCCCCACCCCATGCATCAACCCCCCACCCCTGCCACTTGCCTGTGAGAGTGCTGTGAATCTGCTCCTGGCTCTGGTCCGTCTGGCTCCTCCGATTATCCAAAGCTGTCTTCACCGTGTCCAGCAGCCCGAACATCTGAGCCAGGTTATTCAGCACAGCTGCATCTGCAACAGCATATAGTTCATACAGGGGACAGGGGATATCAACTCTAGATTCTCACTACACAGGGACAACATCACTTTTTCTCAGTATTGCAAACTGCAACATCAGCACCAACAGCAACACCTTGCAAAGAAGACTGATTGATTCACAGATAGACATTTCTAACCAATTTCAAATGACCAATTTGAATGTTGCCTCATGGCTGCAATCCACTTACCAGCGGGAAGGACCTAAGATCAATGAGCAACCTCCACTACTGCTGTCATCCACCCAACTTAAGCAACAAATGTTGCCAAGATACGAAGCCTGTCTAGTCTCCACTGGTGCATGACCAGTAGTGGCCGCTGAAGTGCAATATTTTATATTCCTTCCTAACCCTGTCCGAGTGGGTAGGCCAATGCTCCCAGTGGGCCCCCAGCGAGAGTATGGATGTCTGCTCCCAGGACTCGAGGAGAGTGGGTACCTGGCTCCTGCAAGGCAGCCTGCCCACTCCTCTGCTGAACGCCCCCCAGCAGTGCCAGCAGCTCCGTGCGGATGTTCGTGACGACTTCCCCCATCAGACCCACGTCCGCGATGCCTTTCCAGAAACTCAGAGTCTCCTCTAGGTCAAGAGAAAAAGATATTGATCCTCGTTAGCAATAACATATGTTGTTGCTACAGACCAAGGTTAACTGGAAATCTGATTTCTTCCAGGTCAATACCTGGACAGCTTGGCTTGCCATTTTCTTACCTATTAGCGTAACAGCAGAAAGTTTCCATTTTTACCGTTCGATCTGTAGGGTATTTTTAGATGCTGTGTTACATGAACTAGGCTGACCTCACGTAGTTTCTACGGGCTGCATAGCGAGGGAATAGTGGGGTCATATTACCTTTAACATCAAAATGGATGAATGCATTACATTTCTCACTTGAGTGTTTGCATTATCCTGCCGGCTGCTATCATCTAGAGAGATCAATAAAAACAGCACAGGAGGATGTGAACCAACCCGAGATGTCGTCGGTGTCTTTCTTGGCCTCCTGCTCGGTGCTGGTAGGGATGCCACTGGTCATGCCTGGGTTCCAGTCCATGCTCTCCTCCTGGCTCTCCTCCGACACGGTGATCTGGCCCCCATTTCCTATATACAGAGAGATGGCTAACGCGACAGTAACACTGGGCACTGGGCTGGAACCAGCAGACTCCGCAACTCAAGAGATCACAACATTCTTTAGTCACCATCATGTGAGCGACAGTGATAAGATACAGTAATCCGTCGCACATCCGACTGCAGTGGGACCAGAGTCAGGGCAGATATGTAAAATATCAGATAAATGAATCCTGTTTTAAATACCATTATACACAGCTGTAACACTTATTATATTCACACAATTATTGTTTACAGATTCAGCTTTTATTAGGGAGCTCCCCTAAATCCCTTCCTTAGAAAGATACAGGGTATTAATGTGTGTGACAGGGTAGCCGTCTGCCGTGTGGATGCGTGCATTCATTGGTGAGTGACAGGCAGGAGATCGAGATGGAGGTTGAAGTTGATATGCCCCGCTGGCGAACAGGATTTATTTAGATATCAGCACACTGAACACCTTCACCTGACACTACCGGCAATGGTAGCGCACACAGTACATACAACATAGTCTACGAAAACTTTGGTAGGATCTACAATCTCTGAACCAATCTTCTCTGTTCAATAACAAACTAACGTTGCTGAAGAGACTGATCATGGCTGATAAACGGTTAGGGCAGATATGTGACGGGCGGATACGTGACAGATTACTGTATTACAGTTTCAATTCCACTTTTTAGTTTGTACAGAGATCATTGCCATTACCATGATGCTGTTTTGAGCCAAGTCAAGTTTCATAAGATCATTTCACCTGCAGAGTGAATTTGTCACCACCCCTTCACTGGCTTCTTTT
Source organism: Acipenser oxyrinchus oxyrinchus (assembly GCA_030684275.1). NCBI lineage: Eukaryota > Metazoa > Chordata > Actinopteri > Acipenseriformes > Acipenseridae > Acipenser > Acipenser oxyrinchus. Next base: position 16,086,678 of record CM060273.1, on the reverse strand, counting down.
CTTTCAATAGCCAATCAGCTGCTCCCCTATTGACTATAAATGGAAACTGAGAGCTTTCTTTAACCTAAAGTAGTACCAGAAATCATGTTTAATATTAAAATATATGTGTGCTATAACCTGTTTTCTTCTTTAACTGCTCATTTGAGATGTATGCAGCTAAAGGCAATGCAAAATGGAAATGCAAAAAGATTTTTGGAATTATTTTCTAAGCTACAATTACTTTACAGGATAAACCCTTCAATGCACACGCAGTGTGCATGAAATGTTGTTTGCTCTGATCAGCCCGAGCCCCTCGTCTCACCTTGAGGAGAGGTGGGAGTCTGCACCATGCTGGTCATCTGCAAAGGGAAGCGTGTGTTATTGATCAGGAGGTCAAACTTAGTGCTGCGGCAGGTGTTGGTGCACACATGCTCGTGCTGGTAGAAGTCAATCTGCCCAGAGTCCATCATTTTCCTGAAACCAGAGGGGAAAAAAACATTTCAGATTTCATTCAGTGAAAATGTTTAACGAGGGCGAGAGGTATCGTGGCCTAGTGGCTGGAGATGATCAGCTGGGAAGCTGTATGGCCTAGTGGTTAGAGCTGAGGGACTGGGTGAGAGGCAGCATGCGCAGTGGTTGGAGCTGAGGGACTGGGTGAGAGGCAGTATGCCCTTGTGATTGAAGGAACTGGGAAGGAGATCCTTTCTGGCGATTCTCCTCTGCCCCAGTGTCTTACCTCAGCATGATCCCTTCCAGTCGAATGGCTCTCTTCCAGTCTTTCAGTGTAGCCTTTCCAGCCAGGTGGACAAACTGCTTGGGGCTAATCAGCTGATCGTTATACTGGAGAGACAAGAAAGCGCAATCCGAGCAGAAAAGTTAGTACTTTTTTTCAAGTGTTCTAGCAGTAGTTCTGGAGTGATTATCAAATATGACCAACACATTAGAGCAGACACTGCATTTAACTATTTACATAGAAGGAACTCCTAAACCTGTGCTAGTTTTTGTTTTTTAGCGTTAATGAAACTGCAGAGCGCACCTTCACACATTTCACGTTGATCCCCGGGCAGACAAACTTCTTCCACAAAAGCACAGCCTTGCTCTCCCCACAGGTGATGGGGTAGCCAATCTCCACCTCCTCCCCGTCTACAGAGACTTCATCTGGAGACACAGGTGTGAAACAGCTGGTCTGCTGCAATGATCTTAACAGTCCTCATTCGTTCTGCTGGTGTTTCCCCATAGCTGATGCACTGACCCACTTACTAACATTACGTCATAAAATAAAAATACAGTGAAATGGGGTCCGCACAAAATCAGGGTATCTGATTTAGGATCTGCCACTAGATCATTAAAAAAAAACCCTGGTAAGTAGTCACAGACTGGATCTGTAGTTAGAGCTAACAGTGCTGATCTGTGTAACGGAAGTTAAAACATAAACATTGTATTTCATATTTTTATTTTTTTTATTTAAAAGCCTTTTTCTAGCAAGTTTAAATTGTCTAAAAAAAGACTGGATCAGGGAAGGATATATATTATGTTATTATCCCCAGAAGGGTATAATTGATCAAAACAGACAAAAAGTAATTCTGTTTTTACTTCTATAATATTTTAAAACGTTTTAGGGTTAGGGTAGGGGTTTTAGGTTTAGGGTTTAGGATACAGACCATTAAGTCTTTTTTAGAATGAACTTTTCTGTATTTCAGGTTGCTACAAGGACCACATCTTTAAAAATACCGTTTTAAAGTATGTGGTTTTGATGTATGTGGTTCCTGACTAGCAGTGTGAAGACATGGTTTAATTCCTAACAACGCTGATAGAAAAAGACCAACCTCCAAATAAGAAAGGTACTGCCAGCACCCATCCTTCTCACCTGTGTGTGTTTCTACAGATACAACAGCAGCATCCGTCTCGGCCGAATCTTCACACATCCTGTTGAGGGAAAAGGAATGGGAATTGGTTCTGTACTGATGGCAATGGGATATGAAAAATGAACTGGTACTAACTGGGATTGAATCTGGCTACCAAAAATAAGGGATGAGCTCTGTTAACTACGCTAAGATCACAAGGCTTCTGGTAACTCATACCAGATCCCTTCCGATGTTGAATTATGTATTATTATATTCTGTATTTACAGGACGGAGCTACGATTTAACATTGCTAAGCAACATACTGAATTTGTTTAAAGATAACATTTAACAAAACTGATGTAAATATTAACACAGGCCTACAGTGCATAGGATGCGATACACATGGAAAAAATAAGAATTCCACAGTAGACACAATTCCCTAGACTCTAGTACTTTATGAGCTGCGTGAAAAAATGAAATGGAAAATGGAAGTCGAAATGTGCCTCACCCCTGGTGCACGGGCTGCAGCTGCAGAATGACCTGAGTCTTGGTGACGTCTGTGCTGTTCCCTTCCTCGTCCTTCACCACTACCACGTCCCCCATGGACATCGTCACTGATGTGTTCTCCATGCCTGCCAGCGCTGCCTCGTCCCACACGGTTCACCTCGCAGCACAGCTGGGGACCAGAGGCACAGCACACAGTGTCAGCTTTCCTCAGCAATGAAAACAAAAGGTCTGCTTTACTATTCCTACCCACCCTGCCTTCTTCGTGATTCAAATCTCTATTCAAGCACCTGTTCTAACTGACACAAAACTCGGCAGACAGAATACATTACACAAAACAATGTACACAGCATGTCAAATTCTTATGTGATTGTCAAGTAAAGTGTGGCACATACTCTCTGTCCTCTGTCCTCCCTATTTGAGGGAGCCCATCAGATTAGTTGTTACAGGCTACATAAAGAACAAGTGGAACACTCTGACACGCAGTCTATGAGGATCGCTGGTAAAGCGTGATTAAGCATGTACAAATAAAACAAGGCAAGAGACATGGTAAAGCTTGGTAATGCATTACAGGCATGTGTAAAAAACAAGGTAAACTATGCACTTTTACTGTGGCCAACTGCTATAAAGACACTTACCAAAGTGGCAAGCAAATACATAATACTAATATGAAGTCTTTCTGTATAATGGCAGCTTGTGAGAACAGTTCTAGGTTTTGTTATTTACGTTTTTAAACAGATAATCCATTTTACCATGTCATCTCTTATATACAGGAGACACCCTGTGTACAAATGTATTCATGTGTAGAACTCTATTTCACACATTTTCTTAACAAATACTTTTCCAGTCTACTGTTCTTCATTAATATTCAACACTGGCGGCTGCCAGATAATACATCAAACTGCGCGTTGTCCTGGATGCCTCTGGGGGCTGATGACTCTATGGTGAGTTTACTAGCAAAGGATCTAATACTGAACTCGTTGCCCACCTTCCATGATTTCAGATCAGCGAACTGATAGAACTTGGAGTTTCTCAGTATTTAAACACTAAGCAAAGCAGATTAATTCATTCAAAACCAAACTAGCATTTGCTCCATTGCAAAGTTTGCACCACAAAGAATTACCATACTAATACAAAATATAAGCAAACAAGGCATGTTTTCCCCGAAAGGAATAAACAGCTAATGCTTGGCGGTATCTTTCGACTCCCAGTCCAGCCGACAGTTGCAAAATCTGCACATCATTATTTTTTGAGCTGCATACATCCCCTCGTGCTCAAATTCTTTGCAGCGTTGTTTAATTGTTATGTATGATTTAGGCATTTTACAAACAAACATTTCTTCTCTTCCTTCCCAATTTTAATTCCCGAAAGTGGTGAACGGCTCGCTCCAAATTATACATTTGCACAAGTGCTAGTCACAGCTTCGTTTCCCTTCAGACCGCGTCTATGGTAACGGCTGAGCCTTGACAACTACAATTGCAAGTATTTATTTAAAGTATTTTTTTTATATAAAACGCAATTCTCTATTTGCTTTATAATTTGTTTTCATTTTATTTTGTTTGATATGTTGCATTTCGTTTTAGTTTGTGTTATTTCGTATTTGTGAAAAACACAGGGCTCTATTTGCAGGTCTCTCCGAAAAACTCTATAAACATGTTTCGGCCAGTTCTGACCACCAGGGAGGCAACGTGTGTGGATAACACCTGCACTGATTGATAGTTAAAGTCAAAGGAAACCGAGAGCTTCCTTTAACATAAAGTAGTACCAAATATCACATTTTAAAATGCCAATACATGCGTGCTGTAAAATGTGTTTCTTTCAAAACGGCCCTGTTTAACTAATAAAAGTGCTAGTGAGATTTATTGAATTGCTCTGCTAGAATTACTTTGCGTAATGTGTATCTCTTGTTGTTTAGATTCACTTTATAAATCATTTTCTGCTTCGGTCATCACGTCCTGGGGACTGTAAAGTTTGAAGCTTCAATGTAGCGTCAAGACAGCTCTCAGAAACGGTCTACTTCTGAAGTATGTGTGGAACACCTGCGCGTAACCTTGAACCTGTCTGCTTGCAACACTCTCCCACTAATGCATGTAATACATCAATAACAAACACAGAATACATGTGGCGTTTCTTACACCCACTGGGAGCAGAGTGTTGCAGGCGGCTAGGTTAATGGTTACACCCCAAGACACGTTTCTGAAAGGTCTACTGAGGCGTTAAGCTGCTGAGTTTATTTATATAGTCACCAGACTGTGATGATTGAAACAGAAATACATATACCAGCTGAATCGAAAAAAAGCGTACATTAGTTAACATAACTCTGAAATTCCACATCCCTATCAAGTTGTTCTTTAAGCGAAGCTGAATCTCCAGCCTTTATAAATAAACCTCAAGTCAAGACCCATTTCTTTTCACTGCCTCCACATTAACCGGGTTATTTTGTAACTTGGTTGCCCATGTACGTCAGTACTTAAAGTCAAAATGTTTAGTTGTACACCTTATGAATTGGCTTTTTAGTATTGTATTGTGTGACAGACTTGGCGTTTTTATACTGTATTGACCGATTGCCCAGTACAGTCCATACTTTGTATTGGTTTACTTGCAACATACATACATGTAATAAATGTCTGAAAAGCAGAGAACTCCTTGGCATATGCCTTTACCACTGCACTAGCATCACAAATAGCAGCACAGCGAAGCAGCACTAAGAGGCAGCAGTGAGAGCACCTGCAACTCGTGATAAAACACAAGCGACAAACTACCAAAATACATGCAGCGCCCCTAAGTTTGTATACGTGTTACACCCCTCCCCCAGTCAACACGGTAGTTCTGCGCAAGCTCGTTTCAGCAGTATGGTGCAGGATTTATTGTTTTCATATACCGTGCTATTGTGCAAAGGGTGACAAGGGAGGCGCGCTCCCCGACTGTAAAAGCACGCCAACACTGCCTGTAACCGAAGCTATACAGCGCACGGCGCGTTGCCCGCCTGTCCGGCCGCCTGCGTGCCTCCGTTGTTTCCCTCTCTCGCTCCCCCTCAGACTGACGTCCCCCGGTGCGGCAGCACGTACACGAACACAGCGCGGCGGCGGTGCTGCGCTCCAAACGGGACTCCGAGGCTTCACCCTCAACCTGGCTCCTTACCCTCACCCTGTTTGGCTCTGAACCCCAATCGATGCTGGAATCGGGGTATATCCACCTCGGGTCTGTTTTCTTATTGTTTTACTGCGAACACATCATCCCCTGGGTCTCTTGAGCGCGCTTGTGAGCATGCGCGGTGTCTTCTCGCTCCGATACACTTCCTGCTCGGAGGGGAGCTGTGCAGCGCCGCAGCAATGGCCCCTTTTACTGTACTTTCACAAAAACAACCAAGCACACCAGAAACGCTCCTTAAACTGGATGCAACCCGCGACAGGAGATTCTGCAGTGTGGGGTCAGAAGTAATTGTGCACATGTTCTTCTGATGTGAAAGAAAGGCTTGTTGCGTTTGGGGAATGACGACATGTTTTTTTATAATTACTGACTTTTGCAAATTTATCACTGTAGCCTAGGTAATGTTCTTCGCACACAAAAAAAACAACAATAAGTTATTAACGGAAGCCCCTTGTCTACCATATTTCAGTTTAAGACGGAGTTGTCTGTCTTCACTGCCGTTGTGTTCATTCTAGTATCTTATGTTGCCAAGTCTCACGAGAAAAAAAGTGACACTGCTTTTCAAAACAAGTGCAATTCGTGTTATGGGTGTTTATGCAAATTCCAACCCGCGACTCAAATTTCAACCGCGACTCTCTATAAGCGGACTTGGCAACTGTGCCCCTATCGCGTTGCCGGGATGTCGACACGCAAAGTTTATTTAGACACGACAGAAGCGTTTACTTGACTCGAGCAGTAAAACTTAATTATAGACACAAGAAGCGTTTTTGACTCGAGCAGTAAAACTTAGAACATTTTTAATATATCAGGACTCTAATATTAATCTCATAGATAAAAGCCTCATATTAAAACCTCCCGTACAATATTGGCTCACAACATATTATCAAGTTCTGTAAAACCCTGATAAAAGCCTACATTTGCCAGATAATAAGATACACTATTCACAAATATATTTATTAAGAAACCTTATAGGTATCAGACTTCACAAGGCGCATGACAAAAGCTTTCTTTTCTGCCATTAACCAACCTGCTGCTTTCCCGATGAGTGACATGCTTTGCAGCCAGTGACTTACTTTGACCCAAAACACACAGTGAGGTGAAATCACTACCCAACTACCTGTCTACCTGAAAGATTCAACCTTTTGTAATTAGATACATGCCTGTTGGTCTCTGTGATTCAATAATGTGTTTTTCAACAAAGTGCCAGTATATACATTATATTATGCACATACTTCTAACTTTAGCATGTTAGGGTAAAGTTAACATACACGTGTATTCGTGCATGCTGATAATGTTAATGCATGCTAGCTTTTTCAGTCTTGTTTTTCATCAGCAATTACAAATCATTCCACCAGGTGTCACTAGTGCACAAATTATTACATCCTGCTGAACCTTACTGGTACATTTCATCTTACAGAGATCTCAAAATAAATAAATTAATAAATCAAAGCTATTTAAGGGCACTATCTATGTTTGATTAAACACAGTGTGTGCCATATTTATTGAAGGACCCCTTATAGAAAATGAAATATAATTACAATATATTGGAAGAATGATAGATATTTAAAATAAATGGAGCACAAAATAGTTACTCTTAATTATATCAATGTTTATTTTCAAGAATATATTTACAGTATATTGTCCTAAATACATTTTCAGTTTTGTTAAAAACTAATATATATAGTTTATCTTGTAAATAATGTGTATATTTTTAAATATATGTAGATAGTTTCTGTATTGGAAGTATGCCAGAGGAGTATAAATAATTTTAAAGACTATTCAGAATAATATTAATTGAAATACAATATTTTTGTTGCTAGTTGTTTTGTTGTATACAGTTATATTTGTTTTCCAGCTCACAAATAATTGGCACTTTATTGGGCTAGATTTATCAAGGTTTTTTCGAAAATTAAAGATCTGAAAGATTTGAAAGTTTCTAGTCTTAAGATTTTCGGACATTCACAAAGCATAACTGTTGTACTGATAGTTTTTTTTTTCCTTTTTTTCAAAAATAAAGCAAAACATTGATTTTATTAAGCTTTGAATAAATAACACGGGGTTCATTGAATAGATTGTACCAATGTCCCTACTCGAGTTCTGTAACACTATCTGTTTCTGTTTAAAAAAGCAGTGCACATACAGTACTGTGCAAAAGTTTTAGGCAGGTGTGAAAAAATGCTGTAAAGTAAGAATGCTTTCAAAAATAGACATGTTAATAGATTATATTTATCAATTAACTAAATGTAAAGTGAGTGAACAGAAGAAAAATCTAAATCAAATCCATATTTGGTGTGACAACCCTTTGCCTTCAAAACAGCATCAATTCTTCTAGGTACACTTGCACAAAGTCAGAGATTTTGTAGGCATATAGTCAGGTGTATGATTAAACAATTATACCAAACAGGTGCTAATGATCATCAATTCAATATGTAGGTTGAAACACAATCATTAACTGAAACAGAAACAGCTGTGTAGGAGGAATAAAACTGGGTGAGGAACAGCCAAACTCAGCTAACAAGGTGAGGTTGCTGAAGACAGTTTACTGTCAAAAGTCATATACCATGACAAGACTGAGCACAGCAACAAGACACAAGGTAGTTATACTGCATCAGCAAGGTCTCTCCCAGGCAGAAATTTCAAGGCAGACAGTGGTTTCTAGATGTGCTATCCAAGCTCTTTTGAAGAAGCACAAAGAAACGGGCAACGTTGAGGACCGTAGACGCAGTGGTCGGCCAAGGAAACTTACTGCAGCAGATGAAAGACACATCATGCTTACTTCCCTCGCAATCGGAAGATGTCCAGCAGTGCCATCAGCTCTGAACTGGCAGAAAACAGTGGGACCCTGGTACACCCATCTACTGTCCGGAGAAGTCTGGTCAGAAGTGGCCTTCATGGAAGACTTGCGGCCAAAAGCCATACCTCCGACATGGAAACAAGGCCAAGCGACTCAACTATGCACGAAAACACAGGAACTGGGGTGCAGAAAAATGGCAGCAGGTGCTCTGGACTGATGAGTCAAAATTTGAAATATTTGGCTGTAGCAGAAGGCAGTTTGTTCGCGAAGGGCTGGAGAGCGTACAGAATGAGTGTCTGCAGGCAACAGTGAAGCATGGTGGAGGTTCCTTGCAAGTTTGGGGCTGCATTTCTGCAAATGGAGTTGGGGATTTGGTCAGAATTAATGGTCTCCTCAATGCTGAGAAGTACAGGCAGATACTTATCCATCATGCAATATCATCAGGGAGGCATCTGATTGGCCCCAAATTCATTCTGCAGCATGACAACGACCCCAAACATACAGCGAAAGTCATTAAGAACTATCTTCAGCGTAAAGAAGAACAAGGAGTCCTGGAAGTGATGGTATGGCCCCACAGAGCCCGGATCTCAACATCATCGAAGTCTGTCTGGGATTACATGAAGAGAGAGAAGCAACTGAGGCTGCCTAAATCCACAGAAGAACTGTGGTTAGTTCTCCAAGATGTTTGGGCCAACCTACCTGCCGAGTTCTTTCAAAACTGTGTGCAAGTGTACCTAAAAGAATTGATGCTTGATGCTGTTTTGAAGGCAAAGGGTGGTCACACCAAATATGTATTTGATTTAGATTTTTCTTCTGTTCACTCACTTTGCATTTAGTTAATTGATAAATATAATCTATTAACATGTCTATTTTTGAAAGCATTCTTACTTTACAGCATTTTTTCACACCTGCCTAAAACTTTTGCACAGTACTGTATATCACGGTGTGATTCGTCGCTTTTATTTTTTAGAAACAGACATATTTGCGCTGAATTTCCAGGTGCAACAACCCTTAAGACCCCCCACAAGGTAGTAACAAGGATAGAGAAAAGCCACACTGCACTGTTGCGTTTGTACTGACCTGTGACAACAGAAATACAGTATTAATTAAAAAAAAAAAAAAAAAAAAACCGCTGAGTACAGAGCAGAGCACTGTAGCTCCCTGGCCGAAGCTAGCGAGGAATTTCTGACTGAGGAAAATTGCTTACAAGGAATTTGGATTGTACAGTGTATAGCACAGACTTCTCCTGGGATAACTAACTACCCACGGTGCTTCGCTAAACGTTTGCTGCCCTTGCATCCCGCACTGACCTAATTATTTATGATTTCACTTAAAAAGGGCAGTAATAACTAACATTGCAAAATCCCGAAGAGGTATGCCTTATTTGGAGAAGGATTTCTTGGAAGTGGGAAGTTCGATTGACGTCGTCTAACCCCAATCCTACCCTGTAGTTGCCAGCCAATGGGACGCTACCGAGGACCGAGTAGATGCATATGAATAATTGACCAGTTCAGATTTTGATTAGCGGATAAATTTTTGCTTACTGATGGGTGTATTACGGGTTCTCAGTATCCGCGCCCGTTAAACGAAACCATGTATGTTACACTACCAAACTTTTTAGAAAAATTAGATGTATTAACAACGGTTTTATTTATTTTGTGTCTGGAGACTGGCGATGGGCAGGAGGGTAAGTCATTTTTGTTATTTTTCATATTTTCTCAAAATATAATAAAATCTACAAAGTTACCGAAAAGCGACTTGTCTGTCTTTACTAGTGCATTCGTTGGTTTATTAAATGCAGTTATTTACAGTGTGTCTGCGTTTCGTTTCGAGCAATGAATTTCCAAAGTAGACTGCAACCGGTTAATGAATAACTAACTTAGGGATAAACACAACTGTCATTGGCAGACGTCTGCGTTAGTATTGAATCTTTTAAAGGGATATTGATACAATGCCATTATTTAAAAGCTACTTATTGCATACAACCAATACGATTGTCTTTGCATATTATCGGTACCGTATTTCTTTTTTATTGTTTAAAATGCACTGGCTTTCTTTCATATTGTTGTAGGTTTGAACGAGTATCACAATGCCGTGATTGTAAACTGCGCGTTTAATAAATAACTAGTGTATTCAGGTCTGGCTGCCAGGTAAAGGTGTATCTTGGAATGCGTACACCTGTCTTGTCACGGTAACTGCCAGTCTACCTCCCTGTACTAGTGGAACCGATCGCTTCTGAACCTCGGGGTCGGTCTGTATTATGGAGAGCATTTCAATGCCCACAGATTATTTATGAGGCGTCTGTGACTTTGAAAAGTCCACTGTGAGTGCTGCTAGCATGTTATACTCGCATAATTATATCTGTAGTTCATTCTTAAGTGTACTTAGTATAAACACGTCATCTGAAATAGGGGGTTCTTTTTACTATTCTTCATACAACTTGAAATCAAAGTGCTTCAGTTAAGTTTGGGGCACGAAGAAAAAAAAATGGCCCTCTTCAGTTGGAAAACAGTACTGCAGTTTAAATGCGCTTTGAATGTGTTCAGATTTTATGCGGTATGTGTTAGCCCAGAAGTAAATTGAGTTTTGAAATATGAAAAACAGAGTTTAAACTTATATAGAGTTCCTGTCATAGTTCAGCAAGTGCAGCTCAATACTTATCTGAACACTCCCTGCCAGCCATGCAGTCCTGGGCCTCTCTCAAGCACAGAGTGACATTGTGCTGAACTGTGCAGTGGTTTTGTGATGTACACTAATGTGAGAGCTATAGGTTAAGTCCACCAGGCTCACTGTTCTGGATTCAATGGGTTCATATCGAGTTATTATGGCAGCACACATCTTGTTTTGTGTTTCTACATGTGGCCAATCCATCCAGCTAACAAATTGAGTTTCACCGCTGTAGACTGTGAGGGACACATTTTCCAAAACGCTTACTCGAGTCTTTAGTTAACTCCTATTTTTTGAAAGGAGACAAACATCTGTTAACTTTAACCAAATAATTAAGTATTAATATTGAAGCCCCTTTTCAGTTTAATGTAGAAACATCAGCAGGACATTTAAAAAAAATAGGAGTTGATTTAAGACAGGAGGAATTGTTTTGAAAATGCGGTTTGTGTTGAAAACGCTGGAGAGAGGAGTTCAGTCACAGTCCTACAGATTAATTAATTTGTACCAATGATGAAAAGCTGGTGTCTAAAGTTAAACCCAAATATTTTGATAATCCTGGTCACAAAAATGTAAGATCTAAATGGGGGGATGGAACAAGAACAGACAGAATCAAAATCAAATCAAAAGGCAAACAGAGTGCTTGGGTATATAGCCCAAAGTGTAGAGTACAAATCCAAGGAGGCTATGATGAGGTTGTAGAATGAACTGGTGAGACCACACTTGTGGTCACCACAGTACCAAAGGAACATTGTGGCCCTGGAGAGAGTCCAACGAAAAGCAGCCAGACTTATCACACGACTTAAAGGACTGAGCTACGAAGATAGGCTGAAAGAGCTGAGTCTATTTAACTTTGAACAAAGAATAATTATGGGGGACATGATTGAAGTTTTTTATAATTAAGTGGAGACAACCTAAGGACAGAGGGAAGGAGACACTTCTTCACACAGAGAGTGGTGAGGGGATGGAATGAGCTGCCGTGTGGAGTAGTGGTTAGGGCTCTGGACTCTTGACCGGAGGGGCGTGGGTTCAATCCCAGGTGGGGGACACTGCTGCTGTATTCTTGAGCGAGGTACTTTACCTAGATTGCTCCAGTAAAAAACCAGCTTATAAATGGGTAATTGTATGTAAAAATAATGTGATATCTTGTAACAATTGTAAGTCGCCCTGGATAAGGGTGTCTGCTAAGAAATAAATAATAATAATAGTCATTTTGTTGAGGCAGAGTCACTTGGATCCTTTTGCCAAATTGGCAAAGTTCTGAGATGAATTAGCTACTAGGAACCGGGTGAGTCTAGACGGGCCCAGTGGCCTCTTGTTCATACATTTTCTCATGTTCTTATTTCTAACATTGTCCACACAAATTTAGCCCATAGGCATCCATTTTTAAATCTATGGCATTTATCAAATGAAGAGGAACTGGAAATCTTCTGGGGAGGTGGTGACGTGTGTGTTTGTGTTGATAATAGACAGAGGAAAGGACTAAGACACAAGGTACTGTGAGTCACTCGGTCAGTGGCTCAGCTGGAGTTCAGAAGCAGCCTGTCCTGCACTCACTTCCAGGCCTGCTTCAGTTAGAGCAGTGCTGCAGACTTTCCAGTCTGACCCTCCTGAACTTCCACTTGAGTTAAAGAGGGGGCTGGCTCAATCATGGGATACAGCTGGAGGTTTGCAACATGCTGTGACGCCACACATAATATTAAAGTGTTACCGAACACCCTGCAAAGATTACAAGAAACGTGCTACTTGTATATCTTTGCTGTGTCCTGTGTTGTTCATATCACAGCGTTATATTTTGCCGGTCATAAATTAACAGGACAGTACATTTCTCAGCATTTACTCAGAAGCATTCTGTGGTAGTTTGGTACTGACTGAGCAATGTGCTTCCTTAAATCCAGATGGCAGGCAAACATACACCTATTGAAACGGAAAGGTATTATCAGGCTTACTTCCAGTTGGTGTCACCTCACAGCTCTGTGTGCTAAGATAAACACAAAAGAGGTACACTGTTCCTTACGGGGGTTGAGAAGTCAATATCGTATGGCATTGTGTTGGAAAGCTGTGTTCTGATGGGTGTTTGGTAAATTATTTTCACAGAAACACCACAACACCTTTATTCGTACCTCTCCAATCGTAAATATTAATAGTAAAGCGCTAAATGTTGCTTAGTTTGAGATGCACTTTTGACATTTATAACTCACATTCATTACTGAAAATACGATATTGGTCATATTTGGTTAATGTTGGCAAATCATAATTGGGAATGCAGAGAAAACATATAATGGGATTAAAATGTTAATTCAGTTGTCTTACTTCTAAATAACACGAGCATGCCTTATAATTGAGAGGGAAATCTGCTTGTTGCTTGTTATTTTTCGTAATATCATAGGATCTAATTCAGGAGATTTTTTTAAGTACATTTTTTACTGTTCCTTCCTGGTATCTAGCCACTTCCTGTGCTGAACGTCACATGACTTGATTGTTGCTCAACCACTGTTTAAATTATAGACACAGACAAAGCAGCTCAGAACCATAGCCAGAAACAACAGCCCTTTAATTCTGTAGTGTTGTCTTTGAATTAAAAAAAAAAACAAGGAAATGAAACGATATTAAGTGCATGACAAAGTACACCAATGATAATGCTACTAATGCTAATAAAAGACAATAAAATACAAAAATTGGTTAGAACTCCTTTAAGGCCTGAATATAATGGGAGTCAATGGGGACCGGCTCCTGATAGCATCACTTTGATTATAATGTCCCAGCCTGGGTCAAATCACACCCATTCATCACTCATGCTAATGATTGCCATCCCACTTCATTTCAGTTTAAGGTTTACCTAGGAATAAGTTGCTGTACAGTATTGAAATGTTCCGACAGTGCAATGTGTTTCTTTACAGCTGTCTTATGTTTTTAAATGTTACATGTACAGGAATACGAACTGTACATGGAGAAGCATTGTATTATATCAGCTGTATCCCTTTGAATTGATGTTGAATGGGTTTGACTTCACTTGCATTCATTTGAAATGCAGGACAAATGGTGGGATACAAAATGGGTCTTGGAGTACTGCAAATACCCTTATACAAGTTTGCAATTTTCCCATGGTTATCCCATGCTTTTACCATACTTTACCATGCTTGATCAATGCTTTCACTGTGCTTGTACTACAGGAAACTTTTATTAGGATACAGCCTATATTTTGGCATTAAAAGAAAACAAATTACATTTAGTATTTTTTTTTTGTACAGAAGTATAAGTATTGTACTGTCTTATGAAGTGCCTTGTTGTTAAGGTTTTAGAGATCAGTATAGTTTTGCAGTGAGATTTTGGCCCCACGCTATTGGCCCATATGCACTGCATCTGTGTGAGCAGGAACAAATTAGGATCTCAATACAAAAAGGCCTGTCTAAGCAATTTACAACAGGAAATACACAAAGGCAGTTCCCATGCATTTGGTGTCTCAGGAGAAAGCATACTTATTAATATGACTAGACATGGTTAAGGTAATCGTCTGTGATGTGGCTGATTAATCATCCAGTGTTCAAAATGCCACAAGCAACAAGGCCACCGCGGCATTTGAAGGTGTGCCTCCCACGCGGTTTGATAAAGAGTGTGGTCAGTGTTCAGAAATGCATCAGAAACGCGCTCAGTAGATGCAGATCCCTGTTTTTCATTTCTTTATGTTTTTAGGGTCCTCATTGAAATAGTGGGGACCCCCTCTTATTAAAGTTTAGCACATTCATTTTGCACAGTTATTTTGCAGCTTGCCCATTCTTTTCCCACAGCTGCGTTATACACTTGCCATGTTGTTTAATATGCTTTACCGTACCTCTCTTTGCTTTACCATGCTTTCACTATGCTTTGTTACCCTTTGCTGATTTTACTATGGGAAACTTTGGGATCACTCTCTTTGATATTGTGTCTTTCTAGTTGGCACACAGCTGTATTTTATGATTCTCTCATTACAATTTCATTACATGCAGATCTTTTTCACGTATCCATTTTACTTCCATGTTCACAAAGCATTCGATCAGATATGACATACTGTGATGGGTGAAATCCCTTCACGTTCTGTTTGATTACCTTCGTTGTTTATGTAAATAGTGTGTATTTTGGTGGTGGTTTGGTATTTTGTATTGTACAGTTTGAAATGATGTGGTCCTAACTAGCTGGGGGTTCAGTGGATGCCCTGCTTGACAATATCACCTGATTAGCTGACCCAATGGCCAATCAATGAATTAAAATGAATTCACCTTCAATATCTAAGCCTGAACCTCTCCTTTGTGCTCAGTCATGTAGCGGCTGGGCCTACAAAGGCTGTCCAATAGAGTGCTGCTCAGAGCAGTCACAAATAAACTGCATTGATATCAATTTGTGAAATAAAACCACTTAGCCCATTAATTGCATGATAGTTAGACGCAAGCGCTCAGGCAAACAGGCAGGAATTCAGGCAGCTGTTGAAATAACAATGCTACTGTGTACTTGAAATAATAACAATACACAATTATACTTTTGGGTGCCTTTGGCAGCACCCAACTCCAGCTCCTTCTTAAACCCCAGTCTCTATAATACTGTTATTGATGTTGCTGGTGGAATAATTCGACACATTAATACTGCAGAATATGAGAGTGAATGCAAATAAGTACCAGTACAAGATAGGTTGACAAAATAAATCATACAAATAAAACACTGTTTACAAGTGAGGGATTTTCACCCCATCACAAAGTGACATTTTTAAACTGGCATCTGTCTACTTGGTATTTTAATTTTCTCTTTAACCATATTGTTGTGACAACTTACTCTAATTGTGTTAACCGCAAAAGTCTAAATGTAATGCATCAAACGGCATAAATACAGCGTGTGTTCTGATTTTTTTCAAAGAAAAATTAATTTGGTACTTAACGGGTTAATAGCATCGTTATTTCAAAGGCAGTTTGATTTCCTGCATTTTTGTCTGATTGACTTTGTAAGACTTTTACACACACCCTTAGATTATGTCTCTGGGGATTTGTTTGTAAACTAATATATTCTAAATTAGTCATATAACTAAAGCCTATTGTAAATATATGAGATATTGTAAATTATATATATATAATGTGTTTTGTATAGAAATTTCAGTCCAATCCTAAAAGCTGAACTCTTAAGCAGCCTTGTTCCTGTCTGTCCAAATTAAAACCATTATTCTAGTGTTGATCCAGATTTCTACAGCTGCATGACCGCAATCACTGGAGCATTTCTAAAGGACTGCTAAATGCACGAATTTCCTGTGAAACTGAACCACAGACTGACTCCATGTATCAGGCCCAGAGTTCTGAACAGCTTAGAATGAGAAGATTTAGCCAAAGATAGTTGCATGGGATTTTCACCTTCTGAAATTGAAAAGCAATGCAGAAACTAAAACATAAAAGGGTGTAGGGCCACCAGGATGTTAAATATGCAGGAAATGGAGATGGTACAAGGCAAGGCGGTACAACTGACTGATCTTTAGCCATGTATGGCTCATTGAATGCCCCAGTATGGTTCTTCTGAAGGGGTTTCATTTGATTTCAAGTACAGCCAAGACTCTGCAAAATTAATATTGTGGTTTGAAATGTTTAATATGCAGAACACTACTGAAAATGAATTTATACCTTATCTATTTTCAACTTTTGGTATTTCTTTTTCTCAATAAAAGTGTATATAAAAAATAGAAGTATATTAAAATATAAATGTTCTGGGTCTACATTATCAAATCTATTTACTCCAAAATGTAATTTTCTATTTGTTTTTAAGAAAGGAAAAAGGAGCACAATGAACTAGAAATAAACAACTCATTGAGGGGCTTGCCAGCAATCCTTAGCTCTCTAATATTTGGTTAAGAATTGCTATAGGTGTTTTCTCCTTTCAGACATATTTTTGTGCTGCTGATATTGAAGTAAATAGCTTTGAGAGCTTCAGGTTTTTAATTGTTAGGAATATGCTTAAATTACATCTGACATATTCTGTACAGAGAAAATAAAAACAGATTTTTAAATTGCTAAAAGAAACTTGAGTTCCGTGACAAATGTTCTGACTCTTTTTCAATGTCTTCAAATGTTGGGATGGTTTTGGATTCGCTGCTCATATTGTTTTGAGATATGGATTCCCCCCCCAATTGATAAAGTATGGCTGGTCTCTCAATGGGGTGTGTGTGTGTGTGTGTGTGTGTGTGTGTGTGTGTGTGTGTGTGTGTCCTAATTATAGGTGTGAGTGATGAGTTAGTCATGGAGGCAAGAATAGAAAAGAGAAGAAAATAAATAAGTAAAAATATATAGTAAGTAAAATAAAGACTTGAGAATTAGAAAAGTTTGTAAAAAGATGACGGGAGAATCGTATTTAGTGTGGGCTGAGGTCTTAAGTGGGAAATGTGTTCTGTACAGTGGTGTTATCTATATTAATTCTGAATGTGCTGTATGTTATTAGTTAGTTGTTTTCCCTTCTTGCCTTCATTTCTTGGCATGTTTTGGTAGCATGAAAGACTAAGTTTCTTTTTGTATTTTTAAATTCAGCACTATTAAATATTAATTATGGATAAAAACCTGATTTTTAACCAGAGAACAGTAGAAATAAAACCTGTAAATCAAAATGATTGTTTTGGTTTTTTGTGGAAGATTTTCTTTGTCTTTTCGTACAAAATATGTGGATAAAATGATCTTGTATTGTGTTTCTGGTATAATCACCGCAGCCCCAGTCTTCTGAGCCCCGATACTCAGCGGTGCCCCCGAGCTTCACCTGCCTTCAGTGGAGGCAGGATGCGGGTTATGAATCCTGGGAGGTATTGGAAATATATTGCTATTAAAACAACCACAGCAGCCTGGAAATTACACATGAGAGTGTGTGCAAGAGTGATGACTGAGTGTGACTCAGTTCAGAGTTAGTGCTTAATACAACATCTCAACCCTCTTATTGAAAACCACAACAGGGAGGTGGGCACCAGTGTCACCCAGGGCTGGGCCATCACAAAAACAGCCTTTGACAAAAACACAAAGGGCCCTTATATTTTAGCCGTCACATTTCATTTTTTAAGGCTTTAGAAATACTAAAAGAAACTTACATTTAATGACAAACATTTAGACTAGAAATCTTTATCTAATTGCTTCAATTCTTTTCAACGTGTACAAAACATTTGAAGACATTGGCAGGGTTTTTCCATGCAGTTTAGAAACTGCAAATGCTCTCTCCGATGTCACGCAGCACGAGTATGTCACGCACATTCATCACGCTACAGGAAGTGTGTGGGCAAAACATGGTACGACTTTAAAGGGTGGGTAAATCACCTTGCTAAAAAGCAGCACACATTGACCAAAAAGGGGTTTTTTTTGCACAGAAACAAGTCTAAAGTGTATTCACTTTTAGCATCAAGTTATCTTAATGTATCTTAATTATGTAAAACACAAGCACCATATGCCAGTTACTCTTAACGTTAGTCATGCTCAGGTATGAATGGGGACAACAGTTTTAAAACTAAACGTCAAGTTTCAAGCGTTCTCATGACACGTGTTGTCTCTGTAACAAGTCTTGCTGAGAAGAGGTCTGTAGCTCAGTACTTGGGATTAGTCTGACTGCTCCTTCTTTGGACTCTCTCCAGGACTTATATCACTTTAAACAAATATTGATTTGAGTTAGGTCTTACAGTGTTGCCCAAGGGTTGTAGAAATGCCAGACAGTGGGCAATAACGGCAGATGCCACAGGCTGTAGATCACTTTTTCAACCGAAAGGAAAAAGTTTTCCACACGGTCAATATCTATTTATTAAACTATTATTATCAGAGAAATCTGGGATGCTGTTACTGGTAATTTTGTTTATTGTGAGATGGCGTACAGGAGACCTGTAAAAACATATTGATGATCTAATGTTTGATCTGTTGTTTATGCTAGGGTAATACACTGGGATTATAATAGTAGTAACCCAGTCATCACCTTTCAATTTTATTTAGCAAATAATGTCGAGATATCTACAAACAGAGCAAAAAACACAAATATGAATACCCAAATAAATAATATTGTATAACCAGATTTTTCTTTGAGAGTTATACATTCCAACAATGTATGCATGAACTGAATCTGTTGCTGTAAACCTGAACCGTGTTTTAATAAACCATTTGGGCCAGTGACCAGTAAGAAACCAGTCAATGTGTCCTCCAGTTCCCAGCTATTAGTGGTCTCCAGCAACTCTGAAATCTCAAACAGATTGTGACACACAAACATTATCGGGAGGATTCTCGTAATTGTTTGAAATAAGTAAATAAATTAGCCTGTGATTCATTTTACAACAATTGCAGTGTTTGCGATATTGAGACAAGTTGTGATATATACAAATGACATCTCTGTAACTGGAAACCCAAGCGACTGACCAGTAATAGTTGGTAACTGAGACACATGTTCACTTGCTTTTATTTTTTATCCCAAATAATTATATTGTGTCACCATATCTGGGCAGTAAATCTAGAATGTCTTCACAGTGTTATGATAGCACAAATTAAAGTGACGTATCTCAGTGTTATCCATATAAAATTTCATTGTGAACAACAGCAAGTGAGATTTTAAAAGACGCCTCTTAAAGGGAGTTTCAAAGTACACAGAGCTAACCAAATAATTCCAGTAAATCTCACATTATGTTAAATGTGTATTTCATTCTTTTCAACGCTGCACTTCCTGTCATGAAGGAACGCAGATGACACTGGAAATAAGTTACTTTTGAGAGTTTGAGTTGTTGCAAATTGAAAAACAATAGATCACAATAGTTTTTTTTTTATATACTATGACTCTTCATGAGCGCATTTTTTAAATGTGTATTTCCTTAGAATAAATGACCCCCTCTCATTCTTCCATTTTCTTACATTCTTATGTTAGTTAAGATTTACTGGAATGATTTTGTTAGCTCTGTGTTATTTAAGAGATACCAACATGTCTTGCTGCATTGCCAGCTGAATAATCAAAGTGGCTTTAGGGTAGAGCTCCCATTTTTGTTTTTGAATCTAAGGTTGTGACCTAATACACCACCGATGAATAATGACCTCCTAATCATGTCGTAATCCACCACTACGAACAGGGTGAATCACCTGGCCTATAACTCTACAAGCCTACACAGTGTTGTTTTCTTATTCAGATTGAATTGACATATTTGTTCATTTATTTATTTAGTTTTTAAACAATGTACAGCAGTCAGATTCTGGCTTAACCACATAGCCTTTCTTTTATTCCAAATAAAACGCCTCTATTATCAAAGGAAATGATTCATAGCTTTCTTCTAAATTAAAAAAAATGAGAATAAACGAATGAGCCCCCTAGAACAATTTAAATAGATTTCATCAACTGCAAATGTGGTTTATTTAATCAAAATGGTCTTTAAAAAAGTCCTTAGCAAAACGTTTCTTAAAACAGTCCTTAAACGTTTTGTGTACAGGAGCCCATAGGATCGAAAGAGAGCATAAGGGGAGCAATACAGCACCCCTGAGGTAGACCTGTAATGAATCGTTTAACAGTATTTAGATCTTCCACTGGAGAACCTAATAAATACACACCTCTCTTTAATTTCACGTTATTTCATTCTAAAACAGTTGCAATAGTAGAAGACTATTGGATTCTAGCAGTCTGTTAACTTGCATATCCTGCAATTGGTTTAGGATCGTCTTTCGAGATGGTGAAAGTGACTTAGTTGTTTCTGATGAGATTCGAATGCTTGCCTGTGTTTGCCCCCTGCAGGTGAAGGGTGTGGGCACACTGTGCAGGGCTCCTCCAGCGGCACCCTGGCCTCGCGGAACTTCCCCGGCACGTACCCCAACGACACGCAGTGCGAATGGAGGCTGCAAGCCCCACAGGGGACAGGACTGACCTTCGTGTTCGGAGACTTCGACCTGGAGTACTCCCAGCACTGCACAGCCGGCTCACTCACCATCCTCCTCACTGGAGAGCCAGCCAGCAGCATAGGTGAGACCCCTGACCAAGGCCTACTTTGGAACTAACCAACCTCCTGGCCCGGTCATATGCTTAAACAATGGAAACATGTATGCACTGTTATGGAATGTAAGGTTCTGGAAGACTATGCATTTGCAAATGCTGTGGCAATATTTAAGAGAGTGGATGAGACAGACCCAGGTAACTAAATTATTAGTTTTACATCCATAGCATACAGAATGGTGGAAGGGATATTTAGAGGTAAGTTTGAAAGTCATCTGTATTGCAATAGTATTGAATTAAGTATATGAGGAGATAACAGTATCACCTTTGGATCAAGACATCTGCCAAATTAATAAATAATAATAACAATAAAGTATGCTGAGCAGATAAAATCTGAGATAAAGTCTACCAGCAAGGGAAATGGTTGTACAGAATTTATAGCGATATGATTTTCCTTTTAAACTTTCCTTTGAATCAGTCACTTGACTCAGCGACAGGTGTTGATGCTGGGGTTCTTTGTGAAGTGTGTTTATCCAAACCGGACCTAGTTGTGTTATTACAGGATTACAAGACTTGGAATCCCAATGAACGTGAATGGCTAATACATTCTACAGCAATGTAGATACATGCAGCTAACAAAATAATTGTTTATTTAGCAGACGCCTTTATCCGAGGTGACTTACAGAGACTAGGGTGTGTGAACTATGCATCAGCTGCAGAGTCACTTACAATTACGTCTCACCCAAAAGACAGAGCACAAGGAGGTTAAGTGACTTGCCTTTATCCAAGGGAATTTACAGAGATGAAGTAACTTGCTCAGGGTCACACAATGAGTCAGTGGCTGAGGTGGGATTTGAACTGGGGACCTCCTGGTTACAAGCCCGTTTCTTTAACCACTGGACCACACAGCCTCCCGATAATCCCAGTAAATCTTATTTAATATGCATCACCATCACTTCGTAGATCGCACATGTTCCTATATGAAAGATGCACACATTATGTTAAATGTGTGTTTGATTTTTAATGGTATGTTTTTCATAGAATTAAAATAATAATAGTAATAATAATAATAATAATAATAATTGGCTCGCATTGGAGTACCAATCGCTGCTTATCCCATGATTGACACATTTTCACTGGCGACTTAATTCCTTTGTGTGGCTTTAGGAAGCTGACCGGAAGTACAGCATTGAAGTATCTGCAAAGAGTGTTTGATAAATATTCTTCTCCAACAATTTCAAATATTTTATTTTAAAAAACAAATTCACCTTCACTATAATGTGCACGTTTTTTTTCCTATAGGAAAATCTGAGAGCAGAGAAATGATAGCAATATTTATTAGGTAAGATTTTTGTATTTTTTAATGAGCAGATATACTGGGAAGGACATAACCGAATACAAAGCAGATACCAGTAAGTGGTGTAAAATCAGATTGGAATGACGTACTCAGTGAGATACCGCAATGGTTAGATCCTTACTGTTCTTCAAGGTACAAACTGCAAGATGAAAACTGCCTTACTGTGCGGGTTTACTGCTGGAATACACTGCAGTGCTCATGGTTTGACTTTGAGGTCTCGCGTGCCTCCTGGTTACAGGGCCAGGCACTGAGCTGTCTATTTCCTGTTCAAACAAATCATTGATGTTCTTGGCTCTCTCACTTGTCTCTTCTCCTCAGGGTTTGTTGGTTTAGTTGAGGCGGTTTCACTTTTTTTCTTTTAATGAGTTTCAGTTTGAAATTTGTTCTGTGGTACTTCTTGGTTATTGCTGTAATTGTGTATGTTAGTGTTTGTCATGTTCACTTGTATTTAACATGCTTTTGTGAATTATCTTATATTAACTGTAGGGTGCCAATACTTTTGTTTGCGAGTGTATTTTGTTAGTCACAATTACTTTAATTTAGTATTGTAGTACTCTGGGAGGTGCTTTCAAATAGAAACATTACTTACAGTAACCCATTGAGCTCCACTATAATCTTGATTTGGAGGTGAAGGCTGGACACTCAATTGTTTTTAGTAGCTAAAACAATTGTTTAAACGTGTAAACTGTTCATAATCACAAAAACACTGTGCAGTCCACAATATTCATTTTGCCTTTTTACACCCTATGTGGGATTTTTAGACACATTTGTTAATTACACTAAATGAAAAAGTACATTGGATTCCTGACATCAGACACGAGAGCCCTGACAAGGCAAGGTATAATTGAAACACTTATTATGAATGTACCTTTAACCTAATATGTATACAATTAAGAAAAACATTTATATTTTTCAGTAATAATTAAAAAAAATATATAAGAATAATTTTCAGGCTCCAAACCCCAGGTATGTTGTTTTAATGTTAGTTAAGAAAATGATTATGAATTTGTTGTTAATATTGAAATAAGAAGCGTTTTTTAATAAGGAAAAGGCATCCAGAGCAGCAGGAACAGCCTGGAATCAGGGTTACGCGAAACTGAGCACCGAATCTGTCCACCTCCGCTCCCTGTAGCATCTCTGGAGAGCGGAGTGTGGGAGGGAGTGAGTCCGATCCATTAGCAATGCTCCTAGTGGGAGTAACAGGGTCACACTCTAACCCATTAGCAACAGAACATTCAGAACACCTCCTTTCCATAAAAACAGAGCTAGATCCATCCAAAGCCAGCTGTACATGTAACACATACAGAGCTGCTGTAGTCACTTGGAGAGTAAGCCAGTGGTCTCTATGATTTGGTGTGGGGTGCAGACGCAGACACCCTGCATTGCAGGAAGCTATTTTGATCAGGGCTTGGATAGCAATCCCATATATTAAAAGCTGTTGAGCTGTTGCGGGCTACATTTTAGCTGCAAAAACATTTTGTGGGGAGCAAAGACCCCATGATCCCATGCCGCTTGACTAAACGTCACCCGAAGGGGATGGAGGTGGTCGTACATGCGCCTGTCACACTTCACACATGTGTGCATATATCTGGAGAGCCTGCTTACCCAATTGTCATGAAACTTGGCAGTAACAGTATTTAGCATATTGGTGATAGTGCTCTGATCCGTTGTTGAATGCTGCAACTGAAGCGCTTGGAAATCACATTGAGAGCTAATGGATTGAAACCTTTTAATGAGACAGAACAGTGCCCCCTATGGACAATAGTGGAAGTTGTAGAAGTTATTTTATTTTCTATTGCTGAAGTCTTTTCAGCTCATTTGCATATTCAGTGTCCCTGGCATTTGAAGACCACAAGAATCCTTTTGGCATCGATTTCAGAACCCAGTTTGAATAGAAAAGTGTGATTTATGAATCCCATCTCATACAGTATGTGAAACACATGATCCATTCCATATGGGATTCACTGCCAGTGTTATCAGTGGCATATAGAGACAAGGAATACAGAAAGGTTGAGTCTGGATTCCGGGGGAGTTTTCTTTAATCTGCCAGTGGCACTTCCACTCTCTGATGTGTGCTCCACTCACACCCTGTGATAGATGCTGTCCAACGAGGTGTCATTCCACCGTGCAGAGGATTAGCAGTATCCGAAACCTCTGTCACAGCACAGTAGGCAGCCTGGCTGTTTTATACGAGACATTCCTAAGGGTTTTGTGATGGAAAATGCATTTCGCAGACGTGTTTAACTGCTACCCACCAGGACACTGTACCTCCCAGTTTTTTCTGCTTTAAACACTAGGGAACACTGCCTCCCTCCTAGTGTCTCAGATCTAATCACCAGCCCACACTGTCTCTTTCCCAGTCCCTGCACTCTAACCACTAGGCCACACTGCCTCCTAGTCCCTCAACCCCAACCACCAGGCCATACTGCCTCCCTCCCAGTCCCTCAGCTCATCTTCCACTTATGTGTCTCTCATACTGTAGTCCTTATCTCTACTAAAGGAGGCTGTGTGGTCCAGTGGTTAAAGAAAAGTGCTTGTAACCAGGAGGTCCCCGGTTCAAATCCCACCTCAGCCACTGACTCATTGTGTGACCCTGAGCAAGTCACTTAACCTCCTTGTGCTCCGTCTTTCGGGTGAGACGTAATTGTAAGTGACTCTGCAGCTGATACATAGTTCACACACCCTAGTCTCTGTAAGTCGCCTTGGATAAAGGCGTCTGCTAAATAAACAAATAAAAATAATAATAAACTCTTTACATTTGGAATAGTCTGTTTCCGATACATGCAATATACCCCCATTTATTAAGAATGGTCTGTTTAGTGTACTTCATAATCCCAACACAGTGCTTGACATGTGCCATGTTCTCTTTCAGGTCCTCTCTGCGGAAACATGAAAATGATCCAAAAGAAGCTGACGCTAAACTCTAGCGAGGTGACGATACGCTTCGAGAGCGGAACCCATCGCTCGGGCCGGGGCTTCCTGCTGTCCTACAGCACTGAGGGGCACTCAGGTAGGCAGGTGGTGTTCAATAGGTTTTGAAAATATTGTTTCACATCTGTAGGTCCTGTGAAACATTATCAGTATAAAAGAAATAGCATGTAGACTAAAGGGGCTCTTTTCATTTTCAGTTTTGCTTTCTGAGTTACACATTTTTTTGTCGAGGTCATTCATTTCCTTTTATGCTGGTTGTAGCTGTGGGAGTGTGTCTGTTTGCCTGACTGTTCAGCTAGTCAGGTTTATTTAATATTATCAATTTTATATTAGTTTGCCTCCCTCCTAGTCCCTCAGCTCTGAACACCAGACCACACTGTGTCCCTCGCAGTCCCTCAGCTCTGAACACCAGACCACACTGTGTCCCTCGCAGTCCCTCAGCTCTGAACACCAGACCACACTGTCTCCCTCGCAGTCCCTCAGCTCTGAACACCAGACCACACTGTCTCCCTCGCAGTCCCTCAGCTCTGAACACCAGACCACACTGTGTCCCTCCTAGTCCCTCAGCTCTGAACACCAGGCCACACTGTCTCCCTCGCAGTCCCTCAGCTCTGAACACCAGACCACACTGTCTCCCTCGCAGTCCCTCAGCTCTGAACACCAGGCCACACTGTCTCCCTCCTAGTCCCTCAGCTCTGAACACCAGGCCACACTGTCTCCCTCCTAGTCCCTCAGCTCTGAACACCAGGCCACACTGTCTTCCTCGCAGTCCCTCAGCTCTGAACACCAGACCACACTGTGTCCCTCCTAGTCCCTCAGCTCTGAACACCAGGCCACACTGTCTCCCTCCTAGTCCCTCAGCTCTGAACACCAGACCACACTGTCTCCCTCGCAGTCCCTCAGCTCTTAATCCTGTGACGTTTTGAGTTTCTACTATATAGAGTCAATACGCTTTGAGATAGTGTCTGAATGTGTGGTATTCTTAGATCTTAGTAAGGTTCCACATTATCTTAATCTCTGGCCATAATACTGATACAGACCACTCACTTTCAGAAGGTGAGGTTGCTATTTCTAGTGAGTCTACTTCAAATTTAACACAGAGAGTAAAACAAGAGGGCATACGTGGAAGCTGATCAAGTAAGTTTAGAATGGAAGGCAGACAGCACGTTTTTACACAGAGTTTGCATGGAATCCTTCTGTCTCCACTACAAGTGACGTAGGATCTAAAACACTGGGGACTTTTTAAAAAGCATCTAACAGGGACCCAACAGCCTATTCTTATTCCTAAACGTTTTTTTTTTAGCCTCAAAGGTACGTATCTTTTGAATCCTGTTTATAAACCATTTGATCTGACATTCCTCTAGATTATTCCTCCTTAGATTAGTAATTATTGTTTACTTTATTTCTGCTTGTAAATCACCTCTCACACGCCATCAAAGTGCTGTGTACTGAATTCTGTAAACGCAATAAACAGACATTAAAATGACATCACCACAACGCACACTGCAGTTAGATCAGGAAAACCAGTTCGCTTCAGGGAGCTGATCTAGAAAAGTGATTACTGTGGAGACTCTGCTTACACCACTGCTTCTGAAGGCCAGGTACAGTGATGTGTCCAGAGTGATGTCACTAAACTCATTACCCATTATGTGTGATGCTCACACTGAAAGTCTGTTTGTACCAATTACCTGTATTAATCATAGTCTTAGAAGTGACATAATTACATAAACGAAGTTTAAAAACGTAGGTTCGGGAGGAAGGATTGCCCACTACACACATTACGCCTGTCAGAGCAATATAAACAGACTGGTAACTTACATTTCTATTACGTTTGATTCATCGCCTCTCTCTGCCTCCCTCCGCTCCACCCTCGCAGCTCCCCCTTGGTACTGTCTGTTATGGGGGGTCTGCTGCCTCGTCCAGCAGGCCAGGTGGTGGACCTTCAAATCAAGCGGGTTTGAGGCAATTGTTCATTTCTGTACGTTGCATAGTCATTTATTATTATTCAGATGTCTGTGTTGTGGGGGTTTGCCTTCAATACTACTGAATACTTGTTAGGTATTCCCTTAAGAGGGTGATTGATGTGTTTTTATAAAGTGGCTTGGGCATTGCTCTTATTGATCAAAGATGATTCCAAACCATGTAAATATCTCAGTACAACCGCACGGTTTGGAACTCAGCCTTATCACACAAAAAGAATATCGCTACGCCAACCAACAACAGGTTTAAAAGTGCTATTTGTCTTCTAATAATAAGTACAAAAATGAGTGATGTACCTTGAGTAAACTTTAATCATTTGGGTCAATTTACATTTGAAACCTGGCAATTTTGAGGAAAATGAAGAAACCAAAGAAACCAGAAACCCTTCATCTTCAGATTAACCTTCAGATAGTTTTTCTTTTACAAAATGAATTCTAAAGACCTTTTTATCCTCACTAATAAAATAACTAGATAAAATAATAATAAAAAAATAAGAATAAATACATCTATATAACTACACGTAAAAAAGTCTGCTTCTAGAGCGCCTTAATCTAAAGCAAGGCTGTCTTGTTGCTACAGGAACCAGACAACATTGTCTGGTTCCTATGGCCTACAGCCTTGTGCCTCACAACCCACCTGAGAGCCGTGCGATTATCTCAGTACAGCCACACGCCTTCTTGTGTTGTTTCTTACTTGTTCCCCAAGATTTATTCCAGTACCAAGGAAAATAAAATAAACATCATAATAAACCATATGCTCAGGGTTGTGTACTCTACAACTATAATACACTAGTGGTTGCAGGGGTTTTATTTCATAAAAAGTCGACCACAGTTTCCAATAATTTAGGTAAAATGGTAAAAATTATTATTATTATTATTATTATTATTATTATTATTATTATTATTATTATTATTATTATTATTATTATTATTAATATTAAAACCAGCTGTTCTGTCATTGGGCCATTGCCATGCCAACTAGGGTGTAAGTGACAGTTGACCAAGAAAATTGCTTGTACACCAAAGTCTACGTCATATTTTGTTTAAACTCCCTGTGAATAAATCTAATAAAATAAACTATCTAGTCCGGAGTGAGGAATTCCAATGGGTTCCTCGTGGCTCTTGCAGTCTTGCAGGTTTGTAAAGTCCTGGACATTTCATCTCAAAGGGAGTGAGAGTGTAGTGCTGGTGGCAGCTGCTTCAGGAAGGCTCTCCTGTCTGTCAGTGTAGGCCTGAAGCCTGGGGCCCCTCGCCTCACTCCTAGACTGTGTGGGTGGAAAACTATGTGTGTCTGGCTGCAGCAGGGAGCAGGTTAACTGTTGCCTGGCCAGGGAATGAACTGGGGAAGCAGTCAACACGGAAAGTGGGCTTCATCTGCAGTAAGAAATAGAAAGACAAACACTGGTGTTGTTGTGTTGTCACCAGTGTTTGCAATGTTATCGTGTTTTATCATGGAATGAGCTTTAATTGAACTGCACCTTTTTTTGTGATAAGTTTGTGTAAAGGAGCTCTGATTATGAGCTCAGTTTTTATATTAGTTTATATTAATAATTGCCAGCAGCAGCTAGTACACTGCGGTGTATTGCCAGAAAAACAAAAGGAAACTCAGCCCAAAGTGTCAGATCACTAGATTGAGCCGGCTCTTACCCTTTGGCTGATCTGCAGTAGCTTATGTTAGAATTGAAGATCAGCTTCAGAAAAACATTCTTTTAGTGATTGAAATGCAAACCACTCACATTGCAAAAGGTTATAAAAAAGTAAGGGAGTGTAAAAAAGCTACTTAGTCTTTGCTACAACAGCTCTTTGTATTTCTGATTTATGTTGAGGTCTTCCGACGAGTGCACCCTACAGTATATGTTCAAAATCTATCACTACCCTTGGCTGTGTAGTCCAGTGGTTAAAGAAAAGTGCTTGTAACCACGAGGTCCCCAGTTCAAATCCCACCTCAGCCACTGACTCATTGTGTGACCCTGAGCAAGTCACTTCATCTCCTTGTGCTCCGTCTTTCGGGTGAGACGTAGTTGTAAGTGACTCTGCAGGTGATGCATAGTTCACACACCCTAGTCTCTGTAAGTCGCCTTGGATAAAGGTGTCTGCTAAATAAACAAATAATAAAAATAATACCCTTCCCTTTCATCTAGGCAAGATGCTTGCCATATTGTAACTTTGTATTTGCACTTATAGACACACTGCATGCTAAATGTGTTTGTGACATTGACCTCGGACATACCATATTCCTTTGAATTTAAGACACACTTTTTAAATCGCTTTTTTTCTTCTGAAAAATGGTCTGCGTCTCAAATTCGAGTACAGTGATGCGTGTATTAAAATCGCCAACAAAAGACGTAAATGCCAGAGTACACAAACAGGAACGTGACTGACTGCCCGAGAAAAGACAAACAGAAACGTTACCGCCCGATCTCGAATCATCCATCACTTACAGGCAGCCATTCTCAAAGAAGTGGGAGTCATTGTGTGGGAGATGTCAAGTGATAAAGAGGACTCCTTCAACTAGAAGAGATTTGTTGTTGTTACAGGCATGTTAATTTATCAATATACAATTATTATTATTATTTGTTTATTTAGCAGACACCTTTATCCAAGGCAATTTACAGAGACTAGGGTGTGTGAACTATGCATCAGCTGCAGAGTCACTTACAATTACGTCTCACCCGAAAGACGGAGCACAAGGAGGTTAAGTGACTTGCTCAGGGTCACACAATGAGTCAGTGGCTGCAGTGGGATTTGAACCGGGGACCTCCTGGTTACAAGCCCTTTTCTTTAACCACTGGACCACACAACCTCCTTATGCTTTACCATTATGCCTAATAGACAAGTTTGTAGCATTTCATTGCAAAAGTTCCTTGTATAAGTGGCTCTCATGCGTAATTGAGATTCTATCTTTGTAAATGCATCTTTATTTTATGTTTTATTTTTTTAAGGATGGGACATTTGGGCTGCATCTTAAATTTGAAGGTATACGGTATATGGCTTCCATATGGAGGTCATCGACTATAAGTAACTGCTGTCTAGAGACACTTTGATGTATTGTCTTAATATCAGGTGCACAGCTGTGATTTAGATTTGAGTTCCAGTCCCTGTGTTGTCCAGTAAATATGAACTGTTTCACTGGCGTATTGTTCTGACCTCCGACCATGTCAATGATGCAGACCACACAGCTGGACATTGTGGTGTACATTCCATTCATAAACTGCCACCGTCTAAGTTATGAGTAAAGGGCCACAGCAGGTTATTAAATTCAAACACTCAACAGTGTCTGCCTAGTCTATTTCAGTCATTAGACATATGTTCCATTAAAGGTGAAATGGCCACATCGTTTTAAGCTCAGGCAACTTACTTAACACTAAGCCTTACTCCACTTTTCTATGCTTTTACCATGATGTACCGGTGCTGAACACTGGCAGCCTGGGGTATCTGTGTTTAGAATAGATCCTGTTCTGGTTAGTGGCACAGAGAGCAGCGCAGTGAGTCAGACCCCAAACCCCTCCCTCTGTCTGTATCTCTGCTGCTGTCCGGGGGTGGACAGGGCAGGACAGGGCAGGAAGCGGTGGCCACTGGACACACAGCTGAGGTATTTCTGTAAATGTTGCACAAGAAAGGAAGTGCAGATCCTCTAACTTAGCATTGTGCAAACAGAAGGGGAGGATCTGTTATCTGGTCCATTTTCATGAGCTCCCATGTCTTAATGTAATTTATAATACCTCTCTTGGCTTTATTTGAGCTCCATACTATTAACTGTTTTTAAAACATATATATATATATATATATATATATATATATATATATATATATATATATATATATATATACCTTTGCCTTCAAAACAGCATCAAGCATCAATTCTTCTAGGTACACTTGCACACAGTTTTTGAAGGAACTCGCAGGTAGGTTGGCCCAAACATCTTGGAGAACTAACCACAGTTCTTCTGTGGATTTAGGCAGCCTAAGTTGCTTCTCTCTCTTCATGTAATCCCAGACAGACTCGATGATGTTGAGATCAGGGCTCTGTGGGGCCATACCAACACTTCCAGGACTCCTTGTTCTTCTTTAAGCTGAAGATAGTTCTTAATGACTTTTGCTGTATGTTTGGGGTCGCTGTCATGCTGCAGAATAAATTTGGGGCCAATCAGATGCCTCCCTGATGGTATTGCATGATGGATAAGTATCTGCCTGTACTTCTCAGCATTGAGGAGACCATTAATTCTGACCAAATCCCCAACTGCATTTGCAGAAATGCAGCCCCAAACTTGCAAGGAACCTCCACCATGCTTCACTGTTGCCTGCAGACACCATTCGTACGCTCTCCAGCCCTTCGCGAACAAACTGCCTTCTGCTGCAGCCAAATATTTCAAATTTTGACTCATCAGTCCAGAGCACCTGCTGCTATTTTTCCGCACCCCAGTTCCTGTGTTTTCGCATAGTTGAGTCGCTGGCCTTGTTTCCACGCCGAGGTATGGCTTTTGGCCGCAAGTCTTCCATGAAGGTCACTTCTGACCAGACTTCTCCGGACAGTAGATGGGTGCACCAGGGTCCCACTGTTTTCTGCCAGTTCTGAGCTGATGGCACTGCTGGACATCTTCCATTGCAAAGGGAAGTAAGCATGATGTGTCTTTCATCTGCTGCAGTAAGTTTCCTTGGACGACCATTGCGTCTACAGTCCTCAACGCTGCCCGCTTCTTTGTGCTTCTTCAAAAGAGCTTGGACAGCACATCTGGAAACCCCTGTCTGCCTTGAAATTTCTGCCTGGGAGAGACCTTGCTGATGCAGTATAACTACCTTGTGTCTTGTTGCTGTGCTCAGTCTTGCCATGGTGTATAGTGCACACTATAACATGTAATGTGATGGTGTTCTAACAAATCACATTACTAAATATATACATATGTTCCTGAGTAATCAGGAGAGACACAGGAAAGCTGATGTTGAAACGCAATTCCTTGTAAACAACACAGCGGGTGTCTGACTGTTTCCTGCAGCTGCACACATGCCCCTGCAAAGCCAGAGAAGGTGCGCTGTCACTGTTACAGTTAGTGCATAGGTTTGTATTAATTCAAATGAAGAAAAAAATAATATCAGGCAAACGTATTATATATTGATTTAGTGTGCATATGAAATCAAATCACTATAACTGAAAAGCTTGGAAACTTGGCAAAGTTGGCAAACCAGTGATTGTCTATTTTAATAGTAAGAGAAAATGAACATAGCCACAAATGGTAAAATGCGTGAGACTTTTTAGAAGTTGTTTAAGATGCCTAATTAAAGCACAAAGTGGTCTAACATTTTTCACGCGAGTGCCTGTTGTTTGGTATCACTGATCACTGACCAAAAATGTTCATTCTCACACTCAGAGGTTTTCATGCAGGTAGGTATATAAAGGATGCAAATGACAAATCCTGAGGTGTTCTAATACATTTGCACACTACTGTGTATATATATATATATATATATATATATATATATATATATATATATTTGTAATATATGGCAATGTGAATTCCTATGTATTTGTTCTCCGTATGGGTCACTATTTTACACTCATTGACCTGACACCTCTTTGTTGCAGGTTTGACCTCCTGTATGGAGCGAGGTACTTACCGCACAGCTCCGCAGTTCAGGTGAGTTGAGAGGCAGCTCCTTGAGTTTACAGGGGCGGACTGCCGTCTCCCAGGGAGGACTTCCTGAAGAAGCTTTGTCTGCAGCAGCAGCAGCCATGATTTGACTACTTAGTATTTGTGCTAGAAAAAAAAAAACACTAAAGATTTACACTGGTGCAAATAAATTAAACTTAACAGCAACAAAACGCTCGTTATCAAACAAATCGCAGCAACACAGTTTGGTTGATTCAATACTGGCACTCTCTGTTCACCCTACTGTTAGTTGTGTGGCTGATGGGAGTTCCTGAGATGTTTAAAGCCCTTCATATATATTTGAAGATGAGATATTTCGTAAGCAAGGGGTCTGAGTGGGGTAAGCAGTCAGCATACTGTATTCTGCTGACTGGGATCTGAGGTAAGATGTATTGAAGGCATATGATCAGTATCACTGCAGTGTGTCTTTGTGTTTCAGTGCGTTGTGTCCTGCAGGCTGCAGGAATGTGAGTGGAGATATCTGGGGAGAGTTTAGCCAAGGATACCGAGATGTGAGTACATGATCCTTTTAATACACAGTTTCTATTCTGAATACCTTGAAATATGAAGCCTGGGAAAGTACAGCCTGGCTCTCGTGCTCATACGTTTGCTCTGTGGTTTACTGGTTGACATGAGCTGGTGACTGGGAGTGAGCTGAACTCCATCTCTGTTTAGTGGTTTGGTTCTGGTTTTGCCTTTTCAAAATACAGACAGGCGTGAAATACTTTGGGAACTGATAGCATATGTGGCCACAGAATACTATGTTAGTCACGTGACTGTTGGAGCTCAGTGAAGTGACCACACCAGCTCCCTCCAACCTCTCCCATGATAACTAGATTCTGGTCCCCATGGGCGCATAACCAAGAACTGTTTCTTTAAAAAAAACATTATTAATGAGAGTTATTCAATCGGTTTCCTGACTTACTGAAGACAAGAAGGGCAAAAAACTTTCTTTAGCCAGTGTAGTACACACAATTGTTTTCGACAATGAAAATACATGTCTGCTATGTGTTTCATTCAAAACTGCGTACATGGAAATCATTGGAAAATGCTTCTTTGAAAACTGCACACTTGAGACCTCTGTAGCTAATGGAAGTGTAAAGCAACTGTAATAGCAACTGAACAGTGGAATCGGAGAACATTATGTGACTGTCCCTCCTCCCTCTCAGACGTCAGTGCTGTGTAAAGCTGCCATCCACGCTGGGGTGATCTCTGACGAGCGTGGGGGTCCGATCAAGGTGTCGCGGGAGCGCAGCATCACCCTCTATGAAGCATCGCTCGCCAACGGGGTCCTGTCCAAAACGTGAGTGTGTCAGAAACAAGGAGGACTGGGGGCTTTCTGGGAATCACCCATGGTAGTCCAAATAAACACATTTATTTTCTAATTCATGCACAGTTTTGTATGTTCTTATACAGAGAGTGGGGAGGGTGTGGAATGGGCTACCTAGTCATGTTGTTGAGGAAAAATCACTTGGGTCCTACAAAGTTTTGAGATCAATCAGCTACAAGGAACTGGCCTCCTTGTACATTTTCTTATGTTCTGTGTATTAATTAAAACAATTAATACCAGGGCACTAGCTGGTATACTTTTATACATTGAAGTGCGGTTTTAGAATTGATTCCTGTGAACTTTGACAGCCTATCGTTTGTTTTTTACAGTGGCCCTCTCTCTGAAAAGCGCCTTGTCTTCCACAAAGGTAAGGCTGCATGAATGTGATATGGGAAGCAGAAACCAGTCTGTTAATTGAAATTCAAGGAGGTTGCCAGCTTTGATAACTGAATTGAATTTAGATAATACTACACGAGTATACAGACAGGGGAAGCCAAGCAAAGTGTTACATTACAGTAAGTGGACTGGGAGGCAGTGTGGTCTCGTGGTTAGAGTGAAGAGGCTGGGAGGCAGTGTGGCCTATTTGTTAGAGTAGAAGGACTGGGAGAGAGTGTGACATAGTGGTTTGAGCTGAAGGATTGATAGGCAGTGTGGTCAAGTGGTTAGAGCTGAGTGACTGGGAGGCAGTATTGTCTAGTGGTTAGAGCTGAGGGACTGGGAGCCAGTGTGTGGTCTAGTGATTAGAGCTAAGTGACTGGGAGGCAGTACTGTCTAGTGGTTAGTGCTTGGAGTTGGGAAGACTGGGAGGAGTATGGTCTTGTAGTTGAACCTTAAGTAGAAAGGTATTCATAGAAATTGATGGAGATTGTCTGATTGCATTGTCTATATCGTCAAATTAAAAGAGTTACATTTAATTAAAGATGTGTTATAGATTATGCATTTTATGCTTGTTGTAATAATAATTGACAATTCTTTTTTGTAGTTTTTTTGTTTTTGTTAACAGAATTCTAAAAAAAAAAGCATGTCTGGCAGTTATTTGTAAGTGCAAAGAGGCTAGTTTCACTGGAGATTTGTCATGTGTGATTGGATACGGCCTGGCGTATACTGTTATGAAGTAGACACTTTGCATAAGTTCAGGCTATAGAAAAGGACACATCCTGGCATTATCAGTTTTGCTGATCAGTGATTGACATGTAAAAAAAAATCTGTAAAATGTAAACTGAGACATAACTATTTGTAACTGTAACTGCAACAAAGTAATAACTTACTGTAACCAGTTACAATTTTGTTCAAGTAACTTGTAACTGTAACAGATTACTTTTAGAAGTAACTTCCTCTGGACCTGTTATTAAGCTGCCATGAAAAACATCCTCTTTATAATTGGTTCATTGGTTGTTTTTTGTGTGTGGTCCGCCCTCACTCTTCTCTCGTCCCCTGACAGAGTGTACGGGCGCGCTGCCTGTCTCTAACTTCAATGCCTCCTCATCCTGGAAGGAAGTGGACAGCCTGGGACACCATGTTCTATGGTCCCCCAGAAACGCAGATCTGCACAGTCAGGGGCCCGCCTGGGCGGCAGGGAGCAGCGAGCAGAGCACCTCACTGGAGGTGGACCTGGGAGAGAGGAGGAACATTACAGGTCAGTAAGTATTCAACACGCCACATCTCTCTGCCTGGCTACAGAATCTACCAAAGATCAACTTGAAGGACTAAAACTACACCACATACTCTCTGTACTGCACAGGGGTCTCATTGTCTTACCTGATTAGAAACTTTTTAAAATCCTACTGCGTCCGAATTGTCATCTGTTTGCATTTTTGCAGGGGCACTGGCGTCCTTTCAGATTACATTGGTTATTCAGACAAATCGGGCAAGCTCAATTGATCTAATAGCACTATGGTATAAACCCAATGCTACTGGGCTGGCACTTGTGTTTTATAACACTGAAGAGACGGACATACACTGTTCGATGTTTGATTTTGAAAACCTTGGTTTACAAACGGTTTGATTATCTAAATGGTGGCAGTAGTTGGATCCAGTAGTTGCTGGTTAGATCAATTCACTGGTCTCTGAGCTCAGTACTTTACTCTTGAGAGAAGGGGTAAGAGATTAGGGTAACGTTACTGGGGTGCAAGATGGGAACTTCAAATAAGTGGGCGGCATCCACACAAGTTCAAGGTTCCAGATTTGGTTTGCCTATGTTGACCTCTAGTATGTACCTGTATTAATAATAGAGATAACAATAATAGGCTTGGTATACTGGTTTGGGTAGCAATGATAAACCCCTTTGAAATGAAGTGTTATCGTTTGTGTTAATGGGCTGTCACATGACTGATATATTTTGTATGCAATGCTTGACCATGTATAAAAGATGCATCTCCTAAGTCAATTTCAATCACAATGTCTAGCAAGGATAACAGTTTCTGAGTGGCTCACCTGGTAAAAGCAGAGCCTCGTGGTGTGCAGGGTGAGTCATGCAGTCAGGGGAGTGCAGGTATGCATCCTGACTGTCAAACTTACCCATCTTCGCTGGGAATCCAGAGAGAGCTTCGCATTGTCTCTGGCCCTCCCTGGGGTTAGGGAGGAAAAATCAGCAGGGACTGTTTCTCCTCACCACGCTACAGCAGACTCTACTGGCCAGGTGCTCAGTGAGCTCACAGCAGACACTGGGAATGGTAGATAGCTAACATCCTCTGGAGCTCCTGGGTGTAAAGAGGCGATTGGTTTTAGGATCGAAGGATGCTTACCAACTAGCAGTTCTCCTGAGCTGCACGCTGCACGCTGAGGGAACATAATTGGACATTTTAAATTGGGGAGAAAAACATGGGTTCAATAATTAGGCTTATCTGCAGAGTTTCAATCCCAACTTCCCTGAAGGAATCAGAAGTGTTAATCTTTTAGAAATGATCACGTATCCCTCCAGAACAACACCTTGCAGACTCAACACATCAAATCAGTGCTGCACTGGCGGCCCACAGAGGACCTACACCCCAGTGGCAGTGTTATGGCAGGGGTTTATAATTGTCCAACCCTTTTATCTGTCAATACCACTGCCTGTGGTAATATTAGGAATGATGTGCGTGATGTGTTGCAATTTCTCTTGTAGGTATTATCACAAAGGGCTCGGCAGGCCGGAATAATTTCTATGTGAAATCGTATAAGATTCTCTACAGTAAAGACAGGAAGTTATGGAAGGTCTATAAAAGTGCCAGCAGTAAGGAGGAAAAGGTAAGGCAGATCATTGTACAGCTGTGGCCATCACCCTATAGAATGAACTCATTCTGCTTCATAAAGTCGAATGAAACCGGCTGAATGATGTTACTTTAAAATATTGGATTACATACTGCTTTGTAGTTTTCCACATACTTAAAGAAAAACTGACAAAAATTAAAAAATGTGACATTTTAAAATCTAATATGAAATACAGTACAACTATTATAGCTTCCAGTAGACTTGTGCGGTATCATTTTGTCGTTTCTTTGATTACACAATGTTAAATAAAAGGTCTAACTTATGTTCATATATTTTTAATTTTTTTTTTGTTATGTCCCAATCCTAAAATCCTAGGCGATGACAAACTTTTGCACTGTTTCATTGTTTGTACATTTTACTTGTATTTTATCCGCTGGTCCTTATAAAAGTATCCTACTGGTGTCTGCCTCTCTGTTTAGGTTTTTGAGGGCAATACGGACAACGAACAGGAAGTGCGGAATGACTTCATCCCGCCCATCGTGGCGCGCTACATTCTCATCCAGCCCCAGACGTGGTACAACAGAGTCTCCCTGAGGGTCAGTGTCCTGGGCTGTGCCACCCCCAGAATCAGGTCCCTCCGGCCCGTTGGTGAGTGAGCACCCTCGGGTTGCAGGCATCATTGAGCACTTCAGGCCTTTATAAATACATGCAGAATAATCGACGGGCCGTGAAGTACAAGGTTAATATTTGCTGGTGACATCACAATGAATAATCACCAGAACCCTGAGCTGCACATGATAACCAAGAAGAACCCCAGCAGCCCAATTGGTTATTATAATACAGTGGAGCATTACTATTAAGGCTAGTCAAAGGACCAACAAAATGTGGCCTTAATAGGGGGTGGTCTTATTACTGAAGGGACAAAACATTTGTCAAAGAATTTTACTATGGTTTATTCTAATTTTCCGTTACGCAAACTGTTCTACAAAAACAGTCAAATGTTCAAATAAGTTACATCATGTTAAGTCTGCAGCAGGTTGGTCTTATTAAAGAGATAATTCAATAATGGTTTGATATGTTTGGGACCACTGATACTGGCCTTAATACCTAATGCAGGGGTAGCTTAACTATTGAAGGTTGCTTTATATTAGCCTCAATAGGACAATAACACGACTGTAAAAAAGGCCTTAATTACTCCTAAAATGAAATGAGTTTTATGCATATCTGTATGTGTGTGTGCTGATCTTTGAAGGCCCACTAAAAGCTGTGTTTTATATTTACAGACAACGTGCCCCCAGTCATCCCCCCCACAATCAGCATTCCCGAGGGTCCGACCACCACTGGTGGACCGGTCATTATCAAGAACCAGGACACAGGTCTGAGAGGTCGGCAATATATTCTGCTTTGCTTTGATTTTTCATCACCATCAGCTGATGAAATTGCCTAACCTACTACTGGCATTTTCAAACCCAAGATCTGTTTTTTTTTTTCAAAGTGGAAATTGCATTTTCAAATTAGTAATGTATTTTCTAGGGTTCCCAGAGTGGTGCACCTGGTAAAAACACGTCTGTGTGGTGTGTAGGGTGAGTCATACAGTCAGGGGACCGCAGGTTCGCATCCTCGCTGTGTGAAGTGGCCCGTGGCCTGGAGATTCCACAGGGAGTGTTGCGTGGGCTCTGGCGCTCCTGTGGGTTAGGGAAGCCAAACTAGCAAGGACTGTTTCTCTTCATCACGCTTCAGAGGACCCTGCTGGCTAGGCGGACATCAAGCTCAACTGGACAAATTTACAAACGAGAGGAGGCCATTCAACCCATCTTAGCTCATCCGGTTCCTAGTAGCTGATTGATCTCAAAACTTTGTCAAGTTGGTGATTTTGCCTCAACATGACGAGGTAACCCATTCCCATTCCTTCCTTCTATCCTAAGTCTATTTCCACTTCCGACTGTATCCTCTGGTCCTGGTTTCTGTACTGCCCTTAAAGTATTGGCTAGGGTTAATTATCGCAACTCGTTTTAAGATTTTAGACTTCAAACATGTTCCCCTAATTCTTCTCTGTTCTTGGCTAAATAGATCCAGTCTTCACAGCTCATTCCTTTAAGCACCTGGGATTAGTCTGGTTGCTCTTCATTGCACTCTGTCCAGGGCCTCCAGGGCCACACTGTCCCTTTGGTGCCGTGGTGACCAGAATTGGACAAGGTGCTCTAAGTGTAGTCTCACCAGTGCATTATACAACCTTCATCATATCCTCCTTGGATTTGTATTCTACACATCTGGCTGTATGCACCTGCATGGCTTGCCTTTGTCCTCAAAGAGCCAGTAGCAGGAGTCTCCGATGACCTCCAAGTACATTTCCTGTTTGAACAAACAAAGAAATCCCATTTTCGGTTTGAGAATGCCAGTCTGCAGTCCGGCCATTACAGCTGCTGCCTTCCTGAATCACACCTCTCGTTTGGAATGTTCCGGTTAGAATGGTTTGTGCTTTTGGAATGTTCCGTTAGAATGTGTCGTTTGGTACCACTGCTTTTCTTTAAATGTTTTTTGTAATGAGTTGCCCCAGTATTGAGTTTCAGTGATTTGTATCTTTAGCTGTCTTTACCTGGCTTCCACTGCTGCAGGCCTAGCTGCTTCGCCATTATGTGTGCTTTCTCATGCTAAAGACACTTATGTGAGGCTGACCTGCTCTGGCTGGTGGTGAGGAGCAGATGTGAAACGCTGCGGGTGATGGAGGTGTAATATGATATCTAACTTCACACAGCTTCCAATCTGGTGGTGATACTGGCCGTGGTTGGCCTACTGGTGGTCTGCGTGCTGGTCCTGGTTCTGTGTCTGTGCAGAAAGAAAAGGTAAGAAATCTGCTGGTTCAGCAGTGTGTTTAGAGCAATTACAAACAAGTTGCTTTTAAATGGAATTTTGTTACTAAACTGTCATTCAACTATTAAATCATGCTGACACTATTGACTGTTGAAGGCCACATCTGTGGCAACTGCTGCTCTTAATTTTCTAAAACTCTGCATGGGCCTTTGTTATGAGATAATGAACTGTTTTTTTATGGCAATGAATACAGCTGTCTGTATCCTTGGTATAGATAGTTATATAGCTGGTGTTATAGTAGCTTGGGGAGAGAAATTTCACAACTGGGATAACACCTCCCAACCCAATGCTACATTGCCTCCTTCCTAGTCCCTCAGCTCAGACCACTAGGTCACACTACCTCCTCCCCTCAGCTCAAACCACTAGGACACACTGCCTCCTCCCCAATCCCTCAGCTCAAACCACAAGGTCACACTGCCTCCTCCCCAATCCCTCAGCTCAAACCACAAGGTCACACTGCCTCCTCCCCAATCCCTCAGCTCAAACCACAAGGTCACACTGCCTCCTCCCCAATCCCTCAGCTCAAACCACAAGGTCACACTGCCTCCTCCCCAATCCCTCAGCTCAAACCACAAGGTCACACTGCCTCCTCCCCAATCCCTCAGCTCAAACCACAAGGCCACACTGCCTCCTCCCCAATCCCTCAGCTCAAACCACAAGGCCACACTGCCTCCTCCCCAATCCCTCAGCTCAAACCACAAGGCCACACTGCCTCCTCCCCAATCCCTCAGCTCAAACCACAAGGACACACTGCCTCCTCCCCAATCCCTCAGCTCAAACCACAAGGACACACTGCCTCCTCCCCAATCCCTCAGCTCAAACCACTAGGACACACTGCCTCCTCCCCAGCCCCTCAGCTCAAACCACAAGGTCACACTGCCTCCTCCCCAGCCCCTCAGCTCAAACCACAAGGTCACACTGCCTCCTCCCCAATCCCTCAGCTCAAACCACAAGGTCACACTGCCTCCTCCCCAGCCCCTCAGCTCAAACCACAAGGTCACACTGCCTCCTCCCCAGCCCCTCAGCTCAAACCACAAGGTCACACTGCCTCCTCCCCAGCCCCTCAGCTCAAACCACAAGGCCACACTGCCTCCTCCCCAATCCCTCAGCTCAAACCACAAGGCCACACTGCCTCCTCCCCAATCCCTCAGCTCAAACCACAAGGCCACACTGCCTCCTCCCCAGCCCCTCAGCTCAAACCACAAGGTCACACTGCCTCCTCCCCAATCCCTCAGCTCAAACCACAAGGCCACACTGCCTCCTCCCCAATCCCTCAGCTCAAACCACAAGGACACACTGCCTCCTCCCCAGCCCCTCAGCTCAAACCACAAGGACACACTGCCTCCTCCCCAGCCCCTCAGCTCAAACCACAAGGTCACACTGCCTCCTCCCCAATCCCTCAGCTCAAACCACAAGGTCACACTGCCTCCTCCCCAATCCCTCAGCTCAAACCACAAGGTCACACTGCCTCCTCCCCAATCCCTCAGCTCAAACCACAAGGACACACTGCCTCCTCCCCAGCCCCTCAGCTGTCCCTAAGCTCTAAGAAATTACTCTTCATGTTTATTACACACCCACCCCACATAGTTTCCAGTAATTGCCACCCTGTGCAGCCCACCGACACACGGAGGGTTTTGCTGTACTGACCTCATGAAGAATGTGTTCATGCAGCCTGCATTCTGTCACTCAGTGCTGGGACTGGGTGGTTGATGAGGGAGGTGTTTACAGTGAGCCTCCAAACACTCACTGATAGAAGCTCTATTTATAGGCTGTGTGGACCGGCAGGGGTTCAGTGTGCTGTGTCAGTTTTCACTGAGATAATACAATAGAAAAATGTGTGGTTGCTTATGACTGGCTGCTTACTTAAAGTGCTGGGTTTCCCAAATAAAACCATGGTAAATGTGCAGTTTACTGTGTCTAAAATGGATATCAAACTGCATTTTAATCATAAACATTCTTCAAGTAACTCATGAGGGTCAAAACTAGGTTTAAACAGCAAACTGTCAGCGAAAGAGAAAATCTGAGGACTGCCGAGAGAAAACACAATCCCCTGTCTTTAATAAGGCAGAGTGATTTGAGAAGGACTCCCTAGAGCTCCCAATGACAACATTCTGCTTTCACCTCATTCCCTCCAGAATGTAACACATTTCATCTGCACTCTTTATAAACATTACCAGCACTACTCCCAAAGGAGAAAAGCTTCCTTATCACCCAATTCCTAGAATACGCAGCTGACAGGTCTTCAAAATTCCTTTTAGGAGGATTCCCTGAAAAACATTTAGAATATGAGAAAATGAAATGCCATCTATAAAAGTTTACCACAGTCATTTGGCAGTTTTGCTCATGCTTTTCCTAAGGTTATAGTATGCATTTACCATAGTTTAACCAGGTTTGTCATGTTTTTAATATGCTTTACCATACCTCTTTGGGACCATGTTTCCAACAGGATTTAATACACATTGTTATGTATTTACTATTTTACTGACTGAATCTTTGTTTCCTTTTTTATTTCTGCAGGAAGAATGCAGCTGAAGTGAAATGCTCGCTTGTGAAGGGTAGGTTTATAAATAAGAAAATCTTAGTGTTGTAATCTATGCATTGTTATCCCCTTGCTGGGAATGAAATCCCTATGAATGGGATATAGTGGAGGCGGTTGTAGGTTTGTGTGTCACACGGCACAGAGTTGTTCATTCAGTATGTCTGGAAAACCACCTATCCAGTTGTCATGAAACTTGGTATTAACATAATTTAACACCAGTGATTGAGTGGGTGCCATTCCGAGGTTACAGGCAGGTGTCTATCCGTCAGTACATCCGTCCATCTGTATATCACATTGCATATGTCTGTGTAACCGCTTATTACATTGTCATGAAACTTGGTCAGTCTTATTCTATACTTTTCTGTATATACTGTTAATATATGTCCTGGTCATCAACTTTATCATCATACTGAGAGCTCTGATTCTGAATTTACAGCCGGGGCAGAGGATGGATGTTACTTTTTGTATGGGAAACTTCAAAGTGGGTCAATTTTAATGACCCTTTAACTAATGCCCACTGGTTTTCCCCTAGGGGTGATTTATTGACCAGCTTATAAATATTGCTTAATACAAGAAAAATATATTAGAAATATTATTAAGATTGGGCACAATTTAAATAGAGCCCATTTTCCACTCAGAAATGATCTCCAGCCATAATTATGCATAACATATTGATATAAAAAGTCATTTTTTATGCTCCTTAATAGGGGGTGGCCTTTCTACTGAAGAGGGGCAGTTTTAACAGCCAAACTAAAGCCCCGTAGTGCTATTATCAGCTGTGAATTCCAATCAGAACTGTCACGTAACTTCGATTAGTGCATTTCTGTGCTTCATACCCCTCACAGTACCCTCACAATCGTTCTGATGCATGACCTCCTGTGACTTTTCTCCAGGGTGTCAGAGTTCAGGGGGAAAGATGCAGGGCTGTTGCCGTGGAAACCTGCCTCTGTCGGAGTCAGAGCTGATCTCGTACCCTGTGGAGAGGGGCACCCCTGGAGATCTCAGCAAGGTCCCCCTCACGGGTAAGGACCTCAGATAGTGGACTAGACCCCTGCCTATGGAAGCTGTGTGACAAGTAAAGGACTGTTACAGTCTCTCCCTCTCTGCCTCTTCAATTACCTCATTAGCATAACCCTTTCTTTATTTCCAGAAAGCAATCCTGAAAGAGGCCTTCTAATTACTTTCCAGTAAAGGACACAGACACGAGACTCACACACACAGGGGCTTGTTTTGTGTAAAAGGAACAAACCAGCTATAAATAAACAGCGCCCTGATAAATAGGACAGGAGGCTAACGACAAAACAATTAGGACTTTTTTTTTTTCCTGCTGCTGTAATTAAAATTACGAGCCCTCTGTGACTTCCTATTTGATATGAGGACAAGGGTCTATTATGAGTCGACTCAGGAAGACCCTGAACCTT
This sequence comes from Acipenser oxyrinchus oxyrinchus, assembly GCA_030684275.1. Lineage (NCBI taxonomy): Eukaryota > Metazoa > Chordata > Actinopteri > Acipenseriformes > Acipenseridae > Acipenser > Acipenser oxyrinchus. Next base: position 16,042,560 of record CM060273.1, on the reverse strand, counting down.
TGTGCAAGCAGAGGAGGCTTTTCTGTGTGTGCTGGACAAAAAAACAAAACTTCTGAATGTTCATTTACATGAAGAGGCGTGAGCGCATGAAGAGAAGCTGAAGATCAGGCAGCTGGGCGGTTTATTTGTTACTTGATTTTTTAAGTAAGCTGACTTTTGCTAAATAACTTCTGTCTGGTGAAAAATAACATTTTTGATTGAGTTTTATAAGATGCTTTCTTACTCATATGTAGGTATTAATATTAATATCAATTTTTCCAGCTTTCATGTGTCCCCACAAGCACAGGTTCGATTAGACTGTTAATACTGTTATGGTTATGGTGATTTACTTTCATGATTCAGACTTAGGACTTGATGACTAGTCTAACTGTCCTCTAGAAAAAAAAAAACCCTAATGTTATCTGTTTTTTTAATTGTGTGTTTCACCATACAACTCTCAGCCAAGTGACATTAAACATGACATCTGGTGCTACACTAGATTCAACAGGATTTAACTTCTAGAGAGTCTGTCACTGCTTTACTTCCTAGGTCATTATTTTCTCCCCAACAGTGACTTTGGGGTCAAAGCATCCTAACTGGCTGCAAAGCATGTCAGCCATAAGAGGAAGCAGTCGGTCGGTTATGAAAAGGGGTGGAGACAATTTCACTTCCTTAATACAAATACGTGTTTGCTGAAGTATGTGTTTCTTTCAAAACTGCTCATTTGAGACCTATTCAGTGAATGGATGTGTACGATGGGGAGGATATGGAATAATTTGAATGACCTGTAAGCCCTGCTTGTTCCCTCTCTTCTGTAGACTATGCAGAGCCGGATCTGATTGCCGGGGGCAAGGCTGGACAGAAAACAGGGTCCACGTTCCGGCCGGCAACTGACGAGGGCTACACCATCCCTCTGATCCTCAACCACTACGATGTTCCGGGGCAATTCCATGAGTACGCCGAGCCTCTGCCGGCAGAGCCTGAGTATGCCACCCCCTTCACCGAGCCGCCACCGGACCCCGGGGGGGGCGGGGCCAGGAAGAACATCTATGTGGTCAAAGTGGTGCCCCCCTGCCAGGGCACAGGACTCAACATCACGGGCAGCTCACAGCTAGCCCGATATGACTGTCCTGCGCAGAGATCACCGTTCATGGAAGGGAATCCCCGATACAACATTCCCCAAACTGCTGCGGACGGGGCAAGGAAAGCCAGTGTAGTTTATGCCGAACCGCAGGCGAGAGACTCTTTGAGCCACATGTACCACCAGCCATTGTGATTGTGGAGGACAATCAGAAGTGCCTTATGGGTAGATTTAAACGCAAATACAGCTTTGTGATCGAGATTATTTCATCGTTCTAAGCGCTATTCAACCAAGTTCTAAAGAGCCACTCAATTGCCGTTATAGCGGTATATATACATGTATATATTATATTATATTCACAACGGACGTCGATTTCCATGGCTCGTTTGCACATCACGCTATAACTGGGAGCAGGGAGCCTTGAATTGCTTCCAGAGAAACTAATGTTGGTGATTCTCAAATGGCCGGTTGCCTCTGTGGTCTGTTTAGTAGTTGGATGAACTTTGGAAACCACTGGACCGTTATAGTAAGTCGTATCTGATCATTCATAGGTTAAATGTTGGGTGTATGAGGTGTTACCTGAAGTCAGTATGTGGAGTGACATGTCATCTTACTAAATCTTACAATGCAGTGGTTCTGTATTAAGGGGAAAGGTAGCACAAAGGCATGGGTAAAATGGTACCAGGGGGTAGAATGTCCTATTAACATATCAATGGTGTTATAATGCATGGTACAGTATGAAGCAAAACAGTACATTAGAGTATCTCAACACTGTGCAATATAAACGCATAACAAAGTTATTATCGAATGGTATTTATAGAGAGATAGACCCATCGGATTAGGGAGAATGGCTGGATAATCGTGTTAATGAGAACTCATTACATGCATTTGGTCTGTTCGTTAGGGTGTTCCAAAAAGAATGAATACTGGGGGAACATACAAAAAAAATGTTGGAGGTATTTGTTCTGTGAAAAGGTGACAATGTATCATGAACGACCTAATGAGGATACCAGATTAGATATTTTTCCATAGCAACCTTCTTACAGTATATTTGAATCCCCTCTGAGGCACGAGCAAGGGATGAACAGAGTCTTCCTGCTCCCATCACTGCTTGCGTTTTATGTTTGATCCATTGTGTTACCGCTGATGCTGTTGTGTGTGTCTTCAGAGCATAATAAAAGAAAATGTGCCTTACATCGTATTGTAATATTACTAATGAAGGTTTATCTGTTAAATATGTCAGTGTCCCCCCTCATGAGGGCATTTTATGTAATTAACTCGTGCTTCTGTTTCAGCCACTGCAAAATGAATTGCTTTTCTCTCTGGGACTATACGTGTCACAAGCTTCTAACAAAAGTATTTATATTTAATAAATAAGAGTCTGCATTAAAAATCCAGGTGAAACTATAAAAAGTCAAGTATGCAAACGTTTTGGCTCGTGCCTTCTTGAGTGTGCATCGCGTAACGGACATACAGAGGGTCCTCATAATCTCATAATAGGTGCACAGTACCTGAAAGGTTGTATAAAATCAGGATTTATCAGATAGTTTGGCCAATGCAATCTGAAATATAGAGGGCTAAGAGTGGATGATAAAAGTTGATAAATATAGACTGTGACAGGCGGACACTATCGGTGCATAAGGGTACCTATTTTTTGAACGAGGACTCCAAAACCAAGCAAAGAATATAAATATTTTCAGCACTATAAGTGGGGGACAGTGAAGACACTTTTTTCTACTGAACTTTTTGAATATCTCTTACTTTTTTCTGCTGTTGGAGGGTATACTGACACATTGAATTCAATTTGAATTGTGGCTCAGCTCTTCTTACAGAATAACGCTTTACTGGCACAGTATTTCAGCATGCCAGCTAGTTTTAAAGCAGAAACAGTGAAGTTTAATAACAGTTTTATCTGGGACCCTGAAATGCTGGTTTGTGTAAAGCCACATTTTTTATATATTGAACTGTGTTTTCAGATTTTAAGTTCACTACATGTCATTGTTAAATAATCCATTGCATCTTATTATGGGATGTGCCATCTTACAGCAATGTTTTAATCAAATGATGAACAAAAAGTATTAAAAAAAAGTGACTGGATGTGTGACTTTATTTCATGCTGGTATCCCACGATCATTTTCTGCTTTCTAATAAAATAAAAGTTATTTATATCAGGAGTATTTCACGTATAATTGCACAGTTTCTGTTTTCTGGTGAAATGCAGGGCATCCTTTGGTTTCATATACAAGTCCTTGCGTTTGTCTCAGAGTAAAGGGTACCAGTGGTTGAAGACACATGTAAATTCAGGGCATGGGGGCCAAGGTGTTTATAAATATGCGTTATACACCCGCATGGTAAGCTGTGGCATTGTTAGAAGACCACATTGAAGCTTTGTAATTGGTTTTTTAATAGATGGTTTGCTTTCTCTTCGACTCTTTTCTAAAATAGTCTCATTCCACAGGTTACAGTGCACATTCTAAAAATAAATAAATAACCCTGATCAATGAACTGATCAAGGAATCATGATACTTCATTTACATCATACATCTGTATCATAATAGAGGTCTGTATCGTTTGTACTGTGATACAAGAACAAAAGCACGACATAGATCACAGTAATGTTGATGGAATCATGGGATACCGCCACCGTTTAAAATCCAGTGTGGAATATGCATATCATTTTTGTGTATACTGACACCTTGTGGTTGCGATCAGAATTGCACCAAATGCTGCACATAGCCGTAATAGTCAAGACATATTAGAAACAAGAAATCAGGACAGCATATAAAAATAACATAAAAATCAAACTACCTTCACTTGATATGCTGGCACCGACCACTTATGTTTTTATTATATATATATATTTATATTTATTTTTTTTTACTGTTCAACAAGTTATTTATTTTTGACCAATAATAGTGGGCGTCAAGACAAATGATCATCGACAGCCCAGTTTTATAAAAATTGTGCTTCCGAAATCTCTTGATATCGATTCCGCAGGGACAGGGCAAGAACCCACCCCGCCCCTGTGCTAGACACAGCACAAGCCCTTTTTAACACTACTTTCTCAAAGACAGGTGCGCACACACTGAGACACGTTCACACAGTGTGGTGACTTAGGCATACCCCTTAAATGTCATGTCAAATTAAACCATCGTTCCAAAGGATAAACATTATTGACATCTTTTGCGTTTTAAGTTGTATTCTGACCGTGCAACTCTGTATTACACTTCGATTTTGGTAAAAATGTAAAAGATCATTCGAATGCAAATGAGTAAGAATCATGGGATACCTCGTCATGAACAGGAAGTCATGTGACAATGTGTTGAAAAAAGACGCCTGGCAGAACACACGTTGCTTGCTTTGTTTTATAAGGAATATGTTTCATTTTGATTTATTATGATGTTATTTTAACTTCTCTATTTTCCGTTATTTGCGCTTGGAATTACTTTGTACCATAAACACCTAGTGTATTTTTTTTCTGAACTTCTAAATTTACAGGTGGGCTGGCACACCGGACGTTGTGATGCTAGTTCACAAGTAAAAATGTACATAATTATAAAACTAAAGAATCTTACCAACACGTATTGACCAATTTTTACACTGGACCCAAGTCTGTTGGAAATAGGGTATTGTCAAAACACTGCTAATTGTCATTGCAATACCTTATCCAACCGCACTAACGTTATTTGTCCTAACCACAGCATTGAGGTGAATAATATGCAGCAGTGTGCGCATTATTAGAACACCCCATTGTTTCTTTCTGTAGTTTTGGTTTCTTGTGCATGTGAAATCAAACCACCATAACTGAAAATCTCAGAAAATTGTCAGACTGAATTGATGATTTCAATAGGCCACACATGCAATTTATTTAAATTAGTAAGAGAAAGGGAATACAGCCACAAATGGTAAAGTGCATGAGACCATTTTTGAAGTTGTTTAAGATGCCTAATTAAAGCACACGGAAGGTAGGTATATAAAGGATATCAATGATACATTTGCACACTGCTGTAATTGGAATCAATACAATAAAATAATAGGTTTCTCAAAAAAAGCACATATATGATGAAAAGGGGTGCAGAGGGTTACAGACACCAAATAATCATAATATACAATCAAGCATTTGGGGAGTGGTGTAGCCTTTGTCCTGATTAGACCACAAAAAGTTTTTTAAAAAAAAAATGTTTGGTGGTCATTTTGTAACTTGGGGCTGCTGTAACTAGCATGGTGTATTTCCATCTGTATTTCCAAAACTTTAGTGCACTGAAGCGCAAAATTAGTTCTGAAGGTGAGGGTACATGAAGCCACTTTCAGTTAGGTTTCAGGCCACTGCACGGAACACCAGGCGAGACTTAGGGTTTTGATACAGCAACGTTGCCTCAAACTAGGTCTCCCGGAACCAGGTTTGAAGCCACTGTTCCTGAAATAAAAACAGATACTAAATATAAAAAAAAGAGACACGAATTTGGCAAACACGTATTTCACAAATCGCGGCTAAACACTCCCTAGTGTGGACAGTCCTTTGAAACATTTAGGCGGAAAAAAATAGCTGATAGCGCTACAACTTTGGAGGCAAAAACTAATTTATACAACATCAAATTCATGAAAACAATTGCTAAAATCAGATGCATTTCCACATCTTCGTATCGCTGTATAGCAATAAAAACCCAGTTTAATACTGTTTCTAATTTTCGTTTTTAAAAAAGCAAACGATTTGCTCTTTTCAAACACATAAACAGACCACTTGTTTTGCTAACTTGTTGGTGGCGACGCCAACCAATCAGAGCGACTCCTGGCTGGAGGGGGTGTCAAATCTTACCGGAAGCGCTAAACGCGCAGAAGGAAGTTGTCGCGGAGACACAAAGCTGAGTCCTCGGTGGTGTTGTTTGTCTTTGGAGCCTTAAAAAACAACCACATAAATCTGGCGCAAACCATGGGGAGATAGAGATTAAAATCTAAGGTAAATCCTATTTAAATTTAACACGATGTCCATAGCCATTTCTGGTTTGAAATGCGCCTGAAAATATACTTTTTTTATGAAGTGTCCGAAATGAGCAGATTGTTGTGTTCTTGTGTAAATTCATCACGGGGCAGGATAAATTAGCCTGCTATTCATTTACACCCGTTGAACGCATGGGCAAATTATTACATAAATCCTGTGATTTCATGCTGTGTATTGTCCCGCGTATTCTGAATTTAATTTATTCGAGACATTTTTAAATGCAGCTGTGCTAAACAAATTAGTCCACACGCTTTTGTAACACGTAATAAATTAGCTTAGGGAGCGCCATAGATTAAAAAAATAAATAAATAAAGGTTGGTTATATATATATAACCTGAAATAACATTTCTTGTATTTTTGTAATTAGGTGTTTTGTTTAAATATTTGTAATATAAAATATAAAACGAGGGATAGCTTATTGCTATCCCTCTTTTTAGACTGGCATTTTCGTTTGTGACAGGTTACGGGGAAACTAGAGACTAACCAAGTGGAATATATCAGGCTGTCAAAAAGCAATACAGTATTAGGTTTCAACGAATATCCACAAAGCATAGTTTGTAGGCTAATACAAGATGTTTTTATTTTGCTGTTAGCAGATTGTTGAGGCCAGGCACAGTGACATTTTGTTTAGGAAAAAAGCCCACACTGCTCCATTTTGCAACCTATTACAGATTATAATTTGAGGCTCTACATTTTAAAGCTTACCAATAAAAGTTCTGCCCTCCATGCTTGCATTTACACTGGAGGCACTGCAAACCTGCAAAGAGGTCTAAAACAAATAGCTGGAGTGTAGTCAAGGGAAATAGTCGCAGACAAAAGAATTGGCACCCTATACTTAATAGAACACATGTTAAATACAAGCATTAATGAACATTAGCCACTAATATGACAAACTATACAATTTCTGTTAAACAGTCTTAAAAAAGCACTGAAGTGAAAAACATTTCTCTTATCAGTACTGACATTTTAAAGAGAGGTAACTGCAAGATACCTTATTCAATTAAACCCCCTTGTGCTTGTAAATCACCTTGTTCATAATACCCTGACATTAACTGAACTGTTTCAAGGGTATTGGCTTGCTACAGTAACACTGCACTGTGCCTGTTGGGGCTGAGGAGTGCAGTGATAGTAACATGTGCTGTTTGTTTTCAGGTAGCATGTGGAAATGGCCTCTCCTATTACTGGGTCTGCAGCTGTAGCTGATGTTGTTAGAGATCTAGACACTCAGATAGCAGTAAGTAGCTGTGTGAGCTGGCCTTGGCTAGCATGCACAAACTACACTGGAGGCCACAAATATTGCATTTTATATTTTCTTACCATCTGTTTTACCATCAAAATATTGTTGACCTCTTGGAATTGGTACTTTGTTAGGTGTATTGGTATTGAATAATCAGTACTGAATTATAATTGATTAAAATACAGTGTAAAGTTTGCCAAAATGAAGACCGTGACATTTAACAAACGCTGCCAATGGACCGACCAGCTGTTTTAAATGGCATGCTTTAAATAAGTCTTGGTAGGTCCTCCATTGACCTTGAGCACAATATTGAAACACAAATATGTTCAGTGTGACTTGCAGGTTGATGTAATGTGTGTGGCCACCACTGTACAGTAGAGCATGGTCTGCTTTGCTGTAGAATAGTTCAGATACATTCAATAAAAGACTGCAACCTGCACAGACTTATCTGGCAACGCGTCATTTTGCTTGTAACTTCTTTTTATTTGTATTTATTGCACCAACTTTGTGTTTCTTACTTGCAGCCCACTGACGTCTTGTGTGTGCTGGAAATGTCTTTGCAAATTTCATTGTATGTAATATAATATGGCCATTTAAAGGGGTATTTCTCTGTCGCATTTTAGCTCATGCTAATTCTCTGCTATGTTTAAACAGCACAAACAGACCATTAAACTTTTGCCTAAAAACATTTCAAATACTTTTTTTGTAGATGGATACATAAGTGAAATGTTTGTCTTCAGTTTATGCAAAATGTGAGAAATAATTGCTGCTGGCAAATCCTTAGTATGGTAGTCCTTTGGTTTGAAATAAATGCATGTATATGCACACGCACAACCCCTAGACTGAGACTTGAGTGTGTTTGTGTAATGTTGTGTGTTCACAAAGTCCAATGTTTTGTACAGTAGAAGCGAAACGATTATGTGTAGAAAATGGTTTCATAGACCCAGAGCAGAGTAGCACTAATCTTGCACTGTCCACAGGGATTGGGGTCTGTCAAACAGACTTTGGAGACTGCTTATTGATGTAATTAAGTTATTTGGTTCTGAACGGGAACTGTTGCAAAAAATGGTTGGAGGTGAAGGGATTACCTTTAATCACCGTCAAGCAGTCTTTTCAGAAGACTAGCAGTTACATCTTTACAAATCGGCAATCATTTAAGGTAGCTTGACATGCACGTAAACCCCACACAATTTTCAGAGTTGTATTTGAATAAATAAATAAAGCAATTCCCCTATTAGATTTGCGATGTGTGTAGAGTATGGAATTTTTGCATGATAAGCGTAAACTAGATCCAATACAGTTTGAGTGAAAGGTGTTTATTTTAGATCTAAACTGCATCAGATATTAATACCATGGCCCTTAACTGTTTCTCAGGGGTGATTTCTTGCCTCATTCACGTCACTTAATACAATAACAATACAGAGCAAGTAGGTCAGTGATAGGTTTAAGAGTTTTAGACCACCTGACGACAGTCTGGGGCACTGGTTAATCTCTGGCTCACAGGTGAGAACCACCAACACTTTGTGCAGCACCTGCTTCATTGAAAGTCTGTCAAAATGATGTAATTGCCTTATGCAGTCGTCGGTAATCTGGGTGTAGTTGCTTCACTTAGACAATTACATTGTTCCAAAAAATGGTGGTAAAATGCTGGGCAAAAAACAAAACAATCAGCACTTTGGACTTCTAGACTGCCTCCAGTGGATGTCCGGGTCTGGTACTGACTTAGCCACCTCAGCCTTTTACCTGCTTGAGTGCACGGTTGACACCTTTGTTTGTTTTTCTCTGTGCAGCTGATTGGTCCTGGTCCCCACAACCCCAAGCAGCTTCAGGATCTCGAGAAACTCCATGATCTGAAGGCTAAAGCTCAGCAGATTATGAACCAGTACCAGCCGCAGGCTTTGATCAACCTCAACTTCTCATCGACTGTGAAAGCAGAGCCCGCCAGCACCCCCCCTCTCTCCACCAGCATGGCCAACAACACGGCAGCAGCAGCGGCGGCGGTGGCGACTGCAGCAGTGGTGAAGATTCCAGGGACCCCTGGTCCTGCAGGCAGGCTCAGCCCTGAGGGCTCACAGGTACACTGCTGTCCAAATTAGATATTTTGTTTATTTTTCGTAGAACTGTCACTAATTTATCTGTAAGGAAACCTATACTGGGAGCGGTTGGATAAACGTGTGCTGGCTAACTCCAGAATTGGATTGAGGTTTTTTAGTTTATTTACTATACACATACTACTTTTGTTTTAAAATATTGTAGTTTTTGCAAACTGTTATCACAGTAAATGTGGGAATCCACTTTAATTTACCAATGGGTTATTTTAGAAGCTTCTCCGTGACTCATTTGCTATCTATTATGCATTTTACTTTTAGGTGTTTGGTATTGTTTGTGAATGGGGCATTTTGAATGACCTGTTTGTTTATACATGTCCCATGATGATGCCTGCAGGGAGCTTCTATATCTCTACTGTTCAACACCTGCACATTAAAAAGCAGTTGGCAAATGCAGAGCATTGTTAAATCTCTTGTGCAATTTCACAGGTGCTGAGTAAGAAGAAACTGCAAGACCTGGTGAGAGAGATCGACCCCAATGAGCAGCTGGATGAGGATGTGGAGGAGGTAGCCAATCCTGGGTTATCCTTGCTAATAGCACATTTACTACCCTGCGGCAATCAACAGGAAATAAATGGAACTTCGTATTCTTAGTATATTATCCCAAATCGACCAACTTAGAATTTAGACTGTGACACATAAACCGGATGTATTGACGATTTCTGAAACTTGGTTTTCCCCCAGAGTTGCCGATGCCCAGGTTGAAATGAATAATTTATTTATTTGGCAGACGCCTTTATCCAAGGCGACTTACAAGAGGGATGGGGGAGTAGCTCTGTTTATATCAAACATGTTTCAGAATTCTTGCTATAACCCTGAAAGACACTTCATCCTCTTGAATCTGCACATGCAAAACTCAAATTAGGTACAAAGAGCTTCCTCTACTTATCTATATACCTTTTGAAAATAGTCTCTTAAAATCAGGTAGTCTTAATAAAGGAAGACATTTTCGAAGTCTTTAATGTAAATTCAGTGACAAACATTGTGCCTATAATGTTGTAGTATTTCTAAATTCAGCACTGTTGAGTGTATAGTTATGGACTGACTGATTAGAAAGCGCTTGAGCCCAAAGTCCTCTGTGTCTCTCTCGGTAGATGCTGTTGCAGATTGCAGATGACTTCATTGAAAGTGTGGTGACAGCAGCATGCCAGCTCGCTCGCCACCGCAAATCCAGCACCCTGGAGGTGAAAGATGTACAGCTGCACCTGGGTAAGCATGGGCACTGCTGAAAAAAGTAGTGGTAAAGAAGACCGTTTTTAAAACCCTGGTCATTTTTAACTTGTCATAGAGATCACATTCAGAGGACACACTCAGAAGCTGAATGGAGACAGATTTAGAACACAAAGTAGAAGGCACCCATTCAGATAGTATGGTGGGTGTATAGAACGACACCAGGTCTTGCTGCTGCTAATTTATTTTAAACCTTAATTAGCATTTTGGATGCAGTTCTGGGATCTAGCTTTTTTGGAACTGATCAAGTATCGGAGTCAAAAGGCTTTCTCTCATTTTAGTGTTTTATGCTGCTTTCCTTTTCTCTACAGAGTTGCTGGAGGAGACTTGGAACTTTCTAATTTATTCTAAACTAGAAAAATATATACAATCTTTCTGTATCGAAAGGCAACATCTATTAAATTGGTGTTTTAAAATATAAAATAACAAGATGGCACTAGAATATAGGCAATTGCCATTTATTCAGAGTCAAATCATACATTATAACATGATGGTCATGTGATGTAAATGTGTTGGTGGGTTTGAGTTCTCATGCCTAACATGTCTTTGCTGTTTCCCCTGCAGAGCGCCAGTGGAACATGTGGATCCCAGGCTTTGGATCTGATGAAATCAGACCCTACAAGAAGGCTTGCACTACAGAGGCTCACAAACAGGTGGGATGTTGTTTTACTGTCATGCCTGAAATCACTGAGCATTTTCTTTTAGCAGTGCCACATGTAAACATGCTGCTTATTCATTTACACACGCACACAAGAACGGTGATGAATATTGCATGTCCTTACATTTTGCATATCAATGGCAAGGTTAAAACACACCTTACATTTCATGTGTGTAAAAAAAAAAAAACATTCTGCAAACTTCTAGTCCTCAGAAAACATTTAAAGTTTACACATGGCCTGTGCACAATGAAATATTGTAAAATTATGCATAACTGGAAATTCAAGTTTAGGGTAACAATGTATTACGCTGCCACTGTACATCTAAGACTGACTGTAGAGGGAAATGACCACTAATTAGAAATAAAGTGTTGGTTATTCTAAATCCAGTATGTTCTTGGTTTCTTTCAGAGAATGGCACTGATCCGTAAAACAACCAAAAAGTAATGGACTTGAAGCAGCTGGACGAGATCTTTAAACCTTTTTTTTTTTTTTTTTTTTTTAAAGGGGGTGTGTCGGGGCAGCGTGGGACTGAGTTTAGGGTATTAACCTCTGTCACAAAGGGTCTTTTTAAACTTTAGGCTTCATGGAATTTGTTCACTGATCTGTCTTTCACAAAAGCCTTCACTTGTGTACTAAAATACAACATTAGCTGCTGACAGCTCCTGTTAAGCCAGTCTCTTACTCCTTTGACCCCCTTTCTTTAATTAAAAGAAAGCGCACCATTAATATTGTCATTACTTAAGCTGTAACAACTTGGGTGTACTTCAGATTAATCAGAGTTGTTCTTTTTCTAAAACATGGGTTTACTTATACTTGCGCATTTGAGTAAATGGATTTGATTAGTAGGGTCTGATGTGTGGAAAGAATTTAGCTTATTTTATCATCTGATGGAATGTGCTGGAAATAACAAGCAAAGGGACTGGCACATGGTGGGAGTGTTGCTTGGTTGTAGGAATGTCGGGGCATCAGTAGGGGGTGCCAAGGCTTACATGCAAACCTTTCTAACAATGCAGGCATTTGTTGGCTTGCCTTGTATGCGTATAACAGGCATTTTTACATTGTTTCCCAATTGTTTTTGTTTCTGTTCATAGGTTCCCATGCACCTCCTACCCCTCTACCCTTAAGCAAAAGCCAGGACATCTAGCTCCTGTAATGTGTGTTTAATGCTTGTAAAGATTACTCTAGAACAAGATGTCTAATTCATTTGGACATGGAAGCGATACTGCCTTGGTGGCAAAAGTCTGTAGAGTCCTGCTGTTCAAGCATCTGTTTGTAATACCAGAAAAACATGGCAAAGTTACCCCTGAATCGGCAGGTTACAAACGGGACTGAACATTTGACAGCATAAGGGAAGTAGCTGCTTATTGAAGGGGCATTTGTCATTAACTTATATTGAAAAAATCTTGCAGTAAGAAGAGTTATGAACAGACAAATCCATATACATCAGAGCCATTCAAATTAATATACAGTAACTTATTTTGATTGTCTGTGTGTGTGGCTACATTGCATGCATTTTACTAATGGTTTTCTTTAGATGAAGGCTTGTTCATTGCTCCTAAAGATCTGTGCATCAGAGAGGTGCTTTGAAATGCTCGGTAAGGCTGTAGCTTGCATGTCTCAAAGGTGAAACTTGTGTCTCATTAATAAACCCAGTGAATAAATTCCATGCACCCAGAAGAGTTGGAAGTACACTGTCCTTGTGACGCTGGCAAACAAGCAGCCAGTCCTATGCACTGTGTGTTCTTCAAAGGAGCTTCACCAGTATAACAACGATGAATGATTCCACTAAAACTAAAATAATAATAAAAGCGAATATAGATTAAAAAAATAATACAAAAAATATTAGTGGGATTTTAAAGAATCTGTTATTTTGCAGGTCTGGTGGTGAACTGGGCTTTAGAGAGAGGGAGGTGGGTGGGAGTCTATTAGCGGGAAGGACGGTAACCTTTTTCACTTTGTACGGCAGTGTTTATAGTGGCAGTGTTTGTTTTTCCATGAATAAAATAAGATTCACCTTTCACTGGCTTGTCTGTTTTTTTGGGCTGTGGCAGCATAGTAGGATTAGCATTAAGAAATGTGGAATATTTTTGATTCAATCCAGAATAGTCATCCTGTAAATGCACTAAATGTCAATAGGGATTTATTTAATTCTGTATTTATTTTTATTTTTTTAGAAGAGAAAAACACCTGTTATGTTAAAAAAAAAAAAAAAAAACCACTAGAACCAAATTCAAGGTCTTTTTCATTTTTATATGAATAAAACACTGCGCATGATATAATCATATGACGCGGGCTGTCAAAGTGTCCTTCATAGTCGAAACTTGTCAACTAAGAAACAGGTTCTTAGATTCAGCATGTCAGCAGCAAGAAACTTCTTTATAACAAGTGTCTTCAGTGAATCACTCTAAATGAAGGGAACTCACATATTTGGTGCTGTGTTTGACAAGTTCAGACACTACACCTGGGACTGTAAAGTGTTATGAGATGCTTCAGTGTATGAAAAGTATTATAGGACTAAAGATGTATTATAACTATAAAGCTGAGGATGCATCCTCCTGGCAATAAGGATATTGTGGAGGTGCCTGTTTGTTTATTTATTTATTTAGCAGATGCCTTTATCCAAGGCGACTTACAGAGACTAGGGTGTGTGAACTATGCATCAGCTGCAGAGTCACTTACAATTACGTCTCACCCGAAAGACGGAGCACAAGGAGGTTAAGTGACTTGCTCAGTGTCACACAATGAGTCAGTGGCTGAGGTGGGATTTAAACTGGGGACCTCCTGGTTACAAGCCCTTTTCTTTAACCACTGGACCACAAAGCCTCTATGTTGAAAGCTGCTTATCAGTCATTAACCTTGCTCAGGACATTCTTTACTATAAGGATGTCTATGTCTGTCTTTACAGACATACATATGTCACACATGTATTGTACAGACTTTTATAGAAAGAACCACACATTCAATTGTGATCATTATTTTTTTTTTACCACAATTTATTGAGGGCATCTGAATCTTGTGATATATGTATGAACCTGGCACTCACTTATATTTATTTAGTTTTCATGATATTTATAGTTCAGCCATGGCAATGGATGTATGTTACTGAAAATAATTTGACACAAAAGGCAAGGAGAAAGTGTCTTGACCTCTCGTCAATATGTCCTACTGCTTCCATATGACTGAGTGTTTAAAATATGTTACGCTCATACTTCTCAATGATTTATCTTGCTTGCTCATATTCTTCTATAGTATAGGTTTCATTTTTTTATTGGCATTTGTTTTGTTTTTGTTTCTATTGCTTAGTGCTGCACCATTAAGTCTTTCTAGCAAAGTCACCCACAGAAAAAAATGCTGGAGCAAAATAATACAATTTCATCACTATAGTAATTTTCTACAGTATGCTAGTGGAAACAGAAACCCTCTCACCCATTTTTAGGAATATGTACCAAAATAAGACCAATTTTCTTCTTAAGATTTGACTGATCCCTGTATTTCAATCCAGTAAAATTCAAAACTGATCTTTAGGTATTTTGACCCCAGGAATAAACTTTGATAATTTGGAGCAACAAAAACAAAAACCACACAAAACCAAAACAGCCCATCTTAAATGCAGCAGTGTGAGCAATGTGTATGTACTTCCACATCAATTCAGCACTGCTCTGCAGTTCAGATTTCCAAAAACAAAATCCACTATTTACACAGAAGACGTTAGCCAAAAATGATTAATTGTTTATATTTTCAGCAGAAACAATGACACGAGGGCAAAGTGACCTCGGCAGAGAAATTCACTAGAACTCATTCCTTTCACCTCTGGAGAACTCGGTTCATGTGGTGGTCTTGCACTCCATGCGCTGTTAGCAGTCTCTGAATGAGAGAGGGCCAGGGCTGAATGGCAGGCAGGGGGTGATCTGGTCAGAACTGAGGTGCATTCTGGGAGAGAACAATCGTTTTAGTACGGCAAGACA
The DNA here is from genome assembly GCA_030684275.1 of Acipenser oxyrinchus oxyrinchus. Taxonomy (NCBI): domain Eukaryota; kingdom Metazoa; phylum Chordata; class Actinopteri; order Acipenseriformes; family Acipenseridae; genus Acipenser; species Acipenser oxyrinchus. The sequence goes on along the minus strand of CM060273.1, from coordinate 16,027,302 downwards.
TGTCTAGGTGCTTTCATGAGGCTCTTCCCAAAGGCAGTTGCCAGGGAATTGGAAGAGTTAGCAGGAGCATGTGCTGCTCGCTGCAGGCTCAGCCTCCTTGCGGGGTTTGAGTCCCTGTGCCTGCACTGCCCCAGACTTCACCCCGTCCCAGCCCTTGCGCACAGCCACCTCCCCGCTCTGCAGCGCCTGGTAGATGGTTCTGCAGAGCAGCTCGAACGCCTGCACTACGTTGCTGTTGGTTTTGGCCGAGGTCTCGATGTACGGCAGGCCCAGCGACTCGGCCAGGCGCTCTCCTTCCTTGCGAGACACAGTCCGCTCGGCCTCCAGGTCACTCTTGTGTCCCGCCAGCACAAACAGCACCCTGTGTGGCTGCACCCGCTCCGACACCTCCTGGTACCACTCCCGCACGTGCTCAAATGAGTCTCGGTTTGTCATGTCAAACAGCAGGAGCCCACCCACTGAGTTCCGGTAATAGGATCGTGTTACCGACCTGCAATCACAAAAAAAAACAGACTTCCGTTCAGTCCCCCGAAATGCGTCTTTGTTCTGTGCTATACAAATGAAGTTCCTTCAACCTGTCTTTGTAGCTTAATTGTTTAAGCCCTGGGATTAGTCTGGTTCATTAGACTCTCTCCAGGGCCACAATCTCCTATTGGTAATGTAGGGACCAGAACTGTGCACAGTATTGCAGTCTCACCAGAGCATCATACCACCTTATCATAACCTCCTTTGATTTGTACTCTACACTTTAGACTATATACCCAAGCATTCTGTTTGTCTTTTTAATTGCTTTCCCACACTGACTGGTTGCTTACAGAGATAGGTTTAAACGCTAAGGTTTGATTGGACGTTTTATTTTGTTTTCCTGATAGACTTTTTGAGATCAAGCTGACTCTTGTCATGTCCCAAATAACAGCATCAGATTCTATATATATATATATAGAATATGTGTATTTCATGTAGGAAAATGTGATACCTACAAAGTGATGGTAATTATTTTGTTAATTTGCTTTGGTTTGGTTTTTTTTAACTGTTTTTCAGATGATTTGAAGCTAAATTAAATTAAAATAAAAATGGGCCAGTAATTTACAGGACATGAAGCTCTGACAGTTCTGGCTGTGGAGGCAACAGAAAAAATCTATTTGAATACATTTGAATAGGCCACTTTTGTTTTGATAACATGCCTGGCTTTCCATTAAAGGTGTACAGTGTTCTAGCTATCTATGAAACATCCAACAGTTATTAATCCTCACCCTCTGCTGATCTTGTTGAAGTTTTTGCACTGTTAAAATGTTTTGGAAAATTCCTCAGCAGTTTCTCTTGAAGGGACAGTGTTGCATGAGGACAGGTTAATGTGTACTTATAAAATCAGTCATGAGCTTTGAAATGAGTCGTATTTCTGAGCGCTCTTCTGAGGCTACAGCTTTCAACTTCTTTTAAAAAGTCATCAGTGATGACATGAGACAGAAAATGATATCCAAAGTGAATCTAAACAACCATCATTAAAAAACATATGAGAGCCTAACCATTAAGGAATGATATCCAAAGTGAATCTAAACAACCATTATAAATTACACGAGAACCTAACCATTAAGGGTTTGTCAAAATGCCAGTACATCGTATCGCGTGAGTAGATCACATTATGAAGTTAAAAACAAAACTCTTTAATGTTTAGTGTGGTACTCGTTACACCACCAACTACAGGACAGCGACCAAACTGGCGCTATAGCGAGGGTATGAAATATAAAGCTGTGCCGATGCACAAGTGTGTGGTGATGTAAATCGTGTTTAATTGTGTTTGATTGTTTGAATGGAAAAGAGTGGAATGTGGCTAAGGTGGTGATTGGATACTTGATTGTCAATCACCCCTAGCCACAGGACATAAAAGAGAACAAAGGAGTGGTGTTAGTTAATGTTGGTGAAGGATAGTGTTAGTGTTTTGATGTGTGTTGTGCATTGTGTGGACTGAAGGGCGTATGTTGTTTTTGTCAGTTTTGTAAACCATTTATCTTGGCCACTGCCCTGTTTTGTCTGTTAGGGTGTTAGTTTTGTTGTTAGTTTTTGTTAATAAAGTGTGCATTAGCACTTAAACCTGCAGCTTCTTGTATCTGAGTCTCTCTCCCTGATGGAAACAGCCTTTCCAGTGACGCTATTCTTTCACACAGTATAACAAGGGGCATTAAAAATCCAGCAGACTGAAAAATGCACGCTAGCAATCTTATATAGCAATTTTTCAGCACAACAATGCCAGTGGTGTGTTCCTTACAGTCCACAACATGGAAGATAACATGCCAGTGATTAAGCAGTCATTTCTGCATTTGAATTGGTTATGAGGATCTTGCTGGTGGTAAAGTGAAGGAGACTGGAATGTATTTGTGAACAGTTGCTTGGTGTAACAGGGCGGAGGCTGGGTGTAAACCCCACACACAGCAAGTGAGCATCTTAGCCCCTATGCAAACGAGCCTGGATCTCGTCTGCATGAGGGTTGCATTATAACAGGGTAGAATAGCATTGGTTTATATTGGTGCACATCAGTTCAGAAGGATAATATGTTGGAATGTGAGGGTGGCATTATAATGAAGGCAGTATAACAAGGGAGGACGGCAGTAGTACAATCTTTTTTTAATATGTAAGTTAAAACATTGTGTGTGAATTGTGTCTCACTATAACAGAAACTGCACAAGATCCCTTATAGCAAAAAGAGACACCCTACACACAATGTATTGTTTTACTAAATATATTGGATAAGTAAGATAACTGATTTTACAAAGGAAAACACTTAATTATTTGAAGATAATGGTTAATAAAAAGAGCATTTGAACACTACCTACTGTAAGGGATTAATGGTTAAAACACAAACCTAAGGTTAGACAGACTACCTAATGTTATCTTAGGTAAGGTAGTCCAAGATTCGTGTTAATTGGGGAGTGTGAAACCACCCTTGAAAGAAGAATCTATCGGTGGTTGTTTGGTTTTCTCCAGTGGAAGGTTTGTACCATTTTGTTCAAAGTAAGAAGTTACACAACTAGCAGGTAACCCCTCATTTTTTTAACTTCCCCTTCATGCTCCAAAGATTATTGTGTATCATCATTGTTTTTCTCTTTGTATACATTATTTTGCCGATAGTGATAAAATCAGTGAGCTTGTGATCAAAAGCAGAACTAGTTCTGTAAAAGAGCTATTCCAAGTAACTAGAATAACAGAAGTATAAAGAAAACTACTCATTTTGAAATGACCAATTAAAATGGGACCTCGCCACTGCAGCCCACTGAAGATCAGCAGGACTGCAAAGGGCAATGCAGTCAAGAATGGCACCTCATTGACACCAGGATTCAAACCAGTGAGCTCCGGATCACATGACTCACACTCCACCGTTACAATTGCATCTCAGAAGTTGTGCCTTTGCCTTTGCTTGAAAAGAAGGGAGACTTTATTGTGCTGGTATTTGGTACATGAAAATAAGTTTCAAGCAGTTGACTGTGTGATCTAAGCCCATAAATTATGTTAGGTTTTACTTTTTGGATTTTGGGGGTCTGTTCAAAATCCTCAAATATCTGTGGAGCTGCACTTTAGTTCCTAAGAAATCACCAGGAACCACAGAGTTACTATATCCCTTCCTATTAGTCTGCAGCAACAAAAAATGAAACTTAAAAGAATTATTTTAAAAAGAATTATTTTGAAACACTTGTCAAAGTTTCTTTCAGTATAGATTTTCTACCGTTCAGTGTTTTATAGTTATGGATGTCCTTATAGAAGTTTACCAAAGTGTAATAAAGCATAGTAAAAAATACTGAAGTATGGTAAAGCATAGAAAATGCATATGGTAAAACTGCAAAAATACAGTGCAAAAAATACTGTGGTACACCTTTATAAGGCTGAACTATTATAAAAGTACAGTAGGTCACAAATGTTTGTAAACTAGTTAGGCTGCTGCTGCTGCTGGAGCTAAATACTTGGCTGCTGTTTAGATTATTAAGATATGCCTGTTTCTCGGTGTACAAACCTCTGTGTGGTTTTGGAGGATAAACTCCAAGGCCTTTTTAGTACAGTTACCATTATGAAAGCAGTGTTTAAAAGAAGAGTCTTTAAATGATCAGGAAGTTTCATGACTCAGTAAGCAGTACCCACCTGAACCTCTCCTGCCCAGCTGTATCCCAGAACTGCAGCTTGATCCTGACTCCAGGCTCCACTTCAAAGAACTGAACATAGAAATCCACTCCCACAGTCTGGTTTATGAAGTCGATGAAGACGTCTTCCGTGTAGCGCTTCAACAGGGAAGACTTCCCAACAGTGGAGTCTCCCAGCAAGATGATCCGGAACTGGTACTGCCACTGGGGATCCATGGTATTCCCGGCTGGAGAGTGAAGAGTCCTAAAGAAATTCCTGGGAACTGTTTTGTTCTCTCCAACAGCTGCCAAAGCAACACCCTTTGATGAGTGTGTGTGAGTGTGTGCGAGGGGGAGGCTGGTGTCAGTGTGGTATGTTCTCTAGTACTTGTTAAAACACAGAAGTACATTGCATTGTACTGGAAAGAGGGAAGGGTTTGTTTATAGCCTCAGGGCTGCAGTGTTTCGAACCATCGCTTCTGCCAGCTTTCTGTTTCCTGTTTCTGGATGTTTGGGAGAGGAAAGATAAGAAAGTAAACATTCTTTGAAAATGGACTGTTGTAAAGTAAAATCAAGGGAAGTAAAAGCATCCAGAAAGGGGTGTAACCAAAAGAAACTAACTAGATGACTAGGAACCATATTTTCAAAGGGTTTCCCGTTCTTTAATTAACTTTTTGAAAGGACAACTAATCATGTAAATGTTGCCAAATTAGATGCAAAACAGAGTGCTGAAGAGAATTGTAAACATATAACCTAGTTGTTTGGTTCAAGTTCTTTTTTTTTTTTTTAACAATAACAGGTAATTTACCTCATTCAAAATATATGGGAACTGCTTTGTTCTCGGGGGTAATTTTTTGGAAGCGGAAAACACATTACCAAGCAACTAGGTTCTATATGTCAAGTTCTCTTATGGTCTCTCAGGGTGTTTTGTTTTTCACACAAGTATGCTAAACAGAACACGATCATGGGCGTTCTGTATATTAATAAGAAAAGCATGAAAATGGGGAAATAGTGGATAAACTTACCCCAGTAAACTATTAAAAGGATTAGTCAGAAAAGGATTTGTTAAGGTTTTTGCACCACTTAATTTTTTTCAAATAGGTAAAAACTACAACTTCTACAGACCCAATTGGGTGTACCTGGGAGCTGTTGGTTACTAATTACATAATAATATTTATTTTCATTTTCTGAAATGAAACTATTTACAACCCACATAAAAAATACTATAGTTTACTAGTGCATATTCTTTAAGCAGTTCTGCTATCGTAAACTACAGTGTTATGGTTGCTCTTTTTCCATAGTTTACCATACTAAAAGCAGACCAAGCATTTTGAAAACAAGGCAATAGGTGGAAAGACCAGAGAGGTAAGGTAAAGCAGGATAAACTATGGTAAAAACAAAGCATAGCCATGGGAATATCATTGGAAAACTGCTAAATGCTAACTTACCGTGGTAACCTTTTACAAAGGACTATTCGTTTAACTGTACTCTAGAGGAACTGGGAGGTTCTGTGTAAATATGTGTGATAAGTTAACAGTGATCAGATGGGAACTGAATAAGAAATCCATGTGACGTTCCATTTCATGAAATAATATTTATTTTCTCACACCACATATCACAACCGTCTCAAAGGTTACAAAGACAACATAGGATCACATCATACAAAAAACATCTGCTTAAAAAACAAGTAAAAACCAATCCACCTTTTTACTAATATATGTACCCCCGTCATTTCTTAAAGCGCTGTCTGAAAAGTGTGTTTCTCTCTCCTCAACCATCACCAATCCATGTGCAGAAAGCCCCTGACACTGGTAAGCGTTTTGAATTTTTTGTCCCTTGTAAAACCCACATTTGGACAGTTCATCTGCTGTGGGGCCTTGTATTATTATCATGCGGAGCTGTTTATTTGTGTGTAACTCACGCAGAACCATTGTGTTTATCCTACTAGCAAACCCATACCTGTAAGGTGTATTTTGAAGCGCTTGTGCTGTAAACACTAACAGGCACACTGTAATATTGGGATTCAATAAGCCATGAAATGCACGGTGATGAGGCTAGGATAGAAAGGTCATTCATCGTAAGTGACCTAAAACTGAACACAAGGCTGTAATCTATTTCTACTTCATGGCTTCAGGTTCCATTTTCTTACTATGTATTATTGTATTACTTCTAATGAAGTATTTAAGCAACAGAACCTTATTAAGAGGGAATCAGCGTTGTATAGTTGACCTTGTCAGGAAGGTACTGTCTAGACAAGGTCAACTATCAAGGTCATGCCTGAGAATCTGGGTTTCATTGCCATTATAAACAAGTTAACAGTGCCTTTATTGTTGTATTAAACCCTTGCCACACATGTCTACAAACCCGTACTTTAAGATAATTTCTTTTTTTTATTATTGGTTATTTTCCAAATGGTCTATTTTTCTTATGAAAGCCAGATATTAAAACCAATGTGAACACAGTTGACATGCATTTATTTATTTGTTTTTTGAGTGGTGTTTTCTTCCTAGTCTTTCTGTGTCGCATGTGCACGTCCCTTCTAAACGTTTACCACAGTAAAAGCACAGCAAAGCGCAATAAAGCATAGTGTAACACTGTAAAGCCCAGACAGGTATGGAAAAGCATATTTAAAAGGAAAACCATGATAAACTCTGGTAAATGCATGGGAAACCTGCAAAATGACCATGCAAATGTACCATACGTTTAGAATCCAAAAGCCATCCAGACTCGCTGCGACGTCACAAAGGTCTTTTTTACTCTTGGTTCCACTGAGACAGCACTTCGGGGGGTTCTCTTTGAATAGCTCCGATTGTCATGCAACACTTAAGCACAAACGACTGCTCTCCATCACCCAAAACCAATCTTAATCTTAACGATCCAAGTTCTGCAGCCTTTTCACTCCCTGCTGTGTCTCCAGCCTCTTTCCAATATCTTCTGTTGTGTTCAGTGAAGTTAATAAGGATGTCAATACACTGTAGTCAAGCCTGGGGGAAAACACCAGCAGGGTTACAGTAGTTAAAGGGCAACGGTACCGAAATCTGTTGAGATCGTTCATTCAAATAAAATAGAAAAAGGTCACCTCAAACTATAGAAAGTGGTTTTTTTTAGTACAATTACAAAATCCCTTAATTCCCTTCCTTAAAATCTTCATTTTTTATCATTAAATGCACATACTTGAACTTTAGTTTCTGACACAACTAGGCTATATTGATTTTTCACATGGTCAGTGTCACTCTAGCCTAGCACTGATAAAAAGCTCATATATTCTACTGTAAAACTCCCTTATGTCTCATGGTAATAGCATAGTAAAGTGTAGCAAAGCATGGGGGAATCGTGGCTTAGTGAAAGCAGTGGTAAGCGTGGTACAGAAAAGTGATGCACTGACACTACATATTCTGACCCTATCTTGGTCATTTGTGAACAGTCTAAATGTTTTGTGGACCACTGCTGAGGATACCAAGTTAATTTTGCCAGATTCAAACTCAGTCCTCCAGAGATGAAAAGCTATCCCACTGCGCCACCTAGCCTTCCCTTTAACTATACAGACTGACATTCAAGTCTATTGGGAACATGTTAAAAACTGGATGTTATGACTCAAGGTAAAACAATAAATATAATAAAGCAAATTCAAATTTTGTCAAGAATAGTTCTGTATTCCCTGTCCAACTGCTAGTGTCGGTTCTCCTTTATTTTCTCTATATGTGCGAGAGGGACACGAATAAACATATTTTATCCCCCGGAAAGCTAACATGACATACATTGCTCAATCACAGAATAAAGCGACAAAACACGACCCAAACATGATTCACCTGTGCCACGCGTGTCACACGTGTGCAGTGGCAGAGCTCAATGGTTCAGGCCACTGGGACCGTGCTGTACAGTACCCTTCAAAGTGAACTAGATTCAAAATGAGTGTGTGCTGTGTGCCACTTATACTCACTGAGGAAGAACTGCTCTGAACATCCATGACAATGCACAGATATTAATATATCAACCAGAAGAGTTCAGATTCACAATTACAGTCTCAGTGAAGAGACGCCAACCCATACACCAGGTCCTGATGATCGAAGAACATTCTGATGAAGTCCAAGCCAGAAGAATTCAGCACAAGACCTTAGGATTCAAGTCCAAGACCAGGCACGGTGTCCGATAGGGTTTTAAAGACTGTTCCCAATAAAATCCATGGTTAAAATATCTGACATGTAGTGCCAGCAGGTTTCAGTGTGAAGAGCCGCTGCTGTGGAAAGAGTGTGGATCAGCAGCGGCCAACCATGTTCAAAACTGTTTAATTCAACCAATTAAACCTCCATCCAGACCCTGAAGTAGGTCATTATATTATTCTACCTGTTAAAGCTGGAGTAGAATGGCCCTCCAGGACTGAGATTGGACACCATGGTGTAGATGAACAAAACATGAAGAGTGTAGTTAGAAAGGGAAAAGGCTGGAGTCCATCTGAGACTGGGTTAGTGTCAGACCAGCGTTTCAATAGCCTTTAGGGGTAATGGCCTCTAGTCTAAAAGCTCAGCATAACCACCTGACCCTGTTAGGGCTGGCTGCCGCCTGCCACCTGCCACCTACCACCTGCCATTGGGGTCTAGTTTAAAGAGATCTGAAATCTGTCCTGTTCATTTCCATCGGCAGCTGATCGATATCAGTGGGGATTGAACTGGGACGACTCCTAACACATTGTAGTGCTTTTTACTTTTTGCTTCATCATCTGGGGTGAAGAGAATATTCATGCTATGCTGAATGAGTGCTTATGAATTATTCAACAAGTGTTGAGAGATCTAGCCTTGAACAACTTTTTCATATTCGATGCTTCTGCATGAATATTGTTTTTATTTATTTATTTATTTATTTTTTTACCAGATCTCATTTTGGAATCTTCCTTGCATTCATTCAAATCTAATGACAAAATTACTAGCCAAATCATGCTGCTCCAAATTACACCGTGTTGCAAAGCAGATGCTTGATCAAAGGAATACAGCTGTGAAATACAGGTTTAAACATCCTTTTCAATAAATGATACTTGTGTATAATTGTGACAGACTAAATACGGCCACAGACTCTGCTGGGATTGGCTAGCTTAGATTGATCACTGCAAAAACAGGAAATCGGTGAATCGGAGATTTCCAATGAACTCTAGGCTCTGCAAAGTCCCGTCTGCTTCCTGTTCCCAGCGATAACTTAAAAGAACCCAGAAGTTTCCTGGCAGAATTGCATCTTATCCGCATGCCGAAAAATCACCAGATATCTCGGAGAAAGATGGATGCTGGTCTATAATGCGATCCTGGTGCAATATGTTATGCGGTCTTCCCCCCTCCAGGGGGGGCTGTCTCCATCAGTGGTTGCTTAGTGATTGTGAAGGGGCTTTGAGACACTACTCTGAATTGAAGGTGCTTTCCAAACAGAGAAAGAATGCAATGGTTTATCTACAGAGGTGTTGGAGGACAGAAGATTTAGGTGTGTGCGTATTTTTAAAACTAGACAGTTTTTCTATTCTTTCTCTCTATTCTGTATTGTAATATGTGTCATTTACATCATTGTAAACTTAATCTTGGATTTTAAGAAATGAAGACCCTGTAAAATGTTTTAGTATAAACATCTATAGGACGCTATAGACAGCTATAGATTGTTTACATTGAAGAATGTAACAACCATAAATTGTTGAAGTACTGCAAACTTCGCAGGTTTAAAACCTGTTATAAATTAATTTGTAAACGTTAATGAAAATTAGCCATGTGCAAAGGGTTAATATAGTACACATTAAACAGAAAGATTGGTTCACGTATGCATAGGCACAAGACTTATTTGAGAACTAGCTTTCTTTAGCAGGAAATTCGTCAGAATTTTGTCCTGCGATAAAAAATATTAAAAATACATTACAAAAATAAAAACACATGTGTGTCACTTTTAAAGCTTTCCCTTTTTCCACACAGTTGTAAATAACTTCTATAAGGTGAGTTTTATTGTTCTAATTCATTGTGGGCTGCTACAATAAAGAGCTTCCCTACACTGCCCACTACAGGTCTCAGCTACTCTAGAGGACTGCCATCTCTCAGCATTGCAAGGCTGTGTTTTTAGCTGTTCTCTATGCATGTTTCTTGTGTATAAAAGCATAATGTTTATTAAACTTTGTTACTAGACTAGGAAATTGGTACTATTTTTTTATTACATGAGAGTAGCTGTTATTTACTTCATCCTAATATTGGACTTGGCTTTCACCAAGATAAAATGAGATAGTGGTGTGGACCAACCAAGACGTAGCTTCGCTGCACTTTTGAAGTAAGAAAGTGCCAGGTACCATGGATCTCCTATTGGCCCCAATGTTGATGGCTGAAGTGTAATGCTGGCTCCAGGGATCAGCTTATTTGCAGCCTCCCTGGCGCATCAGCACACACATTGGCAACGATGCTGGCTGCAGGGATCAACTAAAGTTGAAAACTAGAGAGACAGAAAACCTCCTAAGAATTTGAGTAACGAATTAGATAAAAAATGATAAAAGCTGTGACACTGCTGTGACAGACAGTGAACTCACTCACGGGGTTCAAACGATCTTGACACCCAGGATCAGAAGGTGAAATGATTTCTCGAGTGGTGATACTTCATTACGTGATATAAATGTTAAGCTGGTATCTCTACAAGAAGGTACAGCCTGTATGAATAATTAACAAATTACTGTACAGAGAGCGCTGTTACTACGACACCTGTTAACATTGGTTGCCCTTTCAAGATGGTCAAGCAAAGGGAATGAACTGGTGGCCATACACATAGCCTTTGCTCTTTCGCTCTGTAGAAATGGCCCAGTAGTTGTTGATACTGAGGTTCAGCCAAGACTCCACCTCCAGCCATTGTTGACACAATTTCTGTCCAACAACAGCTCTTCAAAACTTCCTGCAAAGCAGGCATTAGCAAACACACCTGCCCTCGCTTCCAGTCGCTGTGCTTCAGAACTGATATCGGCCCTGGTGTTGAGCAGATCAATGAATGCTTGGTGTATGAGCAGCAGGATGGGAAGCAGGCAGAGGGGAACGATGTTAACAACGCCACCTGCTTGCCTTTGCCTTCAGCAGTGAAGATGATGCAGGGTGGTTCCCCAGAGACCCAGGTCCTATGGAGAGGGGAATCACATGAAGGCTTGTTAGCATTGACACTTGCTCTCCTGTGCCTCTGGCTCGGGTGGGTACAGGATTTTGGCGTTGAAGCCGCTCTTGACACCGTCCCAGCCGTCGCGGGTGACAATGTCTCCGGCCTTCATGAGCTGGTAGATGTCTCGGGTGAGCGTCTCGAAGGCTCGGTCTACGTTGCTGTTGTTCTTGGCGGACGTCTCCACGTAGCGCACCCCCAGCGCGGCCGCCAGCTTCTCCGCCTCCTCCCGCGGGACCTGCCGCTCCCTGGCCAGGTCGCTCTTGTGCCCGATCAGGATGAAGACCATGTGGTGCGGCTTGACGTGCTCTGCCACCTCCCTGTGCCACTCCCGCACGTGTTCAAACGCTTTCCGACTGGTCAGATCAAAGACCAGGAGCCCGCCCACAGAGTTTCGGTAATAAGAGGTGGTAATGGACCTGTGAAATAAATCAGAAAAGAAAACATTAGGTTACATTTTGGTATTCATAAGGGTTTCATCCCTAGTTAGAAAACACTCAATGGTGCTAAATTAAGAAATACTGAAGGAAACTCAATGCTTTCAATGACAAGTCAAAACCTTTGTCATTGAATGTATTTAGTTTCTTTCAGTATTTCTTGATTTGTAAGGATTGATTTATTCCTAGTTTTACAAGCACCAATAAGTACTGCAGATAACATAGGTCTATTACATAGATTCAATGAGAATTCAGGAACATTCTACTGTGGAATAATAACAACTGGGATTCTTCCAGAGTCCTGGGATCAACTTGGAACCACACAAGCAATGAGAGGTTGAATGGACTCCTCTTGTTCATAAATGTTTACAGTCCTGTTTCTTGATAAAAAAAAAAAAAAAAACTCCAAACCAATTCAATGAAAAATGCTTATTTCCACACACTGGTTGTATGTGAAGAGCAAGCCAAAAAGCTTCACAAAGAAATGCACCTTATATGAGAAGACACCCATTGAGATTTCATGTTAAATCTGGGATGGTTTCCGTTTTCTATTATTATGTGTATGTTTACAAAGACTATGTGGCCCAGAATGGATCATTGTTTTTCTAGAATTCGGGTGTCATTTTAATGCACACTTTAAGCTTGGTAAGTCTGAGGGGGACAGGGCAGGGCCATTTTGTCTGGTTTATAACATTGCGCCTTCTCAAAAATGCATCAATTTTCAGGGACAAATCATGATCTTACTGAAACAAAACTTCTGCAAATCTTAGTTTAAGAAATGCAGAACACAAACCTCAAAACCAATACTACCCAGTGGAAACGGTATCCAAATCAGGGAAAGTGCACACACAGCTTAAAAAGAGCTGACCAAGTTTACCCCAAGCATACTTTAAACGAAGCACAGAAACCAGGAGCAGAGGGCTACCTAGTCATGCTGTTGATGCTGAATCACTGGGATCCTTTAAGACCTGACTTAAAGTTTTCTTATGTTCTTATAGTGCATCCCCTAAAAGTATGTTCTGCTTATTAGGCATTTCACAACAGACATAACTAAATCTAAAACAAACACTGCAATATGTTTCTGTGTTTATTCATGTACTGTCAGAATTTATTGTAAAGTGTCACTCATATAATTACAACACACCTTTCTTTTTTATTAAGGGAAGCATTTACTAAATACATATAGAATGACAAGTTGAATGCTTCAATCGTATCTGTTGAAAACCCAGGGGGCCAACATGAAAAACTGCAGCGTTTCTGCAATATCATCCATTGCAATATCATTCATATGATTCTTTTGCTGAATAGAAAAAGCCAAGCACAGTTTACATTTTAGAGATATCTTTTTGGGTTTGGTCAGGCTGCAGCTCGAAATATTCTTTGAAGATCCAGCTGTGGAACCCACTTGTTCCCTCCTCTGACACCATTCTCCATCGAGATGATATGAAAGCACACACAGCAGCACTCAGTTACCTAACTGGGGCACGGCCACACCTGTGATTGTTGTCAGGGACAGATTTAACCCCGTCCCTGCCAACCTCAAATTCCCACACACATTTTGCCCTGCCTCAGTAACCTGAAAGTTAGGCAGGGAGACACTTTGACTGCCAACCCCCTGGAGAGGCTGAAAATGAGGTGGAGATTGAGGAGGATGAGACTGTAAAGAGAGTTGGGTTCAAATGTACCTGGCTACTATTGGTAGCTGACATCGATTGAAGGTGAGACTCACCGCAAGTCTGTCTTTTGGTGATGGTTGCAAATCCTGATCAAATCTGCAGGTGCATTTAGTTTCCTGCCTACACTGTGCATAGCTTTACATTTCAGCAGTGTTCTAACTTGTACTCTTGTCTCTTCCAGTTCTACAGTCTCTGAAACAGCAGGAATCATGAAAAAAACACTGACGGCTTTCTAGAAATGCCTGGTCCCCTGCTGTGGTATACAAATGACAAGGAGTGCTCGGCTTCTCTGACATCAGGACCTTTGAGAGGCTAGCCTAGGTGACACAGCTGGCTAACTCATGATTTCTCATGATTTTTGCTCTTAGGTTGGAATTTGAGATTCTCAACCTACAGTAGTGTGCAAATATATTGAAACACCTCAAGATCAGTCAGTTATATATTTTATATACCTACCTGCATGGAATTTAAATTTTCGGTACTGAAAGAGAAACAATAGGAAACTCGTGTGAAAATGTTAGCCCACTTTGTGCTTTAATTAGGCATCTTAAACAACTTCTAAAATTGGAACATGGGAACCCATGTGTGACCATGGGTTCCCTTTCTCTTACTATTTTGAATGAATTGCATGTGTGGCCAATTAATGTCATTAATTAAATGTCCTCAATCTGGTGACATTCTGCGAGGTTCTGTTCCTCGTTATATTGAAGAATAACTATTCAAGTACAAATTGATGTTTTTTATTTCAGCATAAGAAAATGCACCGGTCACCTGTCACAACCTGCCCCATACTGGGGCTGGGTGTCACACGATATGGGGTTAGTTGTCACAAAGTATGTTCTTGCTTTTACAGTAGACAATAATGCAAGGTGTTTTTTTTTTTTTTTTTTAAATAACAAAGTTTCTACTCTGTACAATGACAGAAAAAGTATTTTTACTTTTTATGTGAACATAAAAAATATAGACCTATATGTATTTGAAATGTTGACCCATGCTATAAAATAATACCACAGCCTCCACAGAACCGGAGGACAAACAGTGAATCACTTAAATAAGCATTATATGGTGACATATCCCACATGCTGGTGTAAAAAAAAGTAGAAAGAAAAAATAGAAGACTTCTTCCTATAGGATTTACATGCGACAACCAACCCCCAAAACTGTGTGACAACCTGCCCCAACCAGACTTTACATGATAATGTAATTCTCTCAGTACTACTGGGAGAACCTACTGGTTTTGTTTTTACACCAAAAGATAGCCAGCATCTGGTTCTATTTAAAAAGGACATCAGTTCAAACAAACTCCAATACTGCTAAGAGTTATAACATAAATAACAAGACATGCATTTTTTACTTTAGGTATGAAAAAAAAAGTGCAAACCTTTATGTTTGATGGAATTGACCTCAAATTACAAGATGGCTGAGTTCCATACAATACAACACATATTTCAGTTAGCATCACCTGCTGGCGCCATCCAGTTTCACAGTTATGAGCACAGTGACAACCAACCCCGGTCTCCCCTACAGCACGTGAAGATAGATGGCTACTTTTCACTACTGTTTATTTAATAAATCCACCTAAAGCATCAAGTGTAACAGCTGGACCACATTTGCATTCGAATTGAATGAGGGCAATTTACTATTACACACATGCGCGATATTTGGTATAAAAATATATAAACAAATAAACATTTAACAAGGTTCTGTACCTATGCATATTACATTAAACTGGTCTAGAGAATTATGTAATGCATATGATTATTATGACTTTCCTACAGGCAAAACTAATGCTTAGCTAGTTAATAAATAATAGATCATATCCCGTACAGGAAACATTTTCTATATATGCTTCCTTTTTTATATTTCGACCTGAAAAATAAATACCGGAAACCAAAAGGCTGCATAGAAAGGGCGCGTTTATAAGAAATGCACAAGGCAGGATCGGGAAAGTGCAAACTACACCGCGGCGATCACGCGCCATAGATGCGGTCTGTGTCGGGTTTGTTCTCAATGTAATGACGTATGCCAGGCTGCACAGTAAAAAGTGGTCACGCTTAAATAATTATTTACAGTTTGAAATTTAGAACGGATTAACGTTACATTCTCCCTTTAAACGAGTGCGATTTATTTAAGGTGGGTGATTTTTAACCTGCTAAACCACACGCAAAACATAATTCTCCTTACAACTGTAACTATACGGGAAATACAGGTTTCTAATACAGGTATATTTTCCACCTGCTCTTTATTATTATTATTATTATTATTATTATTATTATTATTATTATTATTATTATTATTATTAGCACTTAGTCCCGTAGCCTACCTCCAACTGCACGTCGTTGACATTTACAGCGAAAAAAAACGTTCCACATGACCTCAAATGTCTGTTTATGCAATATTACTATATTCTAGGTTAGGTATCGTTTCGTGCGCAGCATGTCGTGTGTTGCCTATTGTTTAATTTACAGTGATTAAAAAAATACTCTTTCTTCCCAAGAAGAATCCACGACAATGCCTCAATGTGTATGTCTTGAAGGTTGGAGTCGTCTATGGTTCTCACCTGAATCGTTCTTGCCCAGCCGTATCCCAAAGCTGCAGCTTAATTTTCACCCCCGGCTCGATCTCCAATGACCGGGCATAAAAATCCACTCCGACCGTAGGGTCCGCAACATCACTGTACACGCCGTCTGTAAAGCGCTTCAGCAGAGAAGATTTGCCCACCGTCGAGTCCCCTAGCAAGATTATCCGGAACTGGTACTGCCACAAAATATCCATGGCATGGTTGACAAAAATCTACACTAACAAAGCGTCTCTTTCGTACAAATTATAAGAAGAGCTCACTACGTTTGCACAACCGGCTGCTTTTTAATCAGGATTGAGTGTCGGTGATGCGTGAGTTCTTCTCCGCCGCGGTGTGGCTTTGTGTTGCTGCTAATGACATGGGCTGCTAAGCGGAGGAGACCGTCTGTCATGTGATGTTAGCATGTGCACTGTGTGGAAGTGCAAATTAACATGCTTAAGACAGCACGAAATAAATGTGATTGAGTAGTCTCAGGTTTGTTGTTTATCGTTTCATTTTTCATAATACAGATGTACCAATAGCCACATTCATTATAATATTGTGAAGCAAACCTATTTGATATGTGTTATTATATGTCTAACCCACAATATGTGCCAATACAGATTCTACAACGCTAACAACATGACCTGTACAATTAAGCACTGTTTAGGTAGTAGGAACGTTTACATAAGAAACATAACAAAGCACCTGCTAATTTGTCTGGGTGTGAACTCAAAGTACTCTCGACTAGGAATATCAATTTCATATCGTGTGATAGTTCGTTTTTAAACCGTCAATTCTGTGCACGTCCGCCTATCTGCATTCCCTACATGGCTTTGCAGTCTGGAAGCCCGAAGCAATACAAATAAGTCTTTAAACCTGTGTTCTGTTTTATACTAACACGTGACTCCTGCGTATCTATTTAGTACTGCATTCCCTTTGTGTGCACTGTATTTGTGTTTATATTTGACCTCATTAAATATCAAATATCATCACAAAGACATCAGAGACTTTGCCTGTCATTAACTGCAGCACGCCACCCCTGTGTGTTTAAAATGTATTCCTCTTATTAGCATTAGCGACATTGCTTTAGTACTTCAGATTATTTGGGTTTTCACTTTTTTGCTATAGATCTAGGTACTTCCTGCGCTGTAGGTCACGTGGTTTGACTGCAGTTAAATTAGAACCACAACAAGTTAAATAATTAGGTGCTGGGAAGTCTCATAATCAAAGAACCACTTTAGCAATGCTAGTGCTGATAAGAGATATGATTTTAAAGCTTACTGTTTAGGCAATTTCATTTTGCTCTGCAGCCAGTCCGTTGAGAACCTGGCTTCCTTCTGTATGCAGGGCTCAGTGTGCCTCACAGATGGGTGGCTACCATACTTCTGTTCCATCTGTCTGTTCACATTAATAACCGGAACCATTGGCAAATTGAATGACACAGCCTTGAGCTCTGCTTTGCTTATCTGAACAGCAGCTGGTTCAAAGGACAGAAGTGGTCACAATCTATAATGCAAAATGCTTTTTTTTTTCATGTGTAAATTTCTTATTTTGTGAGTGGGTCTATTTTGTAATATTTCCTTTATAAACCAGCTCATGAGACGTAAACCACACCACAGACTCAGCCAACCAGAGGACACCTATTTCAACTGGCAAACTCACTTAAAACATGAGACAGGGGCCTGTATTAAACAATGGTGCATACTTTATAATGGATATGACCCTAATTCAGGCTAGTGTAAACGAGTATTATTTGGGTAAGCCCTGTGGTTGAAAGAGAATAGCCTGTTTTGAAATCATGTGTAGCTGAGTTTTTGGGTAAATAGAAACATGACGTAAATGCAAAAGTACTTTGTGAGTGAAGTCATGAAACGCACATACTGGGTGTAGGTGCTGGCATGTTAACAGTGTAAAATGATCTCGCCGTGGCTTGTGTGTAACCTCAGTCACAGCTCTTAAAGTGACAGTGGCTAATAAAGACTTCCATAGATCTTCCCGGTTGTGCATTCCATCAGCTACACAGGTCTTAAACCTGCAGTTTAGTGTTATAGTCTTTTCATTTGAAAACATATCTGGTACTAAAGCCAGTTCTCAGTTTCTAAGCCTTATTCACAGGATGTCTGATGCACCTGTACTTTTTGGGTCAAAGCAATAGAGTGAAAGAAGCCAGGGAAGGGGTGGGGTCAGGTGAGATGACCAAGGAAGTGCAACACTACTTAAAAGCACAGCTGGCAAACCATGAATTCTTTAGTGTACATGTTTTAAAATGTCAACTATAACATGTATTTTTCTTCAGAACTAAACCTATATAACAGATTGAAAAGTGCACAACAGATATGATTTATAGAATGCTTTTACTAGCTACAATCGCTTTTATAGGTTAAAAGTATTGTGTGCAGTATAGTGGCCTGACTCTCGGTCTCAGTCTCTATATTCCAACAGAAAAATAGTGCTGAACTATTCACTTCTTTTATTGGAATGGCATTGGTCATGGGACCTTGTACAGCAGCTCAGTATGATATTCACTTTCTCAGCTATGTAAATGATTAATCCAGTCCCCGCAGATTTACTGTGACAGAAGTCAGCACCCTTTCAAGACAGTGAAATCCGTTTCCATCACCCAAAGCTGTTTTGGAAATCATTAGTGACGCTCTGCTGTTCCAATGATTGTCCTCTCCTCCCTCTGCCAGCCGGGTTATTCAGGTCACAATATAGCACACCTCCTAACCACTATTAAAAATAGTGTATGAAACGGAAGCATATTAAAAGCTTCTGGGGTTTTAGTTGTTAAAAAACTCTATCAAACTGAACCTGATTTCTGTGTCTATGTGTGTGCACCATTATACTTTTTTTTTTAATTCTACATTTAAAACGATTTTTAAAATCCCCAAAGTAGTTTTAAAAAATCCATCTACCACAGGGACTGAGTTAAAAGCACTTTGAAATCGGTCCCTTGGGTTTCCATTGGCAGCAGATCAGATAGTTTGAAACGAGACTCTGTCAGAGTCAATTAGCACTGAGGCTCTCCGGAAGAGTTTGATCTCTTCAACTGGCTCTGATGGAGGAAGGGACCAATGTGAAGGATGCTGGAGGCCGGTGTTAAACCTGGAATTGCAGAAAGAAAACCTGAACTAAATGAAAGCTTAGGACAACAGCGGAGGCAGATGAATTCACTTTCTGTAGAAGCGGTAATTTTACTAAAGCATCATATATATACAGTACCTTTGATGGCGGTAGGCAGCACAAGTTTGATATTAGAAGGAGATGGAATGCGCCATTCATGACAACTGGCCTATATTCTTATTTATTATAAACAAATAGAAGGAGAGGTGATATATTTTATTGGACTAACTAAACAATAATTAATCACAAGCTGTCAAGACCTCAGAGGTCTCTTCTTCAGGTGAAAGTAGAAAAGAGAGATTGATGTTTACATTCAAAGGTGTCATCAGAACTTCAACAAAAGGAACCCATTTTAAAGCACAATTCTAATACTTTCCTACTTTCACCTGAAGAAGAGACCTTGGGAAGTCTTGAAAGCTTGTGATTTATTATTGTTTAGTTAGTCCAATAAAAGGTATCACCTGTCCATCTCTTTGTCTATCATCTCTGGATTGATACTGCTTCCATTTCACCTACTGGCAATACATTTATTACAACAAACACAGGGCCTGAATTATTAAGGTCTCTACATAATCTTTGACTCATTAGTAGAATTTAAGGCCTCAAATGTAATGTTGTTAGTTATCTATCACTAAGATCACTGTGTGTTTTGTTTAATAAACTTTGCTGTAGTTTAATAAACATTGCTGTTGCAAAAAACTTGTTGAAAACAATTAACAAGAAAAGTTAATTTAAAAAAGCATGTTTAATCATATTTTCAAAGTATTTAAGGCAATGAAAAAATCACACATTTATTTATGTTTTTGGACAATATCTTATGCAGAGAAATGGTACAAAAGTGGACACTGAAGCATCCTGTAAATGAAAATAAAAGTAAATAATAAAAAAGGCATCATCTTGCAAAGACATCTATGGGGCTTTCCCTGAAAACCTGCCACCCTTGCTTGGAACACAATACTGAACACAAACAGCTTGATGAGAGAAACCTGACTCCTTAGCACAGAGAGGCTCTGATTCAGTCTTCAAATCCTGGCAACACAAACAGTTAGACAGTAGAATGACTGATGACTTTTCTTTTTTTCCAATTTTGAAATTCTGTAACCCCGGTTTTTAAAATCTTTATTTAGCACTCATGATAATGGCAAAGGCACTGGCTACTTTTAGACATCGCACAGGCTTCCACTCCAAGGAAATTCCCATCAGTCCCAACCTGAAAAACCCCACCGTTCATCCACAAAGCACAGGGTAATCACCCAAGACTGTAACAACCACCCATGCATGGGTATCCTGGAATTACCTGGAATAAGTGGTGGATGCAATATCCAAGAGGATTTAACAGCGCTGTAAAATCTCAAATTGTGTGTATGTGGGGTAATGTCTAGGGACAGTGCTTGAACAGTTACTTCCACTGCTGCATAACATACACTGACTGGCTAAAAAGAAAAATGAAAATTAACTTAATAGCAGTTAGGGCAACTTGGTGCATTGCTGGAGTGGAAAAAAGTATGTCTTGTCCAGTGTTAAAGGTGTTTGTGGTTTGCACTTTTCTGTTGCATGTCACAATACATTTCATATAATATAATTGGTCAATGCAACTAATGCCAGTTCCACAGGTGCAGACTGTGAAGTCAATGATATATTTTCCCATGATTGTTGCTGAATAGTTGCACACCACTCATATAGCTTATATATAGTAGGCCTTTTGGATCACATGATAAGTCATGTGACCGCATACATTGCAGACTAGGAATTTTCTATTTTTAATTACATTCTCTATTATTTTAGCCAGTAAATGTGCATATTACTATATACAGGCAGGTTCTACAGTACAGCTGATCTTTAATACAGGTTTGATTGCAGCGTGGTATTTCACATTCAATCAAATGTTATTCCTTTAATCATGTCAAAAAAGTGATCTGTCAGTCAGTCATTCTATCCCCCTTTGTCACACAGTACACTTTAAATAAACATATTTAGTTTAGCAATTCTGAGTCCTGAAATGAACTGCATTGCATTATACTGCAAGCTGATTGTCTATAAACACAAACAAAATAATATAATTCAATATGCTGCCATGCATGGAGAAACAATACAATCATGGCTTCATAGCCTCCCATCCTGCGTAAGTGTAATACAACCTCTATATGAGGAGTACAGGTTTTATATGAAACCATTTTAAAGCAGTTTGTCATCTATAGTTGAAAAGCTTGAACACAAAACAAGAAAAAATACAACTGAAAAACAACGCTCTAGATTCTAGGAAATACTGACAGGTATATAATGTGTAACATAAGAAACGCTAACAATATTCTAATATACAGGACACTGATAAGGCAAAATGGTAACACCTACGTAATACAAACATGAAATGAAAACCTTGCTGTAACAATATACATTCATTTGTGCACAGAAACACTCCAGCCTGTTTGGAGATCAGAAGATATATTGGCTAGCACCAGGTGCCATCCCCTACATTATTTATTAATTTACAGTGTTCACTTTCGTGGCTAACTGTACCCAAGATTGTCATGCTGATACAGACTTCAGGCTGGAGTACAATGTCCAGACACGTTGCCAGAACAGCTTACACAGACAAGAGCATTTATGCACTCCGTTCCACTGTTCAGGTCTATGACTGTAATGATCAGCGCCAAGCCAGTGAAAGAAAGGACCTTCAACTTGGAATGGGCAGCTATTTTTTTTTATGTTCTATGAAACAACTCCCTTCGGTGTAACTGTAGAGACCACTATGTAAAAAATACCATTAGATTAACAGGGCTTTAGGACATAACTGGGTCAGTTAAATGGATCTGGATCCTCCCTGGTATTGTAATTAGTTTAAGAGACAGAAATACACTGAAGACGGTTCGCCTTCTGATTTTCATAACCATTAAATGCAGGCACTTCTTACACCTATCCTGGTCACAATAACAAGATCATTTAAAGAAATACTTCATACCTTTTAAATATCCACAGCATTACATCTGTTTATTATCCCATGAAATATGTCCTTAATCAAGGTTTCTCGTGGATATTTGGTGATAATAAAGTCACATGTTCTGTCTTTGAGCAAGAGGGGGTATCAAAAGGAGTTCCCTTGGTGTGTTCTCCTGTCATTTCCTTCCCCTCTGAAACAGTGAGTTTAAGATTTGCACTCACTGTTTCAAAGGGGAGGAAATTACTAGTGCACAACGCCCCCCCCCCCCCAAGTCAGCATTTTTCAGAGACTATAGATAGAAAGAATGTTTGTGACCTTGCTATATATAAAACAGAGGGTACAGTACAAAGTATTTCTTTGAAGCAAAAATATGCAAAGGAAGCAGAAAATGGTCACTAAGAAACAATAGGGGATTGATAAAGTACACAGTTAACCCTATAATACACAGTCCATCTATAGACACGGATACATACTGCAATACGCATAGATATCACCTCAGTTATCTTACCTGGGTATTTGCTCAGAAACAATATATATATATATATATATATATATATATATATATATATATATATATATATATATATATATATATAGCAGATACATTTTACTAATAAATCTGCTAGCTCATTAAAGAAATTGATTTTTTGTTGTATTATTATTATTATTATTATGTCAGCTTGTAGCTTGTGTCTTAGACTGATATACTGCATTGGCCATGATACCTAACACAAACGCTGGGGCAAAGGCAACTAATACTGAAAGCATCACAGTCCAAACCAGACTAATAACAAGGCATGGGTTTTAGTGAAGAATGTCCACGGAGTTTGGGAACAATATTTAGTCAGAAAGTATGTCAGTAAGTGCTGTGAGTAGAATAAAGAAGCAGATCACCATGCTAATATGCTTGAGGTTCAGCAAACCCATTTGAAAATGGATTCCCGGGATACTGTCGTTAACACGAAATCGTACATTAACATTACATTTCCAGCATGTGGAATATGTCCTTGTAACAAATATCCATGTGAGGCAGCATAACATTCAGGTGAGTGGTTCTGACGGTATTCAGAACCAATCACTACCCAAACCAATCAATCAGAGGCCAGACAAATACATCACCAGCTGCCAGGACGCCTATCCATGCAGACACACATTCTGAAACTCTCAATAGAAAAACCCTGCCAAGTTACAACACAATCCACAGAAGGGTGCTGAAATCTTAAGGGTGACAAACCTGCCTCCCAAACAGGGGAAAACCCCTTATAGAAATGTACCACTGTAAATCTGCATGGTCATTTTGCACTTTGCCCATGCTTTTTTACCATGCTTATACTATGTATTTGCTATGGTTTGCCATCGTTTTTTTAACATGCTCTCTGATCTTTACCATGTTTACCAATGCTTTACCTTGCTTTCACTGTGCTTTATTACACTTTGCTATGCTTTTACTATGGTAAACGTGTATAAGGGATCATTTAAACCCTGGAATGAACTCCAAATTAGCTCCAAAACCAGTGTACATTTGAAGTACTCTGCATTCACATTCTGTGTGGACCCCTGAAGGTCATTCTTTGGCTGGGAGGTGCAACCTTAAAGTTTTCATTTGCACACTGGTATTTTCTGATACCCCCCTTGAATTGCATGCATGAAGTAAAAGTTCACACTTTGATCAACACTGTACGTTTTCCTGTCCACCATGTACTTGTAAACCTGAACAGAAAACAAAAAAAGGTTCTGTAAGATGTTTTTCCCCCAGGAAGAGTGATTTCTAAATCCCAGTACACTGTGGATTCTTGATATCCCACCATCCCTCCTGGTCTCTAGAAGTCCTCCAGCAGCAGCTCCTCGATCTCTCTCTCCCAGGCCTCGCTGGCATCCCCCCTCTCTCCCGGCTCCACCACCTCAAACTCCTGCAGCTCCCTCTGCAGCTCCCTCTCCCACTCCGGGATCTCATCTGCGGACAAGCACAGGCACACACTCACGGTCAGCATCCTTCCCTTTCTAACACAGCTAGGAACAAAAGTTTCGCAAGAAGATAATTATAAAAAACGGCCTCTAATTCATAGTGAATTTAAGAGTGAACACCACTGGAATAACAGCTGATGCATTGGAATTCATAGGAACGTGCAGCCATTATTTTAAAAGTGTAACCCTTTACAATGTACAATGCTGTAAAAAATATAAAGAATCCAGCATCTGTCGCTTCCTGTGCTGTAGTTCTGCAGCTAGACCAGAGTCAGAGAGTGGAACAGGTTCTACAGGAAGTTATTTCCTGTCAGGAGCCTGACACAACTCCTACTTCATTAACTGTGCCCAGGAAATATCTGCATATTCCAAACTGAAGTATAAAATTGTACGAATGAACCTTGAAAAGAATGTCAGTTTCCCCATGTGAACCCTGTTGCTTGCTCTTACCCTGCTCTTGCTCCACAGCGGGGTCCTTTTCCCCCTGGCCCATGCCCAGCTGCTTCCTATCTCTGAGCAGGTCCTCCTGGTTGAGGAGGGACAGGGACGTGTTGAAGGAGTCGCTGACGAACTCTCCGCTGGGAGGGCTGACCGACACATCATCCAGACTGACCAGCTGCAGAGACAGGGGGAGGTGAGCGAGGCACACAACACAACACATCATCCAGACTGACCAGCTGCAGAGACAGGGGGAGGTGAGCGAGGCACACAACACAACACATCATCCAGACTGACCAGCTGCAGAGACAGGGGGAGGTGAGCGAGGCACACAACACAACACATCATCCAGACTGACCAGCTGCAGAGACAGGGGGAGGTGAGCGAGGGACACAACACAACACAACATCCAGACTGACCAGCTGCAGAGACAGGGGGAGGTGAGCGAGGGACACAACACAACACTATTATTTCTGGATATATAGTAATTGTACCAATTGAGATGTACCTGTGCTGAATAAACTAAGGTTAACATTAGTAAACTGTGCTTGTGTGCTCAGTGGCAGCAGCCTTACCGGATGGATCTGCCTTGTATTTCTCACAGAGATAGGTGGAGTCTGGGCTGCTGTTGCATCTGCAATGGAAACACATGACAGAGACACTGAGTGAGGCACTGGCAAAGGGAGAGGAGTTTGAAACTGCTTAAACACCACAACAGGGTCGACTCTAACAGTCTAAACAGCGGCAGACCTTAAACAGCAGCCTCCCAAAATCTCTGATGCCCCCCGGGTAATACATTAGTAAAAAACAACACATGGAACAAAATTGCATTTGCTAGGGGGCAGAGTGTGGAAACGTTTTGGGGAAATGACAGATAATCATGAAACTGGATTTTGTTACTTGTTACTGATTACCTCTGCAGTGGGTGGGGAGACACACAAAACATGCTGAAATGAAGAGCTTTTATAAGGGAATTAGTACAGTTCTCCCTTAAAGATCCCATATATATTCTTTTAATATCGGGCTCTATTCACAAAGCTTTAACTCATGACTTATGTGAATAGAGCCCAATTCAAAGTCTTTCATTACTGTAATGTGGTCTATTAAATTGATCTAAATACCATCGTGCTTTAAATCCCTAGAACCTCCCTGCAGCTCTACATATTTTTGCGTGTACAAGATACACACGTGCTCTGTTAGATGTCTGATTTTATATCTCAGTAGCTGTATTTAGATCCGCTGCTATTTAGATCAATTGAAGAGATCCCTATATGTGAAATAAACAATACGGTTCTGAGAATGAGAACGCTATTCTAAATGAGAGGTAAGACAACCCCCTCATTGTGACAGCGTTGTGAAGGAAGGAGGACAGCACGTACCTGTGCTGGGTGTGTGGTCTCCTGAGCCTCTCTCTGTGTCCCTCTGTCTCTCTGTGTGCTGGGAGGCCAGTAAGGACAGCTGAGCAGACTGCCTGACCAGAGACACACGGTAGAAATAGTTCCTCCAGAAGACCTCCTCCTTCACACTGCGACACCGGCAAAACAGCAGGGGTCACATCAGGAACAACTCAAGCAACAAACTTTTCCACAGATCAGGTGTCAAACACGAGTCGACTGGACATTTCATTTGTCACGAAGGAATCTCTGAGGGTAAATATATTAGACACTAAGAGAAGTTTGCCAAACTCTTGTAAGTTTAGGCTCAATTTAGCATTGATAAATGGATGATTGAGTGTTTAAAAGATGTTAACTAAAGTGCAAGCGCTGAGGTTCTGGCTCCTTGTGTTACAGGTAAAAGGATCCCTCCTGACCCTGTCACCCATGCCCTATTATTCACACACTATGGCTACAAAGGTTAATATGCAGAAAGATTACAGAAAGCAATTGATACAAAAAATACACAACTGAACACAGTCCCAAGATGCTGCTTTAATCTCAGGGTTCTGGTGCTCAAACTGTGAAATCAAACAAAATGAATTTAGCTACTCTTTTGTGGTCATGATAACAACAAAGCTAGGTGCTCATTAAAACAAAAAGCCTACAGAATCCAAAAATGACAAGCTTCTGCTAATTAACAGGCTGTTGGGGAGCATGTCTTTGATTGAAACATACATCATTTAGATCAAGGGAAATACTGAGAAAAAAGAAATCGCTGAAGTGTTTTGAGCACAGTAGCTCAGCTGCTAGAAAATGTGCTTGTCAAAGACACTGCTCTATATTAAAACACTAGAATGTTTTTTATTAATCAGGTTCCCCTGATTTTTGTTAGAAAACGGTATTTTCAATCACAATCTGGGTTATAGATTTTGTCAAAAGACTAAGGGCAGTAGTGAAACTAGAAACAGTCAGAATTTTATTACAGATCACACTATCCGACACCATTGATTCACCATTGATTTTTGAATGTAAAATACAGTCAGGTGCCCTACAGAATAATGATCTGCAAGCCTGTGCATAGTACATGGGTGTTAGGCTCAGCTAGGAGCCTTTTACCTGTATCACAGTTAGCAAAACCTTGTGCTTGGTGCTTAAAAATAAAACAAAAGATCTTCAGTAGATGGCAAAGGGACTTTTGATATGCTCAAGAGAGGTTTGGGGATGTGGTTTAAATGGTTGGTTGCCTCTCCTTTAAGTCATGGAATTGTCAGTGGCATTCAATGCTGTGATCAAGATGGAATTGGCTGGTTAAGGTATGCAGTGAGACACTGTCTCGCACACACAGTATTGAGGAGTGTGTGCACTGGGTTAACTCACTGTCTGGGCACAAGCTCGAAACGCATGCGGCTCAGCATTGCATCCTCCTGCAGAGTCACCATGGCGACCGGAGCGGCCTGGCTGAAATCAAACTGGAAGTGAACCCCCGCGGGGGGGTCGCGCAGGAAATTCCGCCGGTCCTGAACAGAGAGGGGGCGGAGACAAAGAGAGGGAGAGGGAGGGACAATGTGAAGAAAATGATGTCAGGAACAAAGAATGAAAGAAATTAATTTCACCTTTTCTATGGTATTGTTCTCTCTTTAGAGACCCAGAGAGGTCTGTAAAATAACTACATTATTCTCTGACGAGCCACAGCTGTAAACACACAACAGCACAAACAAGTTAATATCACTGCGAGGGTTGTCATGTAAATTGTATAGCTTTTGTTTTTTTAATCTTTAAATTACATTAATTGTCAATTATCAATATAAAATTTATTCAAGAATTGATCGATAAGCACCCATACAGCGAGCTCGGGGTGCCTTTCTGTCTGCCTGTACATGCGTGTGTATGAACCTGAAACGGACTGCAAGATAGAATTCAATACTCACCAATGATAAGGACAGGATCTGCTGTTTCATTGACTCCTCATCACTATAGCCAACCCAGAGTGGAACTGCAGCCTCTGCAACACACAAGACCAAGCCTTCAGAACACAGACAGGCGCCTGTGGCTCACTAAAGAACACACCCCATGATGTGTTACGTTATAATTGCAGCAGATCAGGATATACGGAAAATACTGCAGGGTTTCAAACAGGACTGATCCACCGTGGGGCAATAGAAGAATGGAAGTGTTTTTTGGAGAATTAACCAGGGGTAAAATTTGACCATGACCATTATCTTTAATGTGCACAGTAGACATGACCTCCTGGTTTCACCTCATAGTGGCCCCTATATTGTATCAACACCATGCCAGGGCATTGATTGAGCTCCGGCCCAGAGATAGAGCGCCCCCTACTGCAGCACCTAGTATAAATTAGAAGTCTCCCTTCTAGTGAAGCCCAGCCTTAAGGTTGGTTTATACTTCTCTCGCAGACAAAAGCCGTACGTCAGCTGCAGACACTTCTACGGGTGCGCCAGAAGGACTGAAGTACCCCCGAGTTCGCAGACTTTTTGACGCAGCAAAGTGGTCGTAGCTGTCATACTTTCAGCCAGTCTGCGTTACTGTCGGTGTCGACTTGTGACTAGGGTTGCCAACAGGCTCCACAATCCTGCAACACTTTGAGACGTGATTTTAAAATTGCCCGTCTCATGAATGAAGTGAATGTGTAAATTGGCTCATTTTTATGAGCAGCAAACAAGTAAAACTGATCAGCTGAGCAACGTTACTGATTTGATGGGGAAAAGTAATTACATACAGAAAATAATGATGTCATTCCGACCGTCGGAGACCACTGACAGTGACCAAAAATTGGGTCGCAGTCGGAAGTATAAACCAGCCTTTACACGTTGGTATACAGAAGCTTCATACTGTCAAGGTGAAAACTATCCTACCGAACCTTAATTGCCAGGTCGTCACTGTAAATGAGAATTTGTTCTCAACTGACTCATCTGGATACATAAAGGTTTTGATTGATTGATTGAATTCAACAGGTATGACAAAGCACAATTTTATGAAAACACATTCCTGTTTAACTGTGATAAGCAGTGAATGAATGGCCTTCACTCAAGTCTAGTTTACACTAAACAAATAAACTCCTGCTGCTTGATCACTCCACAAAGTGTATGCTTTTATACAATCTGTCTGTCAGGTGCTGACAATCTAGTTTGTGCACATTACCCAACAAGGGGGTTAGCTTGCAGGATTGTAGCATATAAAAGAGTTAAAATGTGTAATAGAAAAATAAATACATGCAGTGAGAAGGCTGTTTTATATATATATATTATTGTATATGTTATTTTGATGAGTATTCCAGCTTCTCTCCACCCACCTGCTTTTCTCTGCTGCTGTTCCTTTACAAAGCTCTCCTGTTCCCTCTTGAAATCCCCCAGTATTGTCTGAAAAGAATACACGGTTCTGTTACTGCAGCTCATATCTGTGAAGGAGTTTCACTCTGTCTGTCTGTCCACACATCCGGCCATCCCTGTGTCGCACTTGCAATTTTACATTTATCTGTAGAACTGCTTATCAAATTCTGTTATCAATTTACAACCAAATAACATGAAAATATATTTAATTAAAAAAATAATTCAAACAGGTTATTAGAAACAGTAGCTTCTGGAGTGTTTTTGCAGTGAAATCCTTATCACTGAAGATCTATTCAACAGAGCTAAACAGTGCTGGATCTAAATAGTGCCATCTTTTTAATGATTAAGATAGGACCTTCCTGGACTTTTATATGTTTTTACAGACAGAAATACAATACAGATTTTCCTAACCTGTTTTAACAGTAGTGGTATTTAGATACAAACAGTATGTTTAAACATACTGTCATCAATATCCTCAGAGCAGAATGGTCAAAAATGTGATGTGCTAGGAGCTCCATTGGTTGTAAGCTTCTACAAGCTTGATTTCTGGCATTCCGAGAACACAGAACGCTGAGGGTGTAGTTTCCTATAATCCTGGTATTTCTCACCTTGTCTATGATTCCATTAATGGGATGCTGGTCTACGGATTTGCGGATGGTCTGGGCCGTCTCCAACACTGACTCGGACACTTTCTTAGAAGCCAGCGCAGCAACACCGAACAGGTAACCTGAAGAAAGAATTCAAAAAGCCAAATAAAGGAGGAGCTGATGTCTTAAATGATTGCGTTTGAAGTACCATTTATGAAGAAGCAAGTTACCTTACATCTCTGTTAGAGATATGCAACTCTCCCTATGCACTAAGATCATATGAGGTGGCTACTTTCAAAATCCCTGAATTGAGATCTAATATGGGCCAGCGTGCCTTTGTATATCCAGGAGCTCATCTTTGAAAATAAACACAGCCTCTTCACAATACCTTTTTAAATCTGCATACACTAACTGGCCCAAGAGAACCAATCAGCTCACGGGAGCCACGCCCTGGCAATCTGCAACAATTTCGCCAGGTGTCCAAGGCGCGGGCATCTAGCGAAAGCTGAAGCAAGAACCCTCCCTCCAGTCTTTACTGACTGACAAGCGCATCCAAAGCCGGGCGCTGTTTTATTTGTCTTCATATGGGTGTTGACATTATTCTGCAGGCTATTTTAATGAAGGTTAATACTGTATTTTTACATAGACTTTTAAACGCTGCTATGTTTGCGACACGGATATGTTGTTTGAACATATGCGGAATAAACGCGTAAAATTCCCCCCAAAAAGGTGACGAGATGTTTTAAATGGTGTGATTATATTAATTATGACGACATGTTCTGAGTAGTGCGTGTACAACGTGCTGCTAAACTTGATATGTAACAACTATGTAAGCTGTTTCATCTCTCTGTATAGTAGTTGTTCTTTTTTGCTTTGTATGTTTCAAACGACGTATTTCGTGAAAAAAAAGCCTGACATCCATATTGGGCTATATTATGTAAAACCGTCATAGTGGACAAACTTACTTCCGATTCTTTTGGTTTGGTTCGTCAGTTTTTCAGTTTTGGTGTTTTCCTCTGTCCCCGGGTGTCCCGCGGTCGGTGTAGTCTCTCCTTCGGGCCCCAGGGTTTCTATATCCCCCGGGCCGCTAAGCCAGTTGCTAAAAGACAGAGATTTAAACATGACAGTTTGATATTGACCGATGGCTATCTGGCACTCGCTGCGATCCTCATTACTGTGTTGATAAACATTATCATTCACAGACAACTCTGCCCGCGGTATAGCGCAGCTGCAAAAGCAAGGGCTCATGGGAAATGCAGTTTCTTTCATTTTTTTCGTGTCCCTCATTTTTAACCCATTAACTATAACAGTGCAGCTATAAATATGGATGTAAGAAACGTACTGCATTTCCACTCAAGAGACAAGAAAAAAATATAACTACAGCGTCCCACAACCGTTTAAAATGTGATTCGGCTGTGTCCTTATTGACTATCCAGTTTGTTTACAATTGGGTTTCTTTTGTTGGTATACGTGTGTTTAAGAAAACAAAATATATAATTGTTTTTGGTGTACATATAAAGTCATTCAGATGCAACTCGTGTATTTCCATATAGAATATGATAGCTGCTCAATTTGGACCGTTTCTTGACGGAACCATTCTAACAAACTGCAGCAAATCACCGAGTAAACTACAGTTTTGTGGAGTATGATTAAACTACATCTCCCATAACACCTTGCAGCCGTTTGATACGCTGAACCAATCAGGGCGGGGTATACCTTAGCTTAAAAGGAAGCCGAGGCCGTTTTCCGTTCTTTCTTGCAGGGAGACAGTAGCAGCTAGGTAGGGAGGATTTTATTTCTTTTTAATATGAACACAGTACTGTAATCTGAAAGCATCCCCTGAATTAAACGGAGTCGTAAACCTCATGTGCAGTTTGTAGTTTTTGTTTTCTAAGGATGTAAAATCAGGGTATATTTTAATTGCGGTATCAGTTTGTTTAGTTCTGTTAAATTAGCATGCACGTGGGGTTTCTACAGCACTTAAATGTACTCATTTATGTTAGTTATGAAAGCTTGATATTTAATTATATTAGTTAAGTATACATTAAGGTCCGCTTTGAGCAGTAGCTTTAGCACATACATTTGTGTGGTGTGTGTTTTTTTTTTTTTTTAATGATTTCATACGCTTGTACACTGACGTTTAAAGCTATTAAAAATGATTGGTAGTATGGAGAGCATTTCTCGCCTCCGCAGCCCAGATGAGGCCTAGCAAGCATGGTGGTGAAAATGGCTCGCATCATCTCTTGTATAGCACAGTCATTTTTTTTCTGAAGCGCGCAGTGCTGATTAAGATAAGCAACACAAAGGCATTTTTTCAGCAGCAGTTGCTCGAAACGTGGTTCCAGGACACCTAGTTTGGGGCAACATTCTATAAAACCCCTGGTGTGCCATGCAGTGGCCTGAAACTAAGTTACAAGCCAGACTTTACTGTTGGGTGAAATTGAATGCAGCCACGTGTGCTGTTAAATATCAATCCGTGATGTGATGGGCAGCTCTGAGCCTATTGCTTTACATGCGTGTCTCTGTTCAGTGGAACGTCATGTGTACATTATCCGAAAACGTGTTCTCTAACCGTTTTGTTTTTACTTTCATCCTTAGACAAAATGCACCAGGTTGTGCATCAAATGCAACGAGGAGGAGTGCGACTAATGCGGTAAGCTTGGGTTTTGTTCTGGGGGGGCATGCATGCCCTGGGAAAATGGTGAAACATATTTGACATTCTGAGAACTAAAACAGTTGGGTATATAAAGGAGTGGCGATACAGGAGGTGTTTTTTTAAATGGTATAAACAAAGGTTGCATTTTCTGACGCCAGTACGACTTACCAGAATTGACTCCTTTTTATCCCATACCATTAACAAGGGTGGCAAATTGAGATATCTATGTCAAACTGCTACGGGTAGCTTTTGTAGCGGTTCAATGGCACTTATCGAAGCCATTTCAGTTCTTCCTGTAGCTGACGTGGTCAAAAAGGAGCCAATAGCAACACTTTTCACGACGGTCGCTGCTCCGTTTCAATAAGTAACGGAGAAGCAACATTACGGGAAAGGACAAACTGCAGAATCTTGAGTGTCTAATGTAAAGGCCTGGTCAGCTGAATCTACAGCCTTGTACTCTGAACTAATGTCGGGGAGTGATCAAGGCACCACAGGAAGGTTTGTCCTAAAGTCCTTTTGCGGAAACGTTTTTTACTTTAGGTGGTACTTGCTTACGGTCTACTCCAGAACAGTCCTGGAGTGGATTGAAAAGGCCAAAAGTGAGTACCATGGAGTTGGCTCCTTTTTAAGACTTGTTCAAAGTAATCAGTTGCCTCCTCCTCCATCTAAGCAGTGATACGATTACTCCTGAGGCTTAAACTGTTAACATCCAGTTTGGAGGACCATTACTGTTAATGTATTGCCCAAACTGAAACCTGTTGTAATTTCCTGTCTTATGAGTCACGTGTGACTATTTGTAATGGATTCTGTTTGTTTTCAGGTGGCATTCCTCTGCCCAGGCTTGCACAGACTTAATTATGTTGCTGTTCCTGATCTGAGCATCCTGGCTGTTCAAAGAGAACCACAGATACTAGTAAGCCTTTTGAAGTGATGTTTCAGTCTATTTTATAGACTGAAGACTGTTGGAAACAAGTTTGATTACCAATGTAGCCACAGGGAGAAATGTGTTAAAGCTAAATTTTCCATTGTTTTCACATACTAACTCCAACCCTCATGTATTGAGAATTGCGGTCATAGGTACTTTTTCTCTGGCACTTATCGAAGCCATTTCAGTTCTTTCTGTAGCTGACGTGGTCAAAAAGGAGCCAATAGCAACACTTTTCACGACGGTCGCTGCTCCGTTTCAATAAGTAACGGAGAAGCAACATTACGGGAAAGGACAATTCAGATTGTATCAGATGTTTAGATTGTTGTACCGATTTTAGTGTAAATCGGGTGTAGTGGTGGTGAATGCATCTCAAACCTCGCCTCCCTTTACTGGATCATCCACTGATCTTATTTTTCAGCAGGACTGTGTCCTGGACAATGGTTTGGCCTGGTTTTCCATGGCAGCAGTACCTCCTTAAATGGTGGAGCAAGGCAGGAATGAAGTAAGTAATGCTGTCACAGAGTGGTGGTCCCTTGATAGTATCTTGACCCACTCTCCCACTTGGAGCTAATTTCTGCACAGCAGTTCAAACTATACAGTTTAATACATTAAACTGGCTTCCGTGTGCATTTCAGTATAACTGATAGATGCTATACCCCAAGATCAATTCCAATTTGGTTCTAATGGTGCCATGGGGGGGATTTAAAGTGATGCTTTTGTAATTAAACCCTGAAGTCTGGGTCTCCTGGCTGTGATGACACACTTGCCCTCACTGAGAACGTGGTTCGATAATGAGAACTCTTATGTACTCAATTGTGCTGAGCCAGAATTAAAGGGGGAAACATTTGATGGGTGCACCACCTGCTTCTGTTAAACTCCATTATAAATACTGTGTAAAATACTTGGGCTGTTGTGGCATTCTTGTCAGTTGGAAAGGGCAGGTCTTGACCTGGATTTCTGTTTGGAATGTTGTATTAAATATGACTTTCTGCTTCAGGTGAAGTTGGGCCTGTCTTGTGCTTGGCTGTCCAAAGAACCTGTAATACAGGTAAGCATAGCTGTGGCACTTTTTTTTTTTTAATCAGTGCTGCATTTCTGATAGTTTTGGGTTTTTAACTTCAGGACAAATCTATTGATATATAAAATATGCAATTGTCTGCATAAACTTTTTTTGTAATGATTCTGTTGTGTGTATATATAATATATAAAATAAAAAAAAGACTTTGCTTCCTTGGCCCCAGAGCTTCCTCCCCTGGCTGTGATGACACACTTGCCCTCACTGAGAACCCGGTTCGATAATGAGAACCTCTTTATGTACTCTATTGTGCTGAGCCAGACCTAGTGATCTCTAATGGAGTGTCTCTCCTGATCATGCTGTTTGATGCCAAACGACCTATCGGAGCATTGCTACTCCTGAAGCATTCTGTAACTCAGGGCTGCAGTATAATGTGCTCCCTTGCCCTATGGGGCCATTGCTTTAAGTGGCAAGGTTAACAAGTGAATAGAGCGGACCTAGAATAGGCACTGCAGTCTTCACCATGGCGAGTCCTAATGAGCACTTGTATTTCTCAGGTGCAATCCAGACCAGCTATATGAGCAGCCTCTTCTGAGTGTGCGAAGAGGACCTGTGATTCTGGTAAGTGTGGTGGGGTTTTCAGTGAATTGGATAGTGTGCATTATTTAAATATGGAAATAGGTAGACCTCCAAATCTTGCTAAGTGTTTTTCTACCAGTTTCTAAGCATTCAGTTGAAATCTGAAGTGCTTTCCCTGTCTGACCTAGTCCAGCTGTGATCCAGTGCTCTAGTCAGACCTGGTTGGGACATTGCTAAGTATTGATATGGTCCCTGTAGCTGAGGTGAAGGGCAGTCTTTCCTGCATGCTTCCCAAGGGCCTTGGCTCCACGTAGCCTCTGGCTCTCCAAAAGCGTGCCAGATTAACCTGGGGAGACTTTGTCAGCCTGGACCTGCCATGTCTGAGGCTGTCACTCTACTCTCCTACAATACAAACTGCATGTGTAAAAGCTCTCCCTCTTTGGAGCGGCTAGTTTTGGGGCAGAGTTCTGGTCCTTGTAATTCACTCCAGTGTGAGCCTTTTAAATCTTTTACCTAGTCTTTTTAAAGTGTTGTCTGGTTGGGAGTTCCCAAAACCAACTGCTCCAAATGGAAGAGGTGTAAATAACATCTGTCCAATTTAAAGAATACATTCCCAAATCCAAAGCTACATTTTTACATGCATCTAACCTGCTGGTCACAGCTCTTCCTATTCTCTGCAACCCATGCAACATTCCCTTGTCTGTTGCAGATTTGAGTCTGGAGTGCCAGCTTGACTGCTACTGAAGTGTGATCCCTACGGTAAGCATTTCCTCTGTTCTATTGGGATTACTATTGAGATACTTAAGCTGGTCAGTGATGAGTTTAAATTGTAACTTGGACTGCTGGATGAGATTTGCGGATATGGGACTGAGATCGGCTTGCTATAGCCGCAGTGCTGTACTGTCCTTTATGACCTGCTCACTGTGTCTTTCACTCTGCACAGGTGTTACTTTCCAATCTACAAGAAGCATGTGTGAGGTGAGACCCAGAGGAGTTTGCTTTCTGAGGTAAGAGGACTTGGCTTTCAGTTCAATTGCTGTCAATACCTTGCTGTATGCTGGCACTGGGAGGAGGTGGGTTGTTTTAATCTTGCTGGTCAGTGATGAAACCCTATTTTAAATGTGGACTGATGGATGATGCTTGCGGATATGGGACTGAGACCAGCCAAATCTAAATGGGGAATATAGTTGTCTTGCATTTTAAATGTAGTTTTAGGAAGTTCCAGTAGTAAACAAAGGGAATAGATTCTCAAAACTATTCAATCCAAATTCTTCAGTCATTCATCCTGAAGGGGATGAGGACACCAGTTGCAATACTGATACTAAAACAAAACCCTAAATTTTAAATGGCTGAGGTGATCAACTGACTTGTTTTCTGAAATTGCTCAAACTGATTTTGTAGTAATACAGTTGACCCTCTAAACTAGACATGTTGGGAGACAAAGGTTGTGTCCAGTTAAATAAAATTGTAACCATGATTTTTAGCTTGTCTTTGTTAATGCAGTTGTGATCTAATGAATTGCTTAATTGGACATCACTGGGGGGACATGGCATCGTCTTCCATAGCTGAATACATTGCATACTGGTGTCTTAGCAAGAGATTACTGTAACTGCTTTGAGAGTTTAACCAGTGTAGTTAAATCTTGACAAACATGTTGACCTAGGAATTATGAAGCAGTTGTCAGTTCTGGTTTAGTTTCAGTGCAGTGGATCTAGAGTCCTGCTATATCCCACATTTCTGACCTCCCTCTCTTTTGTCAGGCCTGCTGGAGAAGCTGTTCTACAGTCAAACGTGGAGCCAGAAGGATGAGATGAAAGCTTGTGAGCTGGAAGATCCCCACCATGCTTCATGCAGACTGGGAATAAAATACTGTTCGTCCCCCCCCATGGGGTTGACTATTTTTAATAAAGTATATTTTGATTTTATTTTTGTATGTTCTCATTTGGTGACTTTATTCAAATGTAAAGAATAGGGTTGGGGGGATAATTGACATTTGTACTCCTTGTATAAAGCATGCACTCTGCTTCCTTTCCAGGGAGGATTCCGTAGTAAACTAGTGGATAAATTTTATATAATTGTTTGCACCCTCCTCCAGTTGGCAAATCTATAACATTAGAAATGAATGCAGAAGTGTTGCATACTACCCCAGAAGATTCCATAAGTTAGATAGTTATCAGTTGAAATGGTTTCAGATTAGCAGTAAAAGGAAACCTGGTTTGTCAGGAGTTACATTACAGCCATCCTTTTATGTGCAAGATTTTTGTATTTACTAAATAGTTGCTGCTACCAGGTTGAGTATATATTTTTATAATACATATGTAGGACAGGGAGCACAACTTAAAATGTAAACTTACTTCTGACATTTTTTTTACAAAAATCAGCAGCTGCTTCCCTTCCTCTGTACTTCTGTCTAAAATCAATTAGAACCTCAACTTGCATTTTTTTTTTTTTATTCAACTGGTTGGTTCATTTAGTGCATCCAAACTGCTAATCATAGTTTTTGCTTATGTGATCTGCAACCAATTGGCAATTTGTTCTTTTGTAAGCCAGAGAACACTTCTGAGGAGACTAGACTTGCTCTCATTTCCCATACAGACTGGGCTTTTTCCTAGTCTTTCCACTATGACAGGATACAGTTCCTGCATATGGAGTGATTTTTACAGATTCATTGGAAATGCCATTATTTAGTCTCAGATGCAATAGAAAAAACTTAATATTATAGTATTATTACTATTTTAATATCGAGCAATTCTTACCAACAGAAGCCTTTGTTTTGTTCAATGTCGAATGAGAATGAAAGCCTTGGATCAGATCATATCCAGAAAAGTATCCCAGAGTGTGCTTCACAGGTTGTTTACCTTTTGTGCTTGTTTATAACTCGGTAGAGGGACCGATGTTTGTGGAAGGAGGGTTGTTAGGTGTTTTATCAACACTTTCAAAACATTCTTGGTAAGCAACAGCAGGTGCAACATTGCTAATATTTTCACTTTAATCCTGCCATGATGTTGCATCTGTTAATAAAACACTCACAAGTACAACTACCAACAGTAAAAATAATAATAACCGTATCAGCCCGTTTCAGGTTTGTGAGAAAAGAAAACTCAATCTAACACTACCCTCACAACAGGTGGAAATAAAAAAAAAAAGCTATGAGTACATGCGTGGCCAGCAAATTCTCATAACTGACACTTGGCCTGCAAGTTACGTTCTTCCGGACTTTAAGCTTACTCTAAGCCTATTGATGCAGCTAGGCGATTTGCTGGCACCTGAGCGAGCTCTGCACAAACGTGGCATGCAATTTGAGAGGGAAATCAGCAAATCAGCTGCCAGACACAAACATGCTTATTTTAACGCTTTAGAAGAATGCTCTCAAAATGGTATTACTTCGAGATGTTGGAGTGTTGATTGAGGTTGATATGTATGACAGTAAAAAACCCAAGGAACATTACACAGTCTGAAGGAAGGAAAGAAATACGTAGCCCTTAGTATGCAGCATTACAGCGTTTGTAGTTAAGACACAGTGACAAAATGACAGAACGCAACAAGACACATGAGAAACAGTGGTCAGGCACACCAAAGGAGTTTATTTTTCTTATGATTTGGAAACAAGGCAGCTAACTCATCCCTTCCCACAGAGATGATGTGTGGCAGTCTCTTATTTCCCACTGTACAGTAATGGTGGGTGACTATTCGTTAACTGCACATCCTCCTCCCAATATACAGAGAAACAAACTGGGACAGTCCAAACACACAGGGCTTCCAGACAGTGGCTCAAATTTCCCAGACATTTTGTTTCATGAAGGCTTCCCCACATTACCAGCACCCTTGAAAAATTCCCCTCCAAATAATTACAACCAGGTTAGGGCACAAGTCTTTGTTTTTTGGTGGAGATGTTTGAGATGGTCAGTGGAAAAAGATGGCGCAGGCAAATCAGACACTTTGGGAACTGCCAAGGGTGAAGTCATTTTTACCTGTTTTCTCAAATACTTCCTTATAAATTCAACTTCCATAATTCTACCAGGGCCAGTGCTCTGTACAGTTCATACTCCAAAGGAAGTCTTTATGAATGGAAAAGCTGATTGATGATTGATGATTGCTGTGTGCCAATGGTTGCAACTTCTGGTATCAGGAGACCTTTGAATAGCCATCAAACAACTGCGAGAAAAATCAAAGATACAAACAATCCAACAACGAAAAAAAAAGTAAGTCTTGTATTGACCTGGTAGTAGTAAAATATTAAAAGGTATTTAAATTAAAAGGACTTAATCCTGTAACAGAGGAATCGAAGGAGGGTAATTCATCCGGATGCTCAACTGGTTTACTGAAGGAGAAACAAAAGACTGTTTCAATAGACAGCATTATTAATTTTACTGGGAGGGTGGCAGTGAAACAGTATGGTAAAATATTCTGGCATTACTGTGTATAACTGCAATTTATTTTCTTCTACGTGAAATCCTAATCTAGAAACTAAAATGACAAGTGATGCTATTTTAGACATCCTCATCTGTGTCAGGTGTGGCTATCTGAACAAAGTGAAGGCTAATCAGACTAGTGCATAGTGAACAAGCACATGGTTTTGTAAAGACAGCAGCACCCGATAGTCGAGTAAAGAGATACCCCGGAATAGGCAGATTCCCAAACCCTGCGTGCACTTACTCAAGGAGTCAGTCCTGGGATACTGGGGGGAATCTGAGCTCTGCGATCTCGGACTCAGGAGAGCTGCTGCCACTGTAGGTGTCTCTGAAAAGAAAGAAAGAAAGAAACAAACACAAACCAAAGTGAGCCAGAGAGTACCAATTCCACATATTTGTAAACACGAATGGCAGTTAATTAAACCCTATTGTACCACTAAAAAGCACAACCTGGGGGAACCAACATGCACAGCACAATTAAAAACTAACATTGAAATGAAACTGCTTCAACAGTGCCAAGTAAGCAATACATATAAATACTAAAACAAACTGTTCAAGTAACGCAAAACAAATACTGTTATTTTTGTGGTGGATATGTTTAAATGTTGAGTAGCAGTAGTTGTAAACTAAGCTCAAGTGTGCAGCAGGTTAAACAGTTATGTTAACATCCTAGAATTGTTTCTCTTCCTTAACCCCTCGGACCCCAGCTTCATGAGAACTGTTTGCAGTGTGTACCTCCATGCTTTGCCCGATATTAACAGATTCTGGGTTTACATCAACTCCACCAGTCCTTAGCACTTCCCAGTCTGTTCCTTCTTTAAGTCACATGATAATACAATTGTCCCATGATTCCAGCAAGCAGGAAACCATGCAGGGAAATCATGGGTAAATAAACTAAAACAGTTCCTTGCATTCATGTAGTAATAACCGAGGATATGAAAAGCTTAGAAAATAACTAATTATTCAATGTAATATTACTACTCTGTCAGGAGTAATCACAAACCTTGCTAAAAGCAAAACTTTGACTTATTGTGGCATGTGTTTTTGGGTTTATGGTACTTCCCAGTAAGAACCAGACATTTAAAATATGAAATAACACTAACAAACTTTATTAAGATCACACTCTTTTACAAGATGACATGGTCAAGAAAATACAGTACATTATACATTACTGAAAAGATGAACAAACAATAGAAATATTTAAAACAAGGGATCTAACAAAACAGACAAATAACTAACAGCTATACTATCAATACCAAGGATTCAAATGTAGGTTTTGGCTTATATTTGGAGGGCAAAACAATATTTAATACAGATCACGCAAACACAAGCATACTCAAATCATTAAATGGCACAAGGAAAGGCTTCTTCTGGTGGCCTCCATACTCGTATTCCATTGACGTTCACATGAAAGTGAACCTCTATGCACTTTACATCTGTATAGAGATTTACTATGACAGCTCAGCTATTGGTTTTAAATCAGCCCCTTATTGATCTCCGATTCGAATAGTTATTGTCCATAGTTTTACTTGATCTGGATGCTGCATTTATACTATTGACTATATTACTACTTTGTCAAGTTTTAGGGCTGTTTTTAGTGTATTTTATTTATTTTATTAAATAAATGTAGTAGTCGGCAATTGATTTGACCCCGTTTTTCTCCCAATTTGTTATGTCCAATTGTATTTTAAGCTCAGCTCACCGCTACCACCCCTACCACCCCTGCGCTGACTCGGGAGCGGCAAAGACGAACACACGCTGTCCTCCGAAGTCTGTGCTGTCAGCCGACCGCTTCTTTTCACTCTGCAGGCCCACCATGCAGCGAACCCAGAGCTACAGCGTCGGAGGACAACACAGTTCTGGGCAGCTTACAGGCAGGCGCGTGGCCAGTCTACAGGGGTGGCTGGTACGCAGTGATCCGAGGACACCCTTACATGCTATATACAGTAATTGCATGTCGTTTCTCAAAAAAAATAAAATAATCCAGCGTAGATTGCTTCATATTTTCTGTGATTTTCTCACTGCAGTTTTTGCAGTTGCCTCCTCATGCCTGGTTAGTTTGTGTGAAGATGGCGGTCAGGCAACGATTGCACAAGTCATGCATGATTCACACTACTAGGGTATCTTTCAATTAGATTAATCTTTGAATTAGCCAACCATGGTATTTGTTTTCACTGAGAGAATAACAGTCACACTGGAGAAATTTAGTGTCAGTCAGTACTGAGATCGTTGTATCCGGGTCGATCCTGGTAAGTGATCGTTCTAACAGGGCTAATTTCCATTTAATAAATTCGTTCTTGCTGTTGGGATCGTTAAACGGGGGTTCATTATAAGAGGGGTTCGTTGTAGTGAAGTTAGCCTGCAAGTCTAATTCTGCTCATACTGTACATTACTATCACTCAGGGTCTTGTATGTACCGGACATACGAGATGAAGCAAGTTTGAATTTATGCACAACAGACTTCACTGCACGATCTGGAAAGTGTTCCTAATAAAGTAGCCAGGACCTGCAGGTGAAAGGCTGTAGGTTTCAGAAAAGTTGACATCCTTTCTGTGGGGGGGGTAGCAAAAACGAAAATTTTACTTCTGGGCACTAGTTTACAAAAGTACATAAATAGTGACCATGAAATGGTAAATAATACAATTGAATTAATTTCAGTA
This sequence comes from Acipenser oxyrinchus oxyrinchus, assembly GCA_030684275.1. Lineage (NCBI taxonomy): Eukaryota > Metazoa > Chordata > Actinopteri > Acipenseriformes > Acipenseridae > Acipenser > Acipenser oxyrinchus. The sequence goes on along the minus strand of CM060273.1, from coordinate 15,985,350 downwards.
TAGCTGAGTGCACTTAACAATATAAACTCAGAAAAATACAAGACCACACAAAATATCCATATTTAACACCATTACTATGGCTAGCATCCTCACACTGTTTAATTCGGTAAAAATCTTCAAGTCACAAAAGCCCATGCAGTAAAAATACATTACAGCCAATGCTGAAGCTTTGATGGAAACGGGCAAAGTCAGTTCAAAGGTTCCGGGTTCCGTATTCCTTGGAGCCTTTAAGAGTGTGGTTGTTCAAGGGATCAATGCATGGCTAGCAGTGTAGGGAGGGAAGCTGTTTCACTTCTCCAGATCTGGCAGTTCTCAAGGTCCCGAGTGATTTCCGGCATGGTGTTTTCCACTTCGCTCTCTGGTTCATTGCTCCTGGGTTCCTCGCACAGAGTCTTGCGATCCACATCGTCCATTTTTAATGCAGTCAGAGGGTGTGAAGGTTGAGCGACAATGACATTTTCCTTTATCGATATTCGACTGCAAAATCACCACAATAATCACGGTTACCACAGATTTACAAAATTGGTTATCTTAATAATAATGTGAGCCGCATGCATATGCGAGACTCCGTCACATTAATGCTTGCGGTATCGCATTTGAAGATCCAAGGCAGGGGACTATGGGACAGACTACTAAACCAATAACACAGTCAACCTTATTAAGCACAAGAACAACATCTCAATTAATTAAAGTCACATTTTGTGCTTCTTATTACCTGGCAGGAGGTTTAGTGAAGGCAGATGTATGCTTTGCATACATCTAGAGAACCACTTATCCTACTTACCAAAATACCCCCTATTAAAAATACCTCAAGAGTCAAGAACAAGACTGTGTGGATGGGAGGTACAGGGCTGGACTTTCAAATCATTATATACACATTTCTCAGGAAGGAAAAAAAAGAAACCTAATTAAGCTACCAAAAGAGAAAAAAATCAACTCAGGACATTTAATTTGAAGTGGCGGTGAGTGGTCAAAGTTGTTTCTCATTCATTTTAGAATTGGTGTTTTCTTTCAGAAACGTAATGTCGCAGTAACAATTTGGAGCAAGCAGCTTTCAGAATCTGGACAAGTTTGTTGCTGTTCTGCATGTGTGTATGTGTTGTTACCTCGAGCACATACTGGCTCAGTGTGTGTTACTGTATTGTACAGTAGAAGCCATCATATCCAACACCTCTGGCTTGTGTCATTTACACATTCTGCTACCAACTGAAACCGATCAAATGCACATTTTATCTTGGGACCAAAACAGTAAATTCAGGTCTTAGCAGGACAGAATGGATTCCGTTGCACATAATATTCTTTTTACATGCTGTCACTTCACGTAAAACAAACTGCCCAGTTTAACCATGTTCAATGAAAGAAAAGAATAAAAAAAGCAAGGGATTCATGTAATTACTGCACAGTTAAAAAGCTGAACCAAAGTTTTTTCACCCACCTCGAAAGCCAATTTGCATGCAGTTTTGTTGATGCTGTTTTAAATGCCATTTCTGGTCTTAATGCGCACTTACTGTGCAAAATAAACTGTCAGATTACTTTGGCATGGACTGAGAAATAGTTTATTACAGTGCTTTGTTTGCAATAATTGTCACTGATTTTTTTTGTATATTATACCATACTTTGGTGTTTTAGCCAGAATAATGTATCTGGCATTGTTAATGTATAATACCCTCATGTTAATACAGCAACTCCCTCAGATAACGATATTTTTCTGTATGGACCTACAGGTTCTACTGTATTGCATGGTTACCCGAAGGACAGGCACAGTAACAGCAACACTCTGTGTGTGTGTGTGTGTGTGTGCGGTTACCTCGGTGACAGGCGACAGCCTCTCTGCAGGTAGCTGTTGAGTTTCCCGGCAGCAGCGAGCAGCAGGCCGAAGTAGGGAGGGGAGGGTTTGATGGGGCGGGAGGTGAACTCAGGGTGGTACTGCACGCCCACAAAGTATGGCTGGTCTGAATTCCAAAAGAAAGAGAGAGAGAGAGAGAGAAGAAACACGTTACTGTCAAACAAAACATTTCAGTACCACGCCACACACTCTAGGGCTGTTAGAATCCATTTCATTTCTGAAACTTATTTTCAATGTTCTAAACCACTCAGATAACCCATAACAAGAAGTGATACCCCCATAACACCCCCAATACAAGGAGGTCCACACTGTGTGGTCCAGTGGTTAAAGAAAAGGGCTTGTAACCAGGAGGTCCCCGGTTCAAATCCCACCTCAGCCACTGACTCATTGTGTGACCCTGAGCAAATCACTTAACCTCCTTGTGCTCCGTCTTTTGCGTGAGATATAATTGAAAGTGACTCTGCAGCTGATGCATAGTTCACACACCCTAGTCTCTGTAAGTTGCCTTGGGTAAAGGCGTCTGCTAAATAAACACTCACAGAACTGCAGTGGCACAAGACACACAGAATGGTCCTTAACTTTATACTTTAAGGACATACATGGTTTGACATGGTTTAGATTTTCAAGGCATGAGGATTGGGAAATTAGTTCTTAATTTCAATATTTTCAAGTTGACCTCATAATTCCCCAGACTGTCAGGTGTATATTTAGCCCTTATTTTGTTAGCCCAGACAATACTAAACAGTGCTAATTAAAAAGATTATTTATTTTTGAATTAATGTGGTTAGACACTTTCCACCATCTGCACTTAACCAGAAGGATATAAAAAAATATTTAGTTATAAAAAGTAAAAACTACTGGAAAACTGGATACCCATGCTGATAATGTTTAAAAAAAAAAATCTATATATTTGTCCTAAAGTTAGTTGCAGAATGAAGGCAGGAGGGTTGGTTCTCTGTGATACTTGTGTATCTTATTGCTAAGTTTTTTTTTTTTTTTTGTTCACTGCAGGTGTCTCAGGATGGTATGCTTTGTATGGTCAGACTCACCATCCAGCTCAATGACCTCCATCCTCTCCCCCTCCACGTCCTCACCCACAAACCTCAAGCCCTTCTCCTCAAAGTGGTGCTTCAGCTCTGGGTTCACCTGTGAAAACAAGACACAGGAATTCACCAGGAACTCCTAACCCTGGAGCCAGCCATTCAGAACCTTCAGTGTGACCCCCTGCATCAGGAATCATACGTTTCCAATAACACACTCCCCCCCCCCCTGCATCAGGAATCATACATTTCCAATAACACACTCCCCCTGCATCAGGAATCATACGTTTCAATAACACACTCCCCACCCCCACATCAGGAATCATACATTTCCAATAACGCACTCCCCCCCTGCATCAAGGAATCATACATTTCCAATAACGCACTCCCCTGCATCAGGAATCATACATTTCCAATAACACACTCCCCCCCCCTGCATCAGGAATCATACATTTCAATAACACACTCCCCCCCCCTGCATCAGGAATCATACATTTCCAATAACACACTCCCCCTGCATCAGGAATCATACATTTCCAATAACACACTCCCCCCGCATCAGGAATCATACATTTCCAATAACACACCCCCCCTGCATCAGGAATCATACATTTCCAATAACACACTCCCCTGCATCAGGAATCATACATTTCCAATAACACACTCCCCCCCCCTGCATCAGGAATCATACATTTCCAATAACACACTCCCCCTGCATCAGGAATCATACATTTCCAATAACACACTCCCCCCCCCTGCATCAGGAATCATACATTTCCAATAACACACTCCCCTGCATCAGGAATCATACATTTCCAATAACACACTCCCCTGCATCAGGAATCATACATTTCCAATAACACACTCCCCTGCATCAGGAATCATACATTTCAATAACACACTCCCCTGCATCAGGAATCATACATTTCCAATAACACACTCCCCTGCATCAGGAATCATACATTTCAATAACACACTCCCCTGCATCAGGAATCATACATTTCCAATAACACACTCCCCTGCATCAGGAATCATACATTTCCAATAACACACTCCCCTGCATCAGGAATCATACATTTCCAATAACACACTCCCCTGCATCAGGAATCATACATTTCCAATAACACACTCCCCTGCATCAGGAATCATACATTTCCAATAACACACTCCCCCTGCATCAGGAATCATACATTTCCAATAACGCACTCCCCCTGCATCAGGAATCATACGTTTCCAATAACACACTCCCCCCCTGCATCAAGGAATCATACATTTCCAATAACACACTCCCCCTGCATCAGGAATCATACATTTCCAATAACACACTCCCCCCCTGCATCAAGGAATCATACATTTCCAATAACGCACTCCCCCTGCATCAGGAATCATACATTTCCAATAACACACTCCCCTGCATCAGGAATCATACGTTTCCAATAACACACTCCCCCCCTGCATCAAGGAATCATACATTTCCAATAACGCACCCCCCCCCCCTGCATCAGGAATCATACATTTCCAATAACGCACTCCCCCTGCATCAGGAATCATACATTTCCAATAACACACTCCCCTGCATCAGGAATCATACATTTCCAATAACGCACCCTGCATCAGGAATCATACATTTCCAATAACACCCCCTGCATCAGGAATCATACATTTCCAATAACACACTCCTGCATCAGGAATCATACATTTCCAATAACGCACTCCCCTGCATCAGGAATCATACATTTCCAATAACACACTCCCCTGCATCAGGAATCATACATTTCCAATAACACACTCCCCTGCATCAGGAATCATACATTTCCAATAACGCACTCCCCTGCATCAGGAATCATACATTTCCAATAACGCACTCCCCTGCATCAGGAATCATACATTTCCAATAACGCACTCCCCTGCATCAGGAATCATACATTTCCAATAACACACTCCCCTGCATCAGGAATCATACATTTCCAATAACACACTCCCCTGCATCAGGAATCATACATTTCCAATAACACTTCCCCTGCATCAGGAATCATACATTTCCAATAACACACTCCCCTGCATCAGGAATCATACATTTCAATAACACACTCCCTGCATCAGGAATCATACATTTCCAATAACGCACTCCCCTGCATCAGGAATCATACATTTCCAATAACACACCCCCTGCATCAGGAATCATACATTTCCAATAACACACTCCCCCTGCATCAGGAATCATACATTTCCAATAACACACTCCCCCTGCATCAGGAATCATACATTTCCAATAACGCACTCCCCCTGCATCAGGAATCATACATTTCCAATAACACACTCCCCCTGCATCAGGAATCATACATTTCCAATAACGCACTCCCCCTGCATCAGGAATCATACATTTCCAATAACACACTCCCCTGCATCAGGAATCATACATTTCCAATAACACACTCCCCTGCATCAGGAATCATACATTTCAATAACGCACTCCCCCACTCAAGCATCAGGAATCATACGCTTCCAATAACGCACTCCCCTGCATCAGGAATCATACATTTCCAATAACACACTTCTGCATCAGGAATCATACATTTCCAATAACACACTCCCCTGCATCAGGAATCATACATTTCCACAACACACTTCCTGCATCAGGAATCATACATTTCCAATAACACACTCCCCCTGCATCAGGAATCATACATTTCCAATAACGCACTCCCCTGCATCAGGAATCATACATTTCAATAACACACTTCTGCATCAGGAATCATACATTTCCAATAACACACTCCCCTGCATCAGGAATCATACATTTCCAATAACGCACTCCCCCTGCATCAGGAATCATACATTTCAATAACACACTCCCTGCATCAGGAATCATACGCTTCCAATAACACACTCCCCTGCATCAGGAATCATACATTTCCAATAACACACTCCCCTGCATCAGGAATCATACGCTTCCAATAACACACTCCCCTGCATCAGGAATCATACATTTCCAATAACACACTCCCCTGCATCAGGAATCATACATTTCCAATAACACACTCCCCTGCATCAGGAATCATACATTTCCAATAACACACTCCCCTGCATCAGGAATCATACATTTCCAATAACACACTCCCCCTGCATCAGGAATCATACATTTCCAATAACACACTCCCCCCCCCTGCATCAGGAATCATACATTTCCAATAACACACTCCATCATGAAACAGTCACAAACTCGTAAAGAACACAGTGCAGGTCTGGGGCACAGGGAGGGATTACCATTGCTTTCCCAGGTGTGCACAAACTGAACACTCAACTAACAATGATGCTTTTGAATATTCTCCCCACACTGGGAGAGTGAAAAAGAAAATACCTCAAAGCGGTGTCTGTGTCTTTCATCAACATGGTCAACGTCACCGTACAGTTTCCCTAGAAACAAACAAAATTAAGAAATATATAAGGAATTGAACTACAAAAACGCACAATTCTGTACACTTCTGAATACTAAATTAAGGATTAAAAGTATACACATGTACACATTTGCCCATGCTGCACAGTTCTAGAAAGATTATAATGCAGGAAACAATACTGTGTTTCAATGGTACCTTAATCTGTTAGTACAAATCAATACACCTTATACCATCCAGCACCTACACCGAGTTCATCACAACTGGATAAACACTTCAAGATATATAAAGAGAATATATACCAGGAAGAACTATTTTTCATTTTTGGATTTTTTTTTTTTTTTTTTTTTAAATATATCATGCATTTGATGTACAAATGTCTAAATTACCAGCAGTGAAAGAAGTGTGACATTCAGGCACCTCAGGAGAATCCCTATGGAGGATATTAACCTACACTAACTAAACTGAGAGACAGCTAGCAGGACGTACTCAGTACGGAGCTGTTGCTTTTGAAGATAGTCCTCCTCTTGCCCAGCCTCATTGTGCCACCCATCTGCCCGGGGTTGTGTTCAGGCATGTCAATCACCTGTAAAAGGGACACCGAGGGCATCAGAGCTGCTTTCAGAGACTAATATCCAGTTTCCACCGCTGGCCGCAGTTGTTTTTCTGGCCTGGTTTGCTATATCGTACTTGACATGGCCAGACCAGGCAACAAGAAATGGAAATTATTTCAGCAAATCTGGGATGACTCTGAAATCACATTAATGGGCAATGTGCGGAACATATGCATGCTCGAGAGCATGACGAACACTGATTCAGTCAAACACCACAACAGTGCCTGGACAAAACAAATAAAATAAAAAAATCATATGTAGAGCAAAAATAAAAATTGTGACAAATGTTCTTTCAATTGCAGCATCCATTGCTTGGAAAGTTTTTTTTTCTGAATGTAGTACCGCTACAGGTTTCTTTAAAACACAGCACAATACTATCCCACAATCCCCCTGTGATCTTTTGACACAGGGCAAGAATTTCCTAGGTTGGCCCAGTTTAGAAAAAATCACCTAAATGCGTTTCTTGGCCCGCCCCAGCCTGCAGTGGAAATGAAGCATAAGAGCCTGGTCATGTCAAGCAAGGCTGTGCTTTTAGCAAAACTGTCCACAGCAAGCAACCAGAAGCCAGGACTGTAGAGGTTTAAAAAGGTATAGGGGTAAATAAACAACCTGAACTCTAAAAATGTTACTAATATTTAACCAAAGATTTATAAGAATCTTGCACTGGTTTTACCAATATAGTATCTTGATACGCTGTAAAAAATCTGTGTAATTAAATATTGTATTTGAAAAAGTAAAAAAATATCACAATAAATACTTAAGTCAACTTAAGAATACCTACCACTGGATATTTGGTATCGGGATCAAATTCTGTGGAGTTGGCATCTGTGAAAACAAAACAAAAATAACTAAGTGACATAAAACAAAGTCTGCTAATGAAGAATTTCTCTTTGGTTTAAAATGAAGATTCCAGTGGAATTTCCCTTAGAGCAGAGACAATGCCAATGCAGGGAGTGTGAACATTATAAAGCTCCATAGGCATCTTTGTAACATTTTGGGGGGCAATGGTTAACCCACCATATCACTGGCTACTTTTAATTTGTGCAGGAAAATATGAATGCAACTATGTACACCAACTGGACTGCATAAAGGGGTAATGTGCAAAATGTCTTTGTGCAAGTTGTAAGAGCTTGCACTTTGTGGAAGCAGGCGTTATCAGAAGCAGCTGTAGCTACACTAACTTCTAAGAAAGTGTTTTTTACAGCCACTACAAGAACATTCTGTTAGCAACTGATAATGTCACTCTGCTGATCAGTTTAGGACACACATTCGGGTGTTCGCTCAAGGTTAGTTGTTAAATTCGTATTTAAAAAGGAAAGTATCTGGAGAATTCTGATGCAGAGGACGAAACTTCCAGCCCTGCTTTGAGAAAGTGTCCGATGTACTGTTTGACTATCAATCTATTGATGTTACCGTAAGCTAGGTGACAAACATAACCTTTTGGTTCGTTGCTTGCATTTCATACTTCAATTTAGAATATGCAGGTATCTCAAAGACACCAGTTGCTGCTGCTGCATTGTAGTTCAAACCTAGTATAACAGTGTAACATGCCATGTGACAGACAGCAAGGCACGAGGAAGCAGTCGTTAATACTGCAGCATCTGAAACATCTGCTTACCCTGATCAAAATAAAAAATAAAGAAATTCTGTGTTTACACACCAATTAATAGGTAACAAAACGATTTAAAATCACTGGATAGAACTCCTCTAAAAGGGCACTCGGCTGATGAGAAATTACCTTGCCAGCCGAGAACATTGCGTGCAAACTCACAAACTGCCAGCTGCATACCAAGGCACACTCCTGTAAAACAAGGAATATTGTTAAGATTCACTGTGACAGGGTTGACTAATATAAGAAGGTTCCTGTCCATCTGTCATTTCAATGGTGGATTTTTCAGATGGTGATCTACTTCTGAAAGCTGGAATGTGTTTTCACGTCCAGTCGTGGTGGAGGATGAGTGATACTAACATACAGTACTAGTACCTCAAGTACAGCAACACAAACGACAGGGAATGTGTGCTGGGAAGGTCCTTACCCAGAAACGGCTTTTTCTGTTTTCTGGCCCAGGAGATGGCTTGGATTTTCCCCTCCGTGCCTCGAACCCCAAACCCTCCAGGGACAAGAATGCCACTAAACATAGAGGGTTAGAGTTTACTAGGAGATAACGGGTGCGTTCAACTGATCTAAACAGAGTCTGACTTTGATACCACCATCGCTAAAATTAAAACAGGACTAACAGCTCTTTAAATATATACAAACTTCCAGGAATGTTTTTTTTAATTTATTTTTTTTTATTTTTTTATTGATTTGAAAGGTTTTGGCATGAAGAACCACCAAGGTTTAGAGTTACTGAATGTGTGTGTTCCACAGGTAGAATTACATTCAGCGAAACTTGCTATGTGTTCCAATGCAAACACGTCCCAAAGCAAAATCACAACCAGTGACACACAACTGTCCCACCACCGTCAAACAAGACTCTGCATTATCACAGGCGGACTCACTTTGCGCTGCACAGTTTCTGCCAGGCCTCGTGGTATCGGACAGGCTCGTCCTGCAGGGTCGATGGCTCCAGATCAGCACAGTCGATATACTGCGGGGGAGAGGGGACTGGATCAGTGCGAGACACCCAGCCCATGACAGCTGAACAATCAAAAGCCTGATTTGCACAGGACTAAAAAAAAAATCACATGATCAGGTGGTTTCGGAATTTACCAACATCTGTGAAATGTAGTCCTGTGCGAACCTTCCATTTGTTTTTATGCCAGAATTTTTTATTTTATTACAGGACATTGGGACCTTCTGTAAAATTTCAAACTCAGGAGTCCTGTGTCTTTTTACTCCTGTGCGAATCGACCATGTTAGAGTTATGTTACAATTGACACAGCATTTGCGGGGTATTCGCCTCAAAGCAACACCAGACTTTACAATAAATCATAATATAATCAAATTGATACGATGTGTCCCGAGATTCTACAGTTCAGTAAAAAGACAATGATTGGGCATAACCAAATTGGTGATCAGGGGGGAAAACACAAAACATAATTGGCAACTCTTAAATGTATGTTTTGAACAGTGCAATTGAAGGTATGTATGTAAATATATCACTCAAGGGATGAAATGGTTATGCTAGCCTTTGGGAAAGGTGGTACGAAATTAGTTATTTACACCTGGATGACTGTTTACAAATCGTGCACAACATCGCATTTCATTTTGAATTTACCGACTTTTCTTGATGAAAACTAATCCACATCTGGGAGGTTCCTAGACATCATCCACTTTCGACCAACTCTGAGGACACCTGATTTTTAGTCCTGTGCGAATCACACTTTACACAGAGCTTTAAGTGCACAACAGTGACTGAAGTGCTAGACAGCGCAGAAAGTCACTCCACAGGACTGAAATTACACTTGCTTAATCTTTCCCTATGCAGTGCCCTCTCCATTTCTCTTTCTAGCTTATGCATAAAAAATACATGAAATATTGAAACACTGAATTGCTCAAGGGCCCTTATACAGAAAATATAGTATTTGTACAATTTACAATCAACATGGTCTAAGTGTGAATAAACACAGTTGGTGAATTAGAGCCTTAATGCTAACTAGTCAAATTAAGACCTTCAAACATCTAAGCTCCACACAGACACCCCTCCTTTCAAGCCTAAAGAAGGGGCTCCAGCAGCACTGCTGGTCTCCAATCTCGCCCCTGGTCAGTGCAGCTCTACCTTGATCTCCAGTCTGTGGTTGATGGCGAGAGCAGAGTGTTCCAGGGCCTTGATAACAGAGGCGTAGGAGTCAGAGAGCTTGGTGTACTTGCCGACCAGGGCGATCGAACAGGTCTCCAGCATGCGGGCTGACCTGGGACGGCAGAGCTCAGGGATTAGACAATGCAAAATTACAAAAAAAAAAAAAAAAATCTGAATGCGTGACACGCGGCTTTCTAATCAAACAGACAAATGTGTCTGCCGAAACAGTTTTGAAATATCTACAAAAAAGATCAAGCTACAAAAAAAAAAAAAAAAGCGCTGATTAGGACTTGAAGTTGAAACACTCTCAGCAGTGCCTTTTAAGGGAGTGCAAAAACCTTTTTTTTTCTCTCCTGTATGTCAACATTTTGCATTATGCAAAAGACTTTGCTGTCCTGTGCAAAACTACACAGTGGAGAAAAGGGTGTACCTGTCAGCCATCTCTTTCCACTTGGTGAGTATCCTGCGGGGCTGCGGCTCAATGGGCAGGTTCAGGCGATGGCAGAAGTAGTTGATCACGCCCTGCTCCTCCAGCAGCAGAGGCACACGGTAGATGGACGAGACGTCGTGAACGCAGATCACCTGCAAACACAAGGGACCGTTCACTAGGGCTAACATTCTCATATAGTGGTTTACTGTCCTGTAGTAACGTAAGATAGATGAGCCAAAGTGGCTTTTAATTTGTAAGCACCAGCACAGCTATGAAGAGCAAACCCCTGAACTCTGGTAAAAGCAAATGCATGCCAGGGAAGCAAAAAAAACTTTGGCTTTATTGAAAAAGAATGCAAGGATGATCCACTTTGAATCCAAACTTGAACTGCATGATTTCTTCAATTCCAAAATTAATACAAAAAAATAAAATAAAAAAATAACTTTTTTAAAACAAGTTGCAAAGGCTACACTTGTTAGGGTATAAAACTAGCAAGAAACAACTTGGTTGCAGTAAGGAGCAGCTAATTTTACAATAACAAAATTCTAGCACTTGCTTAGGCCCTGCAGACAGAAAAAGCCTTCCCTACCTGTTCCGGCTCCACGTGACAGAACATGGAGATCTTCTCCTTGACAGAGGTCTCCAGAAGATTTGTGCAGCGACATACCACCTACAGACAGACAGACAGACAGACAGACATCAGTGACATACAGTGCAACCACCTGCTTTGCTTTAAATAGAACATCATGACCTGCATCCAAACAGAGGCACATGGAAAATGTACGTTTGACATACAGCCAGAGTGTTTCCTCAATATACCCACAGACTTCGATACTCTTAATAACTTTTGTCCATTACATGTCTCATCACAACTGAGTACACATTTCTCTAAACAAGTCCGTCGGTAACAGCTGTATGTTCAAAATTAGAGCCATCAGTACGATAAGGTTTGTGACCATGACATAAACCAACAGAGGGCACACTGACCAGGTCTGGAGAGAGGCCGAGCCCCCGCAGCTCTCGCACGCTGTTCTGCGTCGGCTTGGTCTTCTGCTCACCCGTCGCACTGGGCTGCAAAACAAAAAGGAAGTTTTGCAAATTTAATACCTTGAAGGGCCACCATTTCATTTTCAGGATTTAGATCAAAGCACCTGCCAGGAGGAATAGAATCTCTGGTAGAATACTTTATAAACATTAACATTAGGAAAAAGTCAAATAGAAAAAAACAAAAAAACAAGTAGTGGTTCCATATGTGTGTATGAAGTATTGGTCAAGTGTTTTGGAGATATGGCTGGGGGTTGCAGCAGTGAAAGAGGTCATTTTTCTTATAAATGTGTCCAAAAGAATCATAGATCACAAATGTGTACCGAGTATAAAGCCAATATCATTTTTATTTTATTATCTAGAAATCGATAAAGCACAGCTATGTGGCAGCTGTATTAGCTCATATGTCAAAGTAAAGGGTACAGTTAGATTATTACTCCAGGTGTTTCCATAACATTGCAGATATGAAGCCAGCATAAGGGTTTGATGCATGACCAGTTGAAGATACTCTGCAAGATTTACAAATGCAGAATGAAATAAAGAGTGAGCAAAACGGCCCAGAAGGTCCGAGAGGGGTACAGGGGGCCCCTTACCTGAGGGACAAGGCTGACGTGGATGTTGCAGAAGTTCTCTCGCTTCACTTTAAACTGGAACTGCCGGAAGGCTTCAATGAAGGGCATGCTCTCAATGTCACCCACCGTTCCACCCAGCTGGAAACCCAAGAGAAGAACGTGTGAGCATCATGCCATCACTGCCAGTTACACTGCACACAAGTAAAACTGTGTGGTCCAGTGGTTAAAGAAACGGGCTTGTAACCAGAAGGTCCCCGGTTCAAATCCCACCTCAACCACTGACCCATTGTGTGACCCTGAGCAAGTCACTTTG